>OY735873.1:15019200-15619200 GCA_963506565.1 Tachystola acroxantha
GCTATACCATCTTCATATTAATGTACAAAGGTAATTGTATACCTGTCGTGGTCAGATTGTTAAATTGAGCATTTCATGAAATCGTCAATGATTTCATGAAATGGTGACATTTCACGAAATCGTCAAATGTCTATTGATCATTTCATGAAATAGCTTGACCAGATCAATGAATAGAAAGCTTTTGACGATATGGCCAACAAACGCACGGCTGTTTCATGATATGACCAGTCATAATTGGCCATATCGTAGAAAAATTGCAATACCTGCCGCTAGAGGCGCTGAGCGCGCTTTATCATTGTTTGTGTTGTGTACGTAAGTAAATAATGCGAATTCATTCTGTCCAAAAGCGAATAATAATGTGCAAATTATATAAGAAAGTGTGTTGGAACGGAATTAAACGATATGCCCAGCACAACTTGACGATTTCGTGAAATGCCACCATTTCATGAAATCATTGACGATTTCATGAAATGCTCAATTTAAATTTGGTTAACCATCTGACCACGACATACCTATATTTATATTGTATGGAGACAGGTGGTACGTCCAGATTGTCAATTTCACTCTCTATGTTTTCATACAATTTTTACAGTCATAAGTGCGTGCTCACGATGAGTTCGTGCTCAAAAATGTCTGACTATCTTCAATCTCATTTTCCTTAAACCATGTTTAGTCACTTTCACACTTCGTTAAACTCTGGAATAACTTTTAAATCACGTTTATGGCTAACTGTGCTGTTGTTCAAATTGATGTGCTGTCGACTGTACGTAAGACAATCAAACTATTAGCTCTACATTTTAGATCCGAGCCGTCACCGCCCGTTGGAACGAAATGTTTATACTTCTGTGTAGCGTCTATGCTATTCCTTTGATACTTTACAATCAGCTGACTTTGCCTGACAGCCCAGACGCGTTTGTAATCCAATAGAATTAAGGTCCATTCACAATGGAGGCTCGACGCGGCGCGCAGTTAAAATGTAGCAATAAAGAACAACGAAGTCAGAAAGACGAGACAACAAATCTATCTATCTTATTCTTAGCACTGCTAATCCACAATGTTATAGTTCGCGGCAGCTAAGATGACCCAAAATGGCGGTAGTTCATGAAGGTAGACTGCACTGCAGATTGATGGTAACACTTAGATTACGATTTCAACTCTTACTAAACAGATAATAAAAACGATCCAAAGTCACTTGATGTGTTTTTGTCTATAAAATTGAAGATTTTGTTTACAATTTCGCCGCCGTTTTGGGTAAACTTAGTCTGTACACACTTCCTTCGTGTCTCTTCTTGTCGCGTTATTTAGTGACCAAACCCATTGACAGAGTTGTTGCCGCCCGTTGTCCTCTGACATTACCTGACAACTGCTGCTGAACGACACAGCGACCGGGACCAACGGGCTTGACGTGCTCCCCAAGACTTATGGACGTGCTCAGATGTCAATATGACTAGTGGTCACCCTTCGTGGTAAAGACCTCGCCCAACGTTGCATACGATCGTTTTCAATGCGTACTCGCAATAGTTCCTGAGCAGCCAATGCATAATCATGATCATCAATCCACTGCTGAGCGTTTAGAGGTCGAAGGCACGCTACTCAACCCGATTCTCGGCATGTTGCATCCAGTCTCAGCCAGCCACCTAACGCAGGTCCTCTATCTATAGGGCGTCCCACATTACGTTTACCCGTTCGTGGCTTTTGCTCGAGAGCTCGTCTACGCCATCGTTAGCGAGACGACTATGTTTCACGCCGTAAATTCAATATCTGAGCGTTGCGTCTCATCGCTAGTGTGAACTGGCCTTTACCGATAATAAAGTAGATTTGTATTGTTGCCAATTTATTTGTTGTTCGAGTAACAATACTAGCTCACATGTCGTTAGCATTGCGCAGTTCGGTTTGATCAAAGATTGCTGTTAAGTTGATCTAATTACAAACAAACGCTGGTTTCAAGGGCTATATTTATCATAATCGTTCACTGTTAGTCATAAATATGACTTATTATAAGTTATTTCACAGTTTAAGCCACGGTTTTTTAATGAAGTGTGAAAGACAAAACGCGGTTTAAGGAAAGTTAAGTTAAGCAAGGTTTATGGCTAACAGTAAACTCCATTTGGAAAATACGTGATCCTGTAATGCCACTTAAATTTTCGTATGTTATTTTAATTGATTTGACTTTTGTCTTAATGATTTTTTCTTTAAACAAGTGCTTTAAGGCTGAAATATATTAAAGGTAAGACACATTCAAAAGTGTCAGTGGGCTGGTCACATCTGTCGTAGAACCGATAACCGATGGGGGAGACGAGTTCTCGAATGGAGGCCTCGAACGGGTAAACGTAGTGTGGGACGCCCCCGACCAGATGGAGGGATGACCTTCGCAAGATGGCTGGCAGGTACTGGATGCTGAGGGCCAAGAGTAGGGTTGAGTGGCTTTGGGAGATGCCTACGTCCAGCAGTGAACTGATGCCGGCTGATGATGATGGACAGGCAGCTGCAGCGGAACGGCAGCGGCAGTGGTTGTAGTGTATGATACTCTATGAAAAATGACTGACTCGCAGCAACGGAGCGTCAGCGACAAAGCAAGGGAGCGGCAACCACGTGGCGTTCAGTTTTCATCTTTCATAGAGTCTAACGCACAGAATCTCTACCTTTATCATCATCATCAGCCCGTATCAGTCCACTGCTGGACGTAGGCCTCTCCCAAAGCGCGCCAATCAACCCTTCTCTGGGCCCTCTGCATCAAGCCGCTGCCAGCCATCTTGCGAAGGTCATCCCTCCATCTGGTCGGGGGGCGTCCGACACTACGTTTACCCGTTCGTACGTCTACCTTTATCGAGTTTATGGATTCCTTCTCCCATGGGATTTAGAGGTGAAGTAACAGTTTAAAAGCTCTCTATTTTAGTTCAAACGACTGATAGATTGATGTCTACCGCATTCCACTGCTAAGAGGGCTCAATTTAGTGGCTAAATTAAGAGGGACGGAGGGCTGACGCCTCATACACATTGTTATCCAAACACTAAAATACATACAAAAATTTAAGGGAAAGTAATAAATAATAATAATAAAATAATGTTTATTTTCTCACCACCAAGAATTATTCCATTATAAATATTTACAATTTCGCACTTAAGAACCTTCATAGAGCCAACTAGCGCCCGCCAATATTAAAAAATAATATCTTCCAATATAATAAATTTTATTAAAAAAGCTATTTACAAAATGAGGAAATAATAAATGATTATTATTATTATTATTAAAAATGTTTATTACGATAAATACTATTTTTCAATATACAATACATGGCATAATTGCGACAAGCTAAGTTGTAGTTTACAAATGTGCCAAAAACGGCCGTTTTTCGCAATTATGCGAACTACAACTTACCGACATTGAATCACGTTATAAGCATTTAAAAAATAGTATTTATCGTAATAAACAACACAGTATGGTGAATTTATTGGATAATTTGAGCAAGATCTGAAGTGTCAAGCTTTTATCAAGAGTCCCGCTACAAGCTCGGGAGTGAACGTAACTGTCGAGCTGCTTCGTCCAGAGTGATGACGCTACGGCGACTCCTCTGGATGAAGACGCGTCTACCCAGGGTGAAGACGCTACTGCGACTCCTCTGGAGGAAGATAGAGGACTATTATATTACATTGAACTTTCTGTAACATGACATTGGCAAATGACGAACTGTCGATTCCATTGTTAAAATAAATGACACGTCATGACGACACTGACAGGCCACGTAAAACAAACAACTCGAAACTTCAATTTAAAAAACAAGCAGACGACTAGATCATTAAGTCAACAAGTAACCCTACCTGCGCAGGAGTGGCTGACCGCACACGCAGGTAGCGAGCATTTAAATTCGTATTTCGAACATGAAAAGTCAATTAGTATTGGCCCGTGGGGCAGCGCCATCTTGTAATTGTACGTGACAGCTGCGCGGGCGCAGTGCGTGTGGGTGTCCTTAAGGGCTGCGATTGGCCGTCTTGTTTTGCAGAAGTGTGTGCGGAATTCATAAATAGGTTTGGAAATCTTGGAATGAGTCAAGATCAAAATGTCTAAAACGTAAATGCCCAAATGGCCTGGCTAAGAAGAAAAAGTCTGAAATTCATAATGACTAAAATATTCTTATTAAGAGCTCGGTGGCTCAGTGGTTAGGTTATGGACTTGCGATCCTCGACGTCACAGGTTCGATTCCCAGCCAGGGCAGCCATGTAGTTATCATCGGTTTATTCAACGGAAAAACTTAAGTACATTTACCGAGTGTTCTCAAAACGGTAAAGGAAAACATCGTGATGAAGCATGCCTTAGAAGAAGAAAAATCTTAGGCATGTGAAATCCGCTAATCCGCAGTGGGCCCGCGTAAGGGAAGGTCTGTGCCCGAGCCGTGGGGACATATAAATAGACCGATGATGATGATGAAAATTATTATAATGATACAATGCTTGACATGAAAAACGCCCAAGTAGTAAAATGTCTAAACAAAACTTAACGAATACAATCATTTCACCATAATATGGCTCGTGTCGGGCGATCAAGCAGTCGGTCCCCGGTCGCGTCGCTCGGCAGCAGTCGTCAGGCCAGGGCAGAGGGCTGCGGGCGGGCGATACAACTATAGTACGTACGCGTTAAGAAAATAGTGAAAAAAAGAGCACATCTATCCACGGTTGACAAATTAGATGACTTAGACAAATGTGCCATAAGAAGGAAAGTTAAAAAAAAATTTATTGAACTTTCCTTCTTATGGCACATTTGTCTAAGTCATCTAATTTGTCAACTGTGGATAGACGTGCTCTTTTTTTCACTACTTTCTTAACGCGTACGTATAGTACAAATTGGTCACTAAAGAACACGAGAAGAATAAGAAGACTATCTTAATCCAAAGGCCTGAATAACTAGCACAATAGTCATGTGACCAAATTCGACTAATATTTTAATCTTTAATACGTGGAAGCATTCCAAGGTGTGACCTAAGTCTACTAAGACCAAAGTGGAATAAGCCCAAGAAAAACACCTGAAAAATAAGAATTAGGATTCCACTTTGTGCCAACCTTATAACCTTCATGTAAACTTAATTACTCAAAACACGCTACAATTTAAACAGCACACATTAAAGTCAAAAGTCGATTAGTTTTATCGCATTCGACGAGTAAGTAATATAGAGATAACAAAACATTTATTACGACTGTCAGGTGCAACAGTAACGAACAGTCTGAACGTAATATAATAATGTATAAGATTATTTATTGATAACGTAATAAATTAGTATATATAAACGGATATCACTCACTTATATTATTAAAGTCGGCAATTAGACCGACAGTTTCGACCGATTTCGACGGTCTTTTTCAAGGAGACCGTCGAAATCGGCCGTTTTAAAATATGTCAGATTTAGTTTTTAAAAAAACCGCAAGTATAAACCTCAAAATTATTACATGATTCTGTTTATAATTTTTACGTCTATTCTATTTTTATTTAATGACTTCTCGAATTAATTACTACGTCTTTATGACGGGTTAGTTTAGTATGCCCACCCAGATAGTTAAATTTATTTATTGCAAGTAAGCACGTTGAGTACATTTTTGCACGTCAATATATTTTTTGAATTTACATTTACACCACTTTGCAAGGAAAATGTGCCAACGCTGAGGTGAAAAAGTAACAAAAATCTCTCAGCAGCACATCTTTTAAAATAATGATAATAACATATAGTATACATATACTGCGCGAAGAAACGTCACCAGCGACGCGGGCGTGGCGCGCTCACCTTCAAAAAGACCGTCGAAATCGGTCGAAACTGTCGGTCTAATTGCAGACTTCAACGATATAAGTGAGTGATATCCGTTTATATATAATAATGATAATATAATTACTTAATAACTAGTACTTAACACAGAAAGACCCAGACCCAACTGAAGAATTTATAAAACAATATAATTTGCTGGCAGCTAGCGTGCCAAATTACTATTTTCACCTTTCAATTTAAAATAAATGTATTTCCGTTACGATCTATGAAAACGAAATTAAAAATGCCGCCTGTGCAGCAGTAATTTATATTTACTTTTTAACAGTTTATCGGAATGTCTGACTCAATTTATTATTTAGTGGAATGTTTGTGCAGACGCGAATATTAGCTCATTAAGGATATACACAGCTGTTTTATTTTATTTGTAATTTATAGTTACGGAGCCGTTGTATTTATAATTTATAAATAGCTGTTACAATTACAACGTAATATTATATGTAGCACTCATGTCTTTAGGTTACGTTTTTAGCACAACCAGTATCTTTTCAGAATGACATCAGTTTTAATCAAAGTCAAAAGACATTGCCAGATTTCAATGGAGCTTTGCCCCACCTACAAAACTACGTGACCATTTAAGCTGTATCTACCATTTTGTTGGGGACTTATTACAGGTTTCATATTGCATAATCATAATCAGTATCATTTTCTACTACTCTCGCAACTCCTACAGAAGAATAACAAAAATTCGCTTCGATTTCTTACTATTTACTGAATTCTTAATTAGGCTGTTTTTTTCGACTCGCTAGATGTACAGGAGTTTGTTTTAAACCAATAATTTTATTAAAAACCGAGATATTTTTACATTTATTCGTTATCTTGTACATCTTGCGGTTGATGGTGGGGCAGAATCTGGCATTGTCATTTCTTTATTAAAAGTAAGCACGTTGTGTACATTTTTGCACGTTTTCATATTTTTTGAATTTACATTTACACCACTTTGCAAGGATAAGGTGCCAACGCTGAGGAGAAAAAGTGCCAAAAAACTCTCAGCAGCACATTTTTTTTAAATAATACAATTACTTAATAACTATATAGGTACATAACTATTACTATTATTAGTAAGTTTATCCCTCATGCGGACCCGGCGACACACACCATGCATGTTCATCGTTTAAATAGTCATCTATTCTGTAATACGCCTTCTTAACAAGTGTTTCTTTAACTATTTTTTATTTAAATTTCATTTCAAAAGATATGGAATAATGTTTGCGATTTTTTTCTATCGAGCGAAGTTTGTCCAATCGTGTATTGGTCATCAGTCTCTAAATAGACACTCCAAGATTGCTATATATTCTTTTCAGACGTTTAATTTTAGTAGTTAATGCCGTAGCCTTCGTAGAAAAAACTGAAAATACGCGCATAAAAAAAAAAAGCTTTTTTATATCATAACCTAAAAAATACATGAATATATAAGTATATATACATTTGACCTTAATAGCTATGAACCCCTTTTAGGGTGAAGGCCTCCTCCAGTTCCTTCCACTTATCTTTATCCTGCGCCACTTGTGTCCAGTTTCTGGCCGTAGCCTTTAAATCGTCTGACCATCTCGCTCTGGGTCTTCCCCGCTTTCTGTTTCCGATTGGTCCAGGCCACATAGTCACCATTTTAGTCTTAGTTTCGAAAATACGCGCATACGAAGCCTTAACCTGTACGTCTTTTTGCATTTGCGTTGCGCACGCGCCCAACCGGAATGTCCCGTCACTCCTGTCGCATTTGAATGCCCCTCCCCTCCCAAGGGGGGGCCGGCACCCTAAAGAAGACGTATCTCGGCACCACAAGCCATTGTCCATTGTTTTTGCCCGCTGTTATTTATGACGGACGACATTCTCCCCGTCTTACTCCAACTTGTACGAAGACTATCCGTCTCCTTCCCTCGAGGCTTCCGTCCGGTAATGCCGCAGAGCTAATAAATTACGATTCAAAAGATTATTTATTAGATTATTCATTGTGAGGTATTCCTGTGCTGTATTGGTTTGAAGGACATTTAATGCTATGGTCTTTGGTTTCGGTCTTTTTGTGGTTTGATTGATTTGTGACTCTAAATTCGTTTGCCGTTCAACAATGGGATAGGGTTTCTTTTTTGGTACCTGATTTATGCAATACAGATCAGATTTTGGCATAGGTACATGAATTTATGGGGATATAAGCTTCAATATTAAAAGTTATCGAATTGGTACAATGCTGAGAAGTATAATAATTAATAAGCAAGGGATTAAACCTCATGGAATGATGAAGAAAAATAAGATACATCCGTCAGTATTTAAGACAGATATGAATATTCTCTAAAAATGAAAACTATATTTATTTATTCATCAAGTGCATAATGATAATATTAAATTTTAAACAGTGCATGCCAAAACAAGATTACACATATTGTAACAAAGAAAGACTACATAAGCCAGCGTAAAGAAAATTACAAAATCTATACATATACCTAATAAGACTGTATGTTTTTTAGGATCGATACTGATGACAAAACAATATTTTTTAGAATTTTTGTATGTTTGTCTGTGACTTTGTGCAAGTATCACGTCATAACTACTGAAGGGATTTTGATGGGAGTTTCACTGGGAGATAGCTGAAATATCCGGACAGCTCATAGACTATAAGCCATGGCAGTATGTGATGTGGAAACAAGGATCCAGAGAGGAAGATCTACCTCCTGATCTCCTCCATCCTCTCCATCCTCCTCCTCTACGCAAACGAAGTAGCTAGTACAAAATAATACTTACATACTTATTTAAGAAATTACAAAAAAAATATGCCCAATATTTACATAAGTATACAAATGTTTTTTTTTTGTAACAAAGCCTAACCTTAATAATCAAAAGGCAAGGCCACTGAAATATAATATAATATAATATAGCTCAGCAAGCGCCTGAGGGAGACGACGGGTGACCCTCGTGCTGGCGGCTTTCTCGCGCAGAGGCTGAGCCTGGCCATCCAGCGCGGGAATGCCGCCAGCGTGATGGCCACCCTCCCAAGAGGGCCGAATTTTTTAAACTGTTTTTAGGCAAGGTTTTTTTTTCTAGGCAGTTTTAAAGTATTTTTAGGTATTATTATTAGTTTGTTTAGTTTAATTTTGACATTATAATATAATTATATTTAAGAAATAGGAGCATTTCAAATCCATAGACTTTTTAGAGACATTGATAAACTATTATAAACAAGATTAACTCCAATCACTAAAAACTAAAAGGCCTTTCATTCATTGATTGTCCTAAAACAAAGACATCATCATTATGCACGCCCATTAATTAACCTACACGAAAGTTTTTAATTAAAAAAGGTGCTTTCCATAAGAAAGGAGCGACGCAGACACGGCGACGAACTCAAAATCCCCCGCGTCTCAACCGCCATAAATAATTGGGACAAAACCCGGGTCCCCCCTACCCAGACCCCCCCGGATAAGTGTCTAAAATTTTCACAATCCGGCAATAAAAAGATAATTTATTAGAATAGCTCTTATTGTTTTCGTTATTTATGTGTATGGAGTAATGTAATCTAGCTGGTGGGTCCTAAATAAATAATTTCACTTTAATGTCGCTCCTTCCCTAATCTCCTGAGCGGACTGCGCGGTCCGCGTTTTGTATGATGGTCAGGGATGGACTTGGCTTCACTTCGGGCCAAGAGATCCTACGACATCGATACTACGGTAATAGTTTAATAATCATCATCATCAGCCCGTATCAGTCCACTGCTGGACGTAGGCCTCTCCCAAAGCGCGCCAATCAACCCTACTCTCGGCCCTCTGCATCCAGTCCCTGCCAGCCATCGTCCATCTGGTCGGGGGGCGTCTCACACTACGTTTACCCGTTCGTGGCCTCCATTCGAGAACTCGTCTACCCCATCGGTTATCGGTTCTACGACAGATGTGACCAGCCCACTGCCACTTCAGTTTACTGATTCTATGAGCAATGTCAACCACTTTTGTCTTCTGGCGGATATACTCGTTTCTTATTCTATCTAACAGAGAAATTCCAAGCATAGCTCTTTCCATAGCTAATTCCATAGCTTTCGAATAGTTTAATGGACGTATGTTAAATGAATCGGTAATGACGGCTGGTGGATTTATCAGCAGGGTTACTCTGAAAACCAGCGCTGTGGCCTCGCTACAGCACATGCTGAGCTGGTCTTTTTTGACTTTACATGCCGCACCATATACTGTCTTTAAGTGTTCATTGTATTAGTGTTTTTGTGTTTCGTTTATTTATTCACTGTATGCTGTATGTTACTATTTTATTGTGGCGTCAAATAAATGCATTTTCTTTCTTTCTTTTCTTTCACCTCTTATAGCGATTCGGTTTTGTTTAGGAACCTAAACTGGATCGCTATAAGAAGTGAGAGCTGCACTCCAGTTTTAACTGCATTTAACTGGTTCGGTCGCTTTGATGCTATAGTGTTCGATTTTATTGACCGGACAGTGACATGTTAATTTCAATATTTCGTTATGTGAAATTAAATACAGCGGCTGATGAATATGTTAGTTTATACAGTTAGGTATATTAATATCCTGTTATAATAATGCATGATGATAATAAGGGGCTCATAGTCCAGTTGCGAGTAAACGTTGAAAACGATCGTACATGTTAAGCAACGTTGGGCGAGGTCAGGACCTGGATGCGTGACCGCTTGTGACACTTTCATCTGAGCCTCGGAAAGCACGTTAAGCAGTTGGTCCCGGTTGTTGTCGCTTGACAGCAGCCGTTAGGCCACGTCAGAGGCCAAAGGCGGCCTGAATAACTTTGACAAATAGGTTTGGTCACTAAACCACACGAGAAAAGAAAAGAACGAGATTATCAGGCTTGATATTAGATCATTAATAGCTCGAATATGATATCTATTTACAAAGCGTGAAAGCTTAGTATAAAAAGTGACATCAATGGCCATTATGTCTCCACTGGTGGAGCACAAGCTTTTGCTCACATTTGACCATGATCTAAATACGACTTCCCTCACCAGTCTTAGTCATCATCATTGGATACAACATCATCAATGTCTTGTTTATATCTCCACTGGTGGAAAACAAGCTTTTGCTCACATTTGACCATGATCTAAATACGACTTCCCTCGCCAGTCTTAGTCATCATCATTGGAGACAACATCATCAATGGCTTATTTATGTATCCACTGTCATACATTAGGCAATGATGTATCACGAGTATTTTTGATTCTCTTCCAGACCAATAAGTTTCCTTACGAAGGTCTTCTACCAATTTCGAGAGCTGAGTTCCTGAGCCTAATGTTACAACCATTAAGCCACACTATTCTGTAAATTAGGGAGCCTAGTACGTACTAAGATTTTTATCGTTTAAAAGAATTCAACGAAAATATATAGAACTTCATAGTCAAAATCCAATTAAAATTCCACAATAACTCATAACATGAAACATGCATTATTAGTAATTATTTTGAACTTACACGATACGATAATAAACTACCCTAATGCAATGTAAGTTTTAAAATACTAACTTTGTAACAATTGCACGTGAATTAGCTACACAATTAACTAGAGTGCGATAATAAGGGCCCTTCACAATCGTCAGACCCCCACATCAATGCTAGCGCCTCTAATGACCTACCCTGAGTCCATCACTGGTGATATAATGGCCACCCGAGGTATTTTTAGGTCTAAATAAATATGATTTGTTGTGCCGTTTCTGACAGAATTTAATTTCGTTCCGCCACTGAGGAGCGTTCGGATGTCGCAAATCTGTGAATTATTTTAATGAGTAAAGCCGAATTTGTGTTATCGCCGATATTACGTAAAATATTCCGATTATTACGCTTAATAGGTATAATTTCTAATGGTCAGAATTTGTATTACGCATCATCCACGTTCGGTGAACAAATTAGAACATTATGAAAAATTTCTTGCCGTGGGCAGGACTTCAACTGGTCTGCCCCTTCAGGGCGGTGAGCCCGACATAACCAACACGCTCCCCCGGGCGTGGTGACACATGATCTAGCATGTTTTACCTGGGTAAAAAAAAGGACTTCAACTGGTCATCGTTAAATCATGTTTCTAACCGAATGTTAGACATGGTTGTCGGAATAATACTACTATTGTCCGATAGATGGAGTTGCGTAACATACCCTTCAAGTATGTATAATAAGATGAAGATTTTCGGTGGGCGTGGCGTGGCCTGTGGTGGCCAATTCAAGGTCGCAGGTTCAAGTCCTGCCCACGGCAAGAAATTTTTCATCATGTTCTAATTTCTAATGGTGTTTGATAAACGTGATCCTAAATTGGCGATTTAGGACATAGATTTAAATCGAAAACATATTCAATGAAATTCTTATTATAAATCCCTTGTTGACAATAGGTACTAAAGTAGATGTACTTAATTGAATTTTGAAGCTTTTTAAGTTTAATTTCAGATTTGACTTTTTAGTAACACAAACATTTCAAACTTTTCCTCGGCTGCGTAAAATCCGTAAAACATTAAAATCAACTCAATTACCAAACGCTAACTGAAAGCTAAAGCAACCTATTAATTTTCTCGTTTTTACAAATCCATACACTGCAGAATGTTTATTAACACGACCAACGCCGCTTAACTTTTATATGAAAAAAAAAATGTCACGAACAAAAATTTCCTTCGATGGAAACAAAAGAAAAAGTCCACATCGCATGCAGATTCAAAGCCGTTTCTCGTAGACCGTCTGAACTTCAGTGGCCATTTCTGAAAATTAGTGGACGTGTGGGGGGGTTGTGGCCCCCCTGCCTCGCAGTGGGGGGGCCACGGCGGCGCTTGATTTACGCCACTCCCGTATTATGTTTTGAGTTTAATAAACAGCGTTTGTCATAGAAGCAGACAGGACGACGCCGGTCTTGAAGGAGTTAGTTTCAACGGAGAAGAAAGCTTTTTTAACGCGTGCCTTTGTTGTGATTTACGACGTACTAAAAACCTTCTACTGATATATCAGAATGGACAAGGATAGCGAGAGACAGAGAGAGATGGAAATCTTTAGAGGAGGCCTAGGTCGAAGGACAAGCTGTTGCAGGGAATAACCGATCGTCGTTAAACGATTAAACGTTAAAACACAAATTTATATTAATGTTATTTATGTAAATAACATTGTAATTGTAATTCGTAAATGGCAATAAAGGCTTATTTTATTTTTAAAAACCTTCTACTTATTACTTTTTAAACATTGATCTCCTATAAATAACTAGATACACAAAGGTCCTACTAAAACAATTTAAAAAACGTCCAAATAAGGGTCCATTGTTAACGTCCAAATAATGTCCAATAAAGCAAATGAGGGTCCATTCATACGTTTGGACCTTCTTCGACTTTTCGATTTTCGCGAATTTATTTTTTGACTTTTCATACATTTCGTACCGGTCAGCTGATCGATTTGTATGAGACATTATTTTTTTTTCCAAAAGTCGTAGAACAAAAGTTGTTCAGTTACCCATACTGAACACCCTCCCTTCGGCTTCATATACCCTTTACGTTACACCCTGTATAACCTGTAACTGGCAATAAAATTAATTTGATTTAATTAGAAACTCAGAAACCGTCATACAGGCTAAGTTTAGTACGGACTGTTTTTAAAAGTATAAGAAAAGTTGCTTTAGGGATCTTATTTGTCAATACAAGCATTTAATTTAGATCAACTAGAACCCAGATCGAAAAACCTAGAACAATTTTAAGTATCTCTGTGACGCTTAAATTAACTAACGCCTTAAGGGCCTTCCTAGAGCCAACTAGCGCCGCCAATCTTGAAAAAATATTATCAATTTTATTAAAAAAGTTATTGACAAAATGTTTATTAGGATGAATACTATTTTTCAATATACAATACATGGCATAATTGCGACAAGCTAAGTTGTAGTTCACAAATGTGCCAAAAACGGCCGTTTTTCGTAATTATGCGAACTACAACTTACCGAAATTGAATCACGTTACAAATAAGCATTCAAAAAATAATATTTATAGCAATAAACAATGTGAACGTAGCTTTTTTAATAAAATTGATTAAATTGGAAGATATGATTTTTTTAAGATTGGCGGCGCTAGTTGGCTCATATCAGCGCCATAAGAAGAATTCAAATCGTCAAAACCCCCGTTAAAATTCAATTTCTTCCTGAAAGCAAGAACCGTTTAACCTGTCCGATCATCGTCCGACATTACATTTGCGGCCCACAAACGGGCCATAGTTCCGTCCGTGGCCCGCTATAGTTTGCCCCCTCCCAGCTTTTAATTATAATACTTTATAGCCCAATAAATCACCAAGTACGTCCCTCGGCGCCTCCCCTCCCACCCCGAGCACCCCGCACGCCTTTGAGGATATCAGTTCAATTCTCGCTGGCTGTAATAATTTATAAAGAAATTATTCGCTTTTACTCGCATGGGGGGGCGAGTTTAGGGGGGCTCGATTGAGAATGGCTCTGACGTGATCTCTGCGTGATTATGGCAAGAATGTGAACAGGTGATGCCGATAAAATTGAATGTGGTACGTAATTAGGTGCTCTATAGAAAGGGGTTGCATAAATAGGTTTTTCAAAGATTTTGCGGAGGTTTGATCGACATTTAAAGATGTATTTTAATCAAATGATTGTAATAACTAGGTCATTTAAGTAAAAGAGCTAGTGACACTATGGACTTCTGTTACTGGAGATCCGGGTTCGAACCTCAGGTCGGCCATGTACAATCGAAGACAGAGATAAGTATAGGTACAGGGGGCCTCAATAAGGTTGAGATTTTCTCAAAAACTACTGGACCGAATTTAATAATTCTTTTACAGTTACATAGTTTTCACTTTTATCTATCAAACAGTGAAAGAATTTTTGCTATAGGTCAAGTAGTTTTTGAGAAAATCTCAACCTTAAAAACTCTCCTGTACACCTTTCTCTGTGTTCCACCGTACAGGTCAGTACCAACGAGTTTACCTCACGATTTACCATAACATCTGCTGCCTTGTAATTGTACAATAAAGTACCTATATTGAATTAAACATCGTCGTGAGGAAACCTGCATTGGCGGGTAATTAAAAAGTTTCTTATAAATAAGTCATCAATCTCAGAATTTGTATGCATTATGCCATGCTCAAGTCCGCCCACGGCTAGAAATTTTTCATCATGTTTAAAAGTCCTCAATCTCTTATGCTGTTACTCATAAACCTAGTTAAACCTCACTTCCCTTAAATCGTGTTGCTATCCCTCTCACACTTATTAAAAAAAGGTTAAGATAGAAAGGGACAGAGGGCACAAGCGGTGGTGTAACTTTAAATCACGTTATGAGTACGCGCCTATAAGATCGACAAGTCCAACTTTAACTTCTTTTTATTATTTATTTTTATTTTTATTGAGCAAACTTCACAGCTTATTACAATTAAATTACAAAATCATTTAATTTTAAATGGATAAAGCCAATAATGAAATTAGACATATTACAATTTATATACATATAAAATAAGGAAATTATATGAAAAATTCTAAAAGAATAGAAAAAAGACAAAGGGGAGCTGCAGTGTTGTCAAAGTATGTGTGGTATGATGTGTGTGATGTTGGTTGAGTGTGTGTGAGAGAGAGAGGCTGTTAATAACTTACTTTTAAACTGAGTGAATAAGATAAATGGTGATGTTCCTATATGTGTTATGGTTGGGTTGTCGAATGATGTATATTGTGAATTGATTGCGAGTGAGAAAGAAGATGTCTGCGTCGTTAAATTGCATGGTACACACTCGATCTTATTATGTACACATCAAAGGAGATCAAGTGTAACAATTTGGACTTTGGACCGTTCTTATTATCTGCGTCGTAAGAGTTGAAATCGTACTGCAAGTTACCATAGATCTGCAATGCTGACCGTACAATCGTAAACCCCAATGGATTCTTTGACTCATCTAACCCTAATTCCAATCAGCCTATTACCGTTCTCAAAATCAAGAAATTATACCATGTCATGGCGCGCCAAACAGAGACGGCGCTACACCAATGCAATAGCACTGTCCCTTTCACGGCCGCTGTGACATGGTTTGATCGTTTTGAGAACCGTAATAGCACAGCATTTACGTTGTACAGTCAACAGCAGATCAATGGTAACACTTGCAATACGATTTCAAGTCTTAAGACGCAAATAATAAGAACTGTCAAAAGTAAAAAGTGTTACCATTGATCTGCTGACTGTACCTACTTATAGATACAATTTTAGCTGTACCTACTTGTTAATTCAAAAGTAAACAGTGAAGTAAGTCTTCAGATGCAGGTATATTAATCGTCAGGATTTTTGTCTTCAGGATACTAAACTTTCGGCCAAATGAACATTCGGGATTTTAACCTTCGGCATTTAAACCTTCGGCGTTTCAAGCTTTCGGTCAAACGTCCATTCGGGATTTTAAACTTTCGGCCAAATGAAAGGCGTTTTGATATTCGGCCTTTCGTGCGTAGATCTTATGAACATCGGCCTTATGATGCGTAACCGTTTCAATCTAGAGTTGGACCGGACATCAATCGAGTGACCCGCATTCGGGATTTTAAACTTTCGGCCAAATGAAAGGCGTTTTGATATTCGGCCTTTCGTGCGTAGGTCTTATGAAATTCGGCCTTATGATGCGTAACCGTTTCAATCGTGTTTCAAACTAGAGTTGGACCGGACATCAATCGAGTGACCCGCTCCCGGTTTCACCCCGCCATCAATCTCTCGTCAAAACAACTGCCGGTAAACTCGGCCCATAACTCAGGGTTAAGTAAAAAACAGTAAATCCAAGCCCGGCAGCCGACTGACTTATGGCGCGTCTACGATTGTTGCACTTTAGGAAGCAAAGATCAGTCAAATGTTGAAGAGGGGTTATGGCGTTCATTTAATGCGCCTACCAATCATCTACACTAAAAAGACAATGCCACATTTCAATGGAGCTTTGCCCCACCTACAAAACTACTAAATGGTCACCATTTAAGCTGTACCTATAATTTTGTTGGGGACTTGTTACAGGTTTCATGTTGCATAATCATAATCAGTGTCATTTTATACTACTCTCGCAACTCCTATAGAAGAATAACAAAAACAATGAATAATTCGCTTCGATTTCTTACTATTTTCTGAATTCTTAATTAGGCTGTTTTTTTCGACTCGCAAGTTAACGGTTGATGGTGGGGCAGAATCTGACATTGTCATTTAAATGGTAAAGCTATTCATAGCTTGTGTAGAGGCTCGTAGTTCAGTTTCGAGTAGGTACGCTTTGAAAAGGCTCGTAAAAGTTAAAAAATATATATATTTTTTTAAACTGGACCGCTCTAGTGACATTTGTTGCAAAAGGCGCTTGGTCTCGATTGCTGTCGTTTGACACTAAACCACACTAGATAAAGCTTGTAATGTGTCCATATGTTATTTAATAAAAAGGGTAAATGATGTAACAATTTTTTCTCGTCAAATCACGAAGTTATTAAAATGATTTAACCTCCAATTACTGAAAAAGATCTGAAAATATGAATAATTTTTTATTACTTTAACAGAAAAGGTAGGTACTAAAAAGACAGAAGACAAAAGACAGAGAAAGGTGTACACTAGAGTTTATAATGTTGAGATTTTCTCAAAAACTATTTGACCTATTGCAAGAATTATTTCACTGTTAGATAGATAAAAGGTAAAACTATGTACTGTAATTTTTTTTAAATCGGTCCAGTGGTTATGAGAAAATCCTTATCTCTGTCTTCGTGTGTACTAAAAAGAGCCCGTGATTTCAGTTTTCAGGACAAGTGTTATACTTTGGATACGTAGTAGGTAGAAACGGCGTCAGTAACACGTCTGCGGACTAAAATCTTTGTCCACACCACGAGGGCCGTGAAACTTGTACGTGAATGATTTAGAATGGAGACGCGTTACTGGCATCACGTTTCTGCTGAGTGATATATTACTCTAACAGCACACGACGTATTAAAATATGTAGGTACAGACAGCAACAGTTCCGCCTGATCACCTTTAGGTTGCAATTGCAATAGCAAACCGGCTATGTGATTTACGATAGTTAACAACAAAAGATTTTTTTTGCACAATTTTTTTAACGTTGGACACCTAAATATTTTCAGTAAGAGTTTACACAAACAAAACAATTATCTTAGTTAGACCATTGATCTCCTATAAACAACTAGATACAATCTGCCTTCTAAAAATGTCCGAGCGCAAAGAAGGTCCAAACGGATGAATGGCTTTATTGGACATTATTTGGACGTTAACAAATGGACCCTTATTTGGACGTTTTTTTAAATTGTGTTAGTAAAACCTTTGTGTATCTAGTTGTTTATAGGAGATCAATGTCTTAGTCTTAGACACCTAAAAAGGGTCACTGCCCCTGATTGTTCAATAGGTTAGGTAGTCTCACCAGGGGGCCGAACGAGGCCCGCGTGCGGGTGCAAAGAATCACATTTGAAAAGTGAGCAGGCGGAGCTGTTGCTGATGGTACGTAGAGTTAAATCACAGATAAAGAAACAACTATTGACCATAAGCAACCAGATGGATAGATGACCTTCACAAGGCTGACAGAGACTGGATGCAAAAGGCCGAGATTCGGAGTTGCGTGCTTTGGAAGAGGCCTACGTCCAGCAGTGGACTGATACGGCCTGATGATGATGACAATAAGCAAAAGCAAATTGCAAAATCCTATAAAAATCGCGAACTACAGTCCGACTCCGCTGGTTTGGTTCATCATCATCAGTCTATTTATATTGCCCCACTGCTCGGGCACAGACCTTCCCTTACATCGAGGGAGCTCGGGCCATGATCCACCACGCGGGCCCACTGCGGATTGGCGGATTTCACATGCCTTAGATTTTTCTTCTTCTTCTACGGCATGCAGGTTTCATCACGATGTTTTCCTTCACCGTTTTGAGAGCACTCGGTAAATGTACGTAAGATTTTCCATCGAAAAAACCGAGGATAACTCATTGGTACATGGCTGCCCTGGCTGGGAATCGAACCTGGGACCTTCGTATCGCAAGTCCATTGACCCAACCATTGAGCCACCGAGCTCTCCGAGCTGGTTTGGTTACGTGGAGAGAATGGGACAGGAGCGCGCATTGAAGCGAGCATATCGAAAAGCCCAGCGGACGACGGCCAGTCAGACATTCGAGGTACCGCTGAGGCGACGAAGTGCAGAAGGACCTAATAGCTTCAGTCGCCCGACTGGAGACAGACAACGCGAGACAGTGGGCAGTGACGCTGCGGCTATTACAGCCCACAATGGGGAGTGCCCGGGGCGCCAGTCGGGTCGCGGATGTATCGCAGTTCCCGTGGCTCGGCAACAATGGCACGAGGGGGAACACCCCAGGTAGTTTAGTCGGTATTCCGCCCCTTCAGGACGGCGAGCTCGATATAATCAACGCACTCGTAAACGTGTTTTACCTGGGACAAAAAAGGGGGCGCTGCAGTGTTGGAGGACAAGATATACTTCTGGCCACCTGAGTATATCACAATAGGAAGTACACAGTAGCTTCTTAGCTGATAATTTTAAAAAAGCAGTTTAAGATCTTGCTTATAGACACTAAATCTGTCTTCAAATGCGAATAATTGAATCATACCCGTTATCTATACATATAATAAGACTGTAAAAAAGTTGTGTCTGTACATTGGATGTTTTTTGTAAAGAATAATTGTACCTAATGTGTTTTAGGATCGATACTGATGCCAACAACAATGTTCGAGGCCACGAACGGGTAAACGTAGTGTGGGACGCCCCCCGACCAGATGGAGGGATGACCTTCGCAAAATGGCTGGCAGGGACTGGATGCAGAGGGCCGAGAGTAGGGTGATTGGCGCGCTTTGGGAGAGGCCTACGTCCAGCAGTGGACTGATACGGGCTGATGATGATGATGATGATGACTGATGCCAAAACACTAATTTTTAGAATTTTTGTCTATTTGTCTGTGACTTTGTGCGAGACACCATAACTACTGATGGGATTTTGATGGGAGTTTCACTAGGAGATAGCTGAAATATCCGGACTGTTCATAGGCTATAAGCCATGGCGGTATGTGATGTGGAAACAAGGATCCAGAGAGGAAGATCTGCCTCCTGATCTCCGCCATCCTCTCCATCCTCCTCCTCTACGCAAACGAAGTTGCGGGGTACAGCTAGTTCTTCATATAACTTTATATAGCTTTGCTTCTAAACTAGAACTTTTGCAAGCTTACCATTCTCTCTTACATAAATGGGTCGTGTTTTGTTTCGATTCGTGACGTAATCTCAACTGAACTTACCTGAAACAAATAAATAACAATATTAGGAACAAACACATACAGAATTACATATATTTTTGTCTCAGAGATATTCCGATGAAAACATTGAATACCTATGCTATATAGATGATATTATAACAAGCCTAGAAATTTTACATGAAATATATTCAATTGGGAAGAAAGTTTTCGCAGAAGCGAAAGCGATACGAGTCTTCTAAAAGACATTGCCACATTTCAATGGAGCTTTGCCCCACGTACAAAACTACGTGACCATTTAAGCCTATCATTTTGTTGGAGACTTATTACAGGTTTCATATTGCATAATCATAATCAGTATCATTTTCTACTACTCTCGCAACTCCTATAGAAGAATAACAAAAACAATGAATAAATCGCTTCGATTTCTTACTATTTTCTGAACTCTTAATTAGGCTGTTTTTTTCGACTCGCTAGATGTACAAGACTTTGTTTTAAACCAATAATTTTAATAAAAAACGGAGATATTTTTACATTTATTCGTTATCATGTACATCTTGCGGTTGATGGTGGTGAATCTGGCATTGTCATTTGACCCACAGTACATTCACAGTTGCTGTTAGTAGTTTATCATTATCTGCATCGGTATTGATGTCTATTTATATGACTTCTGTTTGTAAGGCTACCAAAGTTTCCACCTCATACGTCCCAATAAGGAATCATGTCAATCATACCATCAGTCAAGCCACGGCCCCATCAACCCGGTTTCCGCTCGCTTAAAACTTGGCAAGCGGCTAGAGGGGGTGTGCGTGCAAATATGACAAATTTATGTAAAGCGGCCCTCTTTGTACGAGGGAAGGCAGCGCGGGAAATTAGTGCTCATTTTGTCTGATGTTTACGAGTGCTGGAGCAGTGTGCGAGTCAAAAATATGGTAATGGCCGCGGTCTCGTCTCGCTGGGCTGGTATCTGGTATCGATTGTGGGTACTTGGGTACACTTCTGGGAGCACAGTGGGAGGATTACTTGGGTTTGTAGTTTTGAAAAGTTCATTGTGTATCAGGAGTTGTGGGCTTCGATGGTGCATAGTTGCTGGTTTTATAAGCTAAGTTGGGTTTGTTTATTTTCTTCAATATTTGCCGGGTGCTTGTTGCACTGAATATGCTGGTATGAATCTGGAGACTTCGAATGTGGTACGGTGGAACACAGAGAAAGGTGTACAGGAGAGTTTTTAAGGTTGAGATTATCTCAAAAACTACTTGACCTATTGCAAAAATTATTTCACTGTTTGATAGATAAAAGTAAAAACTATGTAACTGTAAAATAAATAATTAAATTCGATCGAGTAGTTTTTGAGAAAATCCCAACCTTTTATTTTTATCATTGATCTCTCCTATAAACAACTAGATACACAAAGGTCTTACTAAAACAATTTAAGAAACGTCCAAATAATGTCAAATAAAGCAAATGAGGGTCCATTCATCCGTTTGGACCTTCTTTGCGCTCGGACATTTTAGAAGGCAGACTGTGTATCTAGTTGACTGTACCTGATTTATTGCACTTCTTTCGAAGAGTTGGTGTGTTTATTACTCCATTTTGTATTTTAGCTGACGCAGCAAGCGTGACGAATGTTAGATACAACGGGAATTACCGTGTTAAACATTCATTATTGATGTCTCGATATTTCGACAGCATTGCAGCCATCATGGTCACGAGTAGACTGAAGTCGGTGAGTGTTGAACGTCAGAAGGGTGACACAAAACTATCTACCCTCTTTCGTGTTCGCTGATTGCGTTGAGAAAGTTGTTGATATTTGCAGGTAAGTACCCTCATTTTGCAGAAAGAATTAATGTCCGCTCGTTTATAAGGTGATTTTACATTTAGCGAATCGTGAGTCAAAACTTCTTATAAAACCAAAGGCTCTGAGAGTAGAGAAAAGCTTCAAAAAGCTAACCACAGAAGACATGAACCCAGCGCTATGATATATAGCCCAACAGGAGCCACAGACGAAAAAAGAAGCCGACAACGTTGACGTCTCCGACGTGATTTATACAGTAAACACATAAATCTGACTTCTATCTGTCAGACGTTATAGGGACGGGGCAGACGGGATACTTTTTAGCGACAGTTTAAGGCAGAATTTTGTTAGTCTGATGACTTTGAAGCTGCTTATTGGAAAGAACTTCCATCCAAATGTACTGAACCTTTCTTGACAGGAATTTACTTGCAAAATTTAACCCCGACGATGCTTTTCCACATAGCTATAATATCGGATGCTTCAACAATAATATTTTGTGAATAGAGCTCTTCTAGGTCGACAGCGGAATAGGAACGTCTTTAGTAATGCAGGTATCTGTGACGACCAGTTAATTTTATTTTGCCATGGACCTGGTGGGAAAAGAAAAACAATAGATTCACGGACCTCTAGGAAGTTCCAGCTGTGGACCTAGAAGAGCTTTATTCACAAAATATTATTGTTGAAGCATCCGATATTATAGCTATGTGGAAAGGCGTCGTCGAGATGTAGATAAATTTTTGCAAGTATATTCCTGGCAAGAAAGATCGCGTAAATAGTGTTATGATGGACAACTCTGGGTTCTGAACATTTTAATGGAAGTTCTTACCAATAAGCAACTTCAAATTCAGCAGACTTGGAAACGACCCGTTATAATCAAGTGAATCAGGTGCTCTTTGGATCCCTATTTTGGCTTTAAAACAATCGCAGCGATTAAACGCCAGTCTGCAAGCAACTGAAAACTGTCGTGCCTCTTTCGCGTCGTAACGAGTTCGGGCGAAAATATAGCAATGTGTCACGATTAGCCTCCATACTAACAACCCTAGCTGAGGCGTTTGTGTCAATCGATGGGGAAATGCTGATACTTCACTCGTAAATATAGAATTAACTACTGGGATGGATGGAACAGCTTTGGGCCGATATCCAAGAGCTTCAGATAAATGGTCCTTTATATATTGATGGATATATTACATCATAATATAATAAAAAGGACGGAAAGGATAGGACACTTAATAATGAAGATATTCGTCAAATAATCAAACTTAATAACAATGCTTCTTTGGATAAGTTAGATGTAGTAAACGCTGTGGTTACATTTGTCGCAAATCAGACTATCGATGAGATAGATAATATTAAGTTCATTAGTGAATTAATTAAATGGAGTGATAATTTATTATATGTAGCTAGTTGACTATGAATGGAAGAAGATTCATTAACTGATAGTGAATACCGAGCTTCAGTGGCGGCTCTTGAAAAACTATAGTTACCAAGATAGCATTGATCTCTTATAAACAAAGATACACAAAGGTCTTACTTAAACGTTAACGTCCAAATAATGTCCAATAAAGTAAATGATCAATCAATGACCATTCATCCGTTTGGACCTTCTTTGCGCTTGGACATTTTTAGAAGGCAGACTGTGTATCTAGTTGTTTATAGGAGATCTATGCAAGATAGTGAACAAGAGGCCAAGGCAGCGGCTACGGTAACGGCGGGGAAGGGGGTGCTAAGAATCCCCGGGTTACGGGAGGCTGCCAAACAAAATTGACATTGACGGTGAGACTGGCCCACAAGTTCAAAGTCCCTCAGCGAGCTATTGAAAGAGCTATGCTTGGAATTTCTCTGTTAGATAGAATAAGAAACGAGTATATCCGCCAGAAGACAAAAGTGGTTGACATTGCTCATAGAATCAGTAAACTGAAGTGGCAGTGGGCTGGTCACATCTGTCGTAGAACCGATAACCGGTGGGGTAGACGAGTTCTCATATGGAGGCCACGAACGGGTAAACGTAGTGTGGGACGCCCCCCGACCAGATGAAGGGATGACCTTCGCAAGATGGCTGTCAGGGACTGGATGCAGAGGACCGAGAGTAGGGTTGATTGGCGCGCTTTGGGAGAGGCCTACGTCCAGCAGTGGACTGATACGGGCTGATGATGATGAACAAGAGGTAAAGGCTGATGATGAAAGTAATGTAGACTAAATTACAATAAAACACAAGCTCAGTGGACGCAATAACGTTGCGAGAATGCAATGAATCATACTAAACTGCAACACTGAGATTTATAACCACATTCACCTAAAACCAACAATACAAGTCAGAAGCAAACGTTTCAAAAAACATTAGAAATTACATTCCCGACCAAACAAACAGTCTTAACAATTCCAACGATAACAACAATAAATTCTGTTAATCCGCGTACAAAAATATTCCAAGATTTATACAGAGACGACGTCGGACGTCGCCCGAGATCAATCATCGTCCTCTTAACGAGTGGCCCAGCTGTTGTCTATGGGATTGATAGAGCTATAAACTATATTTATAGTTGCCAGAATAGTTCGAGAATAGTTTCTGATGCGTGTCGCTCAAGAGGCAAAGTTTATGTTGGACCAATGTGGGAAGCGAAGCACTGGATGCGGTATTCAAGATGACTCAGGTCAGAATCCATCAAAATGAGGTGACGATTTTGTTGCAGACAACATTACGTCTCTCAAGTCACAACATTTGTTAAGAAATTATATGATATTTTAAGTCAACGAAGAGTTTTATGATTATTATAATCATCTTTGCTTTTGAAAATGTCGGGAAACGACGGTTGCGAAATTATTTGATAATTTTCAGTTTAGTGTCTACAGTGGTTGTTTTGTGTTTAATATCACGTTAAGTTAATCAGAAAATGTTCGCGAATAACAGTATGGTGGATTCATGCAAGATTTGAAGTTTGGCGCTATGGTCAAGAGTCCCGCTACGAGCTCGGGAGTGAACGTGACTGTCGAGCTGCTTCGCCCAGAGTGACGACGCTACGGCGACTCCTCTGGATGAAGAGAAGACGATATGATATTTTGAATATTCTGTAACATGACATTGGCAAATGACGTACTATCGAGTCCATTAATAAATAAATAACAACGAGGAATTGAGAAATGTTTGAAGAATTCATGGTCCAACCAAGGTGTATTTAGGATTGCAAGGTTTGCCGTTCTTTTACACCTGTCAAGGTTCTCTTGAAAATGGCGGGAAACGACGGTTGCAAAATTATTTGATAATTTTTGTTTTATTGTCTACAATGGTTATTTTGAGATTAATATCACGTTAAATTAATCAGAAAATGTTCGCGAGTGACAGTATGGTGAATTTGTTGGACAATTTGAGCAAGATCTGGGATTTCAAGCTTTTATCAAGAGTTCCCGCTACAAGCTCGGGAGTGAACGTGACTGTCGAGCTGCTTCGTCCAGAGTGATGACGCTACGGCGACTCCTCTGGATGAAGACAAGAAGACGCGGCTACCCAGGGTGAAGACGCTACTGTGACTCCCCTGGAGGAAGATAGAAGACTATTGAATATATTGAATTTTTTGTAACATGACATTGGCAAATGACGAACTGTCGAGTCCATTAATAAAATAAATAAATACACCTGTCAAGAATTTGTATGCTTTAAAAGAGAAACAATGTTGCCACATCCATGACAATGTGGACATCAGACCCTGTGTATGACGAGCTATAATGTCGCGAACAGAAGCCGACTCCCACGCACTGCGTCAATAAAACACCCGCTATTGTCATCAAACTATCACGTGGCCTCGCCTTACTCAGCACTTGGTTATTTAGGAATGCACTTTTCAGGCCACAATTAGACCTAGGCCCGTAATAATAAAACACTCAGCTCAAAAGTCAGTCTTGAGAACGACCTCAAGCTGGCGTTCCTATTAATAAACGTAACTTAGGTGCGCGTTTAGGAATCGGGCATCACGTGAGTAACGCCGTAACTCAGTTCTCAAGAGAACTGTTAACTAAATTCTTCTTCTTGTGTATTGTATGTGTGCATGTCAAATATTTGTTTATTGTCTAATTACCCTATTCACCTTAAGGCGCATGGTTGAGAGGCGTAAGGAGTGAGACACAAGATGCCCCGCAGCGGCGGAGTGAAGAGCACGGCGCAGTGCCTCGATATTCGTATTTTTATGAATTTTGGATGAATTTTGACAGGGAAATAAAAATACGCCAATAAAAGTCAGATTTGTATTAAACAAGCTCTCGTATTTATAATACCCTACATTTTGCTTTTCTTTTTGTATAAATAACTATTTCGGTTTAGACATAATTCTCATTTTAAAAGACATGGAAGGTATGTTTGCGAAGTTTTTCTATCGAGCGAAGTTTGTCCAATCGTGTATCGATATTCATCAGTCCCTACATAGACATCCTAAGATTGCTATATATATTTTTACAGACGTTTAATTTTAGTAGTTAGTGCCGTAGCCTTGATCGAAAAACTGTAAATCCGCGCATACGAAGCTTTAAGCAAGCTTCACCAGCACTTAACATACGCGGTTATTTGTCGATTTATTAACCTCTATTATCATTGGCAAATGACGAACTGTCGAGTCCATTAATAAAATAAATAAATAAATAACCTCTATTATCTTTGTATTAACGTCTTCATAGGCTTTTTGAAAATGGCGGGAAACGACGGTTGCGAAATTATTTAATAATTTTCAGTTTAATGTCTGCAGTGGGTATTTTTTGTTTAATGTCACGTTGAATTAATCAGAAAATGTTCGCGAATGACAGTATGGTGAAGTTATTGAAGAATTCAAGCAGGATCTGAAGTTTGGCGCCATGGTCAAGATTCCCACTACGAGCTCGGGAGTGAACGTGACTGTCGAGCTGCTTCGTCCACAGTGATTGACGCTACGGCGTCTCCTGTGGATGAAGACATGAAGACGCGGCTACTCAGGGTGATGACGCTACGGCGACTCCCCTGGAGGAAGATAGAAGACTATTATACATTGAATTTTCTGTAACATGACATTGGCAAATGACGAACTGTCGAGTCCATTAATGAAATAAATAAATAAACGTTTTCATAACATACACACAGACTCAGAAAGTCAGCCCAGAAAATGTTTTGCAGAAACTGTCCGTCGCACATTCGCCCCGTTGCCTCTTGAAATGCATTTCTATACTGCATCAGTACGAAACTTCTTCTCAACCCCCTGCACTCCTTGACAATCGATTGACGGGTGTCCCCCTACCGCCCACTAGTACCCCCCACCCCCACCCGCCTGACCCATATCGCCGCCATATTTATAATAATTGGACCCCGCTTTCGAATGAGCAATAAATCGAGCACTTTTTGTATGGTAATGGTGTTTTGAGGATAGGGGTTTTAATCATCATCATCATCAGTCTATTTATATTGCCCCACTGCTCGGGCACAGACCTTCCCTTACATCGAGGGAGCTCGGGCCATAATCCACCACGCGGGCCCAGTGCGGGTTGGCAGATTTCACATGCCTTAGATTTAGGGGTTTTAATAGTGTCGTAAATTGATAACAAAACACTACGATCTTATTTAATTTATAGTTTCAATCTTATTGTGCAGAAATAAGGTAGATAGTAACATCGTCCTTATCAACATTCGCCTACTTTATATGTCTCCACTGTTGGGCCACATATCTTCCCATCGAAGGAGCACCGGTCATGATCCATCTCGCGGGCCTATAGTGTAGATTGGTGGTTTACATATATGCATGTGTTTACATTATATGTACTTAGGTATGCGTTCGATTTCATTTTTATTGTTCTAATACTCATTTATTCGTCTTTTGGTACATCTAAGAACACTTGGTTATGTCACGTTTTTACCCGACTGAGCAAGAAGGATGGATAAGATAAGATAAATATTCTTTATTGCAAAAAAATAAAAAGTATTACACAAAAGAAATAGGCTAATACAGTTAGTATTACAATTGGCGGTATTATCGCTCAAAGCGATCTCTTCCAGACAACCTTTGGAGGGTTATGTTTTTCGAGTGTATTCACTGGAAGTTGACCTAATGGTCATTTCTAAGGACATTGTGTGACTTGTGACGTAATTAGTTAAAGGTTGCAGTTTTGATTTACTAATAAACCTTACCAATTTAATATTTATCATGAGTACAACCTGTAGTTTCAATTTGTCTAATAAATTCAAGGACCTGTATACTGGACCCACACCATAGCAGTATGGGCTATAAATCCCTTTCACAGAATGGTTCGTAGTTACAACACCCTCAATAGCAAAACCGATCTTGACATTAATCATGACTCTCTTTTCAACTTTAAGTCAAACACACAGTCCTCTTCTCAATAACTTATTTAAAATAGACTTACTGTTATTTTCTAAATCTTACTATATATTAAAGTGAATGATGTGTTCACCTATAATTGGGTTGCATGTTAGAACATAATTTATATCGTTTCCATATTATGTACGCTTACATGTAATCTGTTGGTGTTCCAATAAATTAATAAATAAATAAATCTTGCAATAAGCACGGTATGAATTTGAACCTGTAAATAAAACTATACTGTAAAGAAATCAATAACTACAGTAGTTCCGATACATCTGACGGATCGACGAACTTTGAGTCGGACGGACTTCGCCTTTGACTCCCGCCTTAAATTATGTCCGGGACGTGATAACGAAGGGAGGGGGTAGCAGGAGGACGGGGGGTTAATGGGGGATGAAAAGGGGGGTAATATTTACTTTTGCGACATTCGTACAGCATTGTTTTGTGTGACGAGTTTGATGTTTGGACAAGAGATGGGACAGGAGCCGATGTAATAATGATTGATAAAATAACCGGTTGTGAAAGGATTGTTGTGAGTTTATGGAGTTGTAACTAAGTTTTTAGGGGGATATTTAGGATCGTAAAAAATAGAATATCTGCCAGGAAAAGGTACCTACCGTATGTTATACTTAGTTTAATAGATAAAGTAAGGAAATATGGAAAATGAACAAAACAGGTTGCTGAAAGTTTTTGGCCACCTTTTTCTCCTTTGACGTGCAAAAATGTACACAGCGCAACGTGCTTACTTGCAATAAAAAAAATAAAAAAAAATAAAAAAAAAAATTGTTTATTTCGGACATGGTCCATAGATGTTAGTAAAATACAATAAAATGACTTACAAAGTAATGTTAGTAGGTACAAAAACAAGTAAAAAAAATAAAATAAATAAAAATAGGACGACCCCGGGTCAGGTGTTTCTCGCCCACCCTTCGCCCCAATAAAGAGATTTGATTTTTTTATACAAACACCACAGTAAGTACGTAATCAAACAATTTAAGTACCTACCTATTCGTAATTCAATCATTTTCTTTTCTCGTATGGTTTACTGACCAAACCTATTTGTCAAAGTTATTCAGGCCGCCCGTAGGCCTTTGACGTGGCCTAACGACTGCTGTCAAGCGACAGCAACCGGGACCGACTGCTTACCGTGCGCGCAGAAGGTAAGCAAGGGGCTCAGATGAAAGTGTCACTAGCGGTCACCCATCCAGGTCCTGACCTCGCCCAACGTTGCTTAACTTGTACGATCGTTTTCAACGTGTACTCGCAACTGGACGACGAGCCCCTTCGTAATTCAATGTAATGACATGATAATATCTTAAAATTTATTTATTTAGGTAAATTAAATATTTTTATTTATTTAAATATGACGTAATAACCCTCCCCGCTCAAAAGCCGAATACTTCCCGGTCGGAGCAAGATGTCCCGTGACGTCATCGAGATAACGTCAAAGGGTTGAGTTTCGCGGGAAAAGTAGCGAAAAAAACAACCCTTATCGCGCTGCTGTTTTGAATTTTACGACTGGCCGTCCGATTGTCCCCGGAAAAGGGTTTCCCATTTTGACATGTTTTAAGAAAACAAAAGTTTAAAAAAATAAATTAAGTAAGGCAAAAGTAATAATAGACGACCAGCCTAATGGAAATACGAAGTCTATATTAAGCCAAGACTAGTTTATTTTCTTCATCGTCGTCTATTTATATTGCCCCACTGCTCGGGCACAGACCTTCCCTTACATCGAGGGAGCTGGGGCCATGATCCACAACGCGAGCCCACTGCGGATTGGCGGATTTCACATGCCTTAGATTTTTCTTCTACGGCATGCAGGTTTCATCACGATGTTTTCCTTCACCGTTTTGAGAGCACTCGGTAAATGTACGTAAGCTTTTCCATCGAAAAAACTAAGGATAACTCATTGGTACATGGCTGCCCTGGCTGGGAATCGAACCTGGGACCTCCGTATCGCAAGTCCATTAACCACTGAGCCACCAAGCTCTTATTAAGTAAGAATATTAGCGTGAAAGAAATTTTAACAAAAAAAATGGCAGTGGGCTACTCGAAACATCCCAATAAAATACAAATAAAATCATTGTCGAAAATTAGTAACGTAGTTGACAGAGAAACTTAAGGTGAAAACATTATTTTCTTCACAAAAAAATAATAAGGTGGAATGGCAATGGGCTCGAATCATACAGCCTTACAAACTTTTCTTTTAGACACATCACAAAAAAATACAAATAAATTCTTTCTAACCCTCAAATGTCACCTTCAAATTGTTGATCTAAGTGACGTCGGGATTGGCCATTGATTTCCCAGCAGGACGGCGACGGACGATGGAATCGCAATGGAAAGGGTTTAACTACTTGGAAAAACTTTGACGTGCGGAGGGTTACGATGAAACGTCTTTAAGACTGTTAAAGAAGGTTCAGTTGGCGAATAAATGTTATCGCAGTGAAGGTTGGAATATGATAGACATAGAGATATTTTTTTTTCTTCGGTTAAATGTCACTTTGAAAAATCCTCCTTATGACGGTTGCAAAATTGTTTAATATTTTTTGTTACAAAACTTGAATATGTTCGCGAATGACAGTATGGTGAATTTATCGAATAATTTGAACAAGATCTGAAGCTTCAAGCTTTTATCAGGAGTTCCCGCTACAAGCTCGGGAGTGAACGTGACTGTCGAGCTGCTTCGTCCAGAGTGACGACGCTACGGCGACTCCTCTGGAGGAAGATAGAAGACTATTATATATTGAATTTTCTGTAACATGACATTGGCAAATGATGAACTGTCGAGTCCATTAATAATATAAATAAATAAATAATGATATATAGGAATTCCTTGAGAAGCGCGCGTAACGCCATTAGCTACTTTTTTTATGAAAATTCTTTAATTAAATAGTTTCCGTGGTATTTAGTGATTAATGATCACGTTAAGTTAATCAGGAGATGTCCGCGAACGTTTCTATTAATTGGAGTGTTCGAAAGAAGTCGTGTTTGTGAAGTCTTGTGTTCTTATCAAGGATTCCTTGCAAAGACTCAAAGATGGCGTGGATCGTTGAGTTATTTCGTTTAGGGGTTTGGGAGGGTTGTGCGTAGGTTTAGGTTAGGTTATCTCTGTATATAATGTATGTATTTATAAGAATTCAGACATTCTATTCACATCAGACCAGGCTGTATGCCCTAGTTGGCCTTGCCTTTCCCTCTGGGAAGAATTTAAAAACAACAAATTATGATATATAGATATAGAGATAATAAAAAATACTATATAAATGGAATATTTTGTACAAAGGTGGTCATATCATTCGAAGCGATCTCTTCCAGGCAACCTCAGACGATAGGAAAGTATATCTGAGTAGCAGATTTTGATTTGATATGATCGATATTGGGCGAAAGTTACTGGAAAAACAAAGTTGATTTTTTTAATTCATTGATTTCCTAATAAATCTGTATTTTAATAAATAAAAATACTTACTTAAGTTATTGCGTTTTAAAAATATTTATCTTACAGCTAAGCTTATTTTATTATATGGAAATCGCATTAGTAGGCACAATATACACATTATTATCTACCTATGAGCAAAAATGCTAAAAAAACTTAAACCATCTTCAAAGACAAAGGTGCGCGCATACTTGCGCAGCGCACGTCCCGCTGTCCCGTCCCGTCCCGCGGCCATCTCGCGAATTAAAAGTGCAGGTGGGGGTTGTCCAGCATTGATCTGCCGCTGACGCGTCGGATGGAGACGTCACCTCGCCGGGTGGGGGCCGGGCGGGGTCTCCTTGCCTCCCCAAGAGTGGACGTGTGGACGTGCTTAGCGATGTTCGAATTGATAATACGGGCGGGTGTTTAGTTTTGTTGTTTATTTTGCAATTTTAAAGTCTTTTCTACGTTATATTTTTAATGGTGGTTCGTTGGTATTATGGAGTTCTCGTTTAGATAAATGCTCGTTAGATTAACGTAAATGATTGTGGCGATTTTAGAGTGCGCCCGATAAAAATCGTTGCTATGGCGAAGCTTCCTGCTCACTCTATGCGTGACTGTGACAGTTGTGTTTAGTTTGTGAGCAAGACAGCATTTTATGTTTCATTTGCCATCATCAGACTTATGAATACGGTCCTCTCCCAAAGCATATCACTGATCCAGTCTTAGAGTCTTTGCATCCAATCCCTGTCAGCGTCAAAGACGCAGATCGTCGCTTCTATATTATTCATTCGTTGAAGTCGTCGTTTTTATTTTATTTTAATGTCAAATTCGTATAGACATTTTGAGTCTGTTAATTATTCTAAAAACTCTCCTTCTACCACGTGCTCAAATTAAAGAATGACAGCCACACATGTCTCGTCAAACAATGAGCCGTAATGAAGCACAGAAAACGACTATCAGCCCTGAATCAACGTCCAACTATTCACAAATTAGTCGCAAAGCGAACGGACCAACTCGTCCGACTCGTCCCATCGCCACATCCGTCCGAGTAGGGTTGTCAATGCCATTATATGTTACACAAAACGTTATTAGTATTTTAGTGTTTTTAATATAAGATAGTAGAATAAACATCTATTGACATGATCACGCCGAAAATGTATCTGAAATTAGAGTTTTGATATTTCAATTAACATAAGCCCAGTTTAGCCCAGTGATATTAACTTTCGTTAATGCTAGTAGAATAGAAAGAAAAATGTATTGGATTGACATTTGTTACCGAAAAGGCAGAGATTTCGTGGTCAAAATCCTATATAAGTATATCGAAACGTCTCTAGCAATTAATTAATATATATAAAAAAACATTAAAGTTACAGATCTACAGGGTGTAACGTAAAGGGTATATGAAGCCGAATGGAGGGTGTTCAGTATCGGTAACTGAACAACTTTTGTTTTCGATTTTCGCGAATTTATTTTTTGACTTTTCATACATTTCGTACCGGTCAGCTGATCGATTTGTATGAGACATTAATTTATTTTATTTTTTATTCGAAAGTCTTAGAACAAGAGTTGTTCAGTTACCAATACTGAACACCCTCCCTTCGGCTTCATATACCCTTTACGTTACACCCTGTATTAATTTATAAGTAAGTATTCATATTAAGTGATGTAGGTACTTACTGTCTTTAGTTTACGTCTAATTAGATCACAAAACAAATACATACTTTAAAATCCCTATTGCCTTCTTTGTTCTAACATAACAATTCTTTTGTGTGCAATACGAACAATACTCAGAGCCGTCATGTCTCGTTTCACACACGCATTCACCCGTCCTTTGTGCGACAAAGCTCTTCAAATAAAGAGCAGTTGGCAGCCCTGGCGAGCCGGACCTCGGCCGTCTTGCAGCGTTTGACTGAGCGAAATCACTCAAAAGTTTTAATGCCGCTTCCGTGGGGACGTTTCGCTCCGACGGCCGCTGCGTGTGTGTGCACCTTTATGTGTCTCTGTGTTCGATGGACGGACGTATTTATTTATGTTAGTTTTTCTAGTGTTAGTGAGTTTCGGGCAGTTTTATAAAGGGTCAAAGGACTTGTTTTTACAATAATGGAAGAATAAATGAAAGATTTGTGCTTCAAGGATTGGTCAAAAATTCACCTTATAGATTCTAAAGATAGACGATAGACCTACAATATAAATATATACGCTATTAGTATTATGAGACTTAAAAGTTATTAATAAAAAAATATTAAAGTTATTATATATATTTTTTCACGTATGTTTTTCTATGAAGGCTACGGCATTAACTACTAAAATTGAACGTCTGAAAAAATATATATCAATCTTGGGGTATCTATTTAGAGACTGATGAATACCGACCGATACACGATTGGACAAACTTCGCTCGATAGAAAAAAAATCCCAAACATGTCTTTTAAAATTAAAATTATATCTAAACCGAAATAGTTATTCATACAAAATATATATAAAAATGTAGGGTACTATAAATACGAGAGTTTTTTTTAATAAAATCTGATTTTTTTATTTCCCTGCCAAAATTCATAGAAATACGAATGTTGAGGCACTGCGCAGTGCTCTTCACTCCGCCGCTGCGGGGCATCTTCTGTCTCACTCTTGCTTTTGACAAGCGCCTTAACTCAGTAATCAGTGAAGCCCACACTAGGCTAAGCCTGTCCCGTGGGATTCTAGAAGAATTACAGTTACAGAACGACGGGTTTTTATAGTTGAAGTTACAGGTTACAGGTATAAAATACTAGTTAGTTTATTTGTTTCTAGAAAAAAACAATAATTGAATCACAATTATCTGTCAAATGCTGCGACCACGGCTTTGGCAGCCAAAATGAAATATTAATTGAATCCGTCCAATTTCTAGCCGCGGATGACAGATTCTATCTGTTAATACCCAATTATCTCTCCCCCTACACCCCACCCACCATGAGGCAAGGAACCGACGCGACGATGGAGTTAGCCATATTTACATCGCAGCCTCTGCTCTTGTTGATATAAATGAAAGAGGGGGACAGCAGAAATTATTTCAAAAAACAAAAAACGTGACTGCGAAAAAACTATCCCCTTTTGATTAATTTTTTATACCCTATGACACTCCCGTAATTAAGATGAATCTAACGATACCTCATACACCAAAAACTATCAAGCCGTTTAGGCTACAGGATGGCAGGAAGGAATGGGCATACATACCTACACCCGAAAAACATTACCCTCTTTCTGGGGCAGTCGGGTAAAAATATAGAATCAAATAAGTAGTAAAATCAGCTAATTAAAACGTTCGAAACTCTTCATTTTTTTTTTCTTAGGTGACTTTACTTACTATTTTTTAAGCTCTAGAGGGGGGGGGGGGGGGGGGGGGGGGGGGGGGGGCTGTCAGCACGGAAGGGCTCCACTGTTGGAATTTTCAATAGAAGTCGATTATCTGCAAGGGCTAGCTTAAGTCCTGTCAAATCACGAACGAAATGTATGCCCGTGCAGAATTAATGTATGCCCAACCATCCACTTGATTTTATTGATCCAAGGATAGGGCTGTTAGACTCTCTCCATAGAGCGTTGCTGATTTTTTTACCTTCATGCCACCCACTGTCCTCCCTCCCCGTGTAACGAGGTCCGTAGGTGGACTGTGGACAGTCCATCAGAGGTAGCGTAATAAAGAGAAAGGGGCGAATTCCTTTTCTTCCCTCTCAAAGGTGTGTTTACACTATCCGGGAATAATTCCTTTTTCCACACAATTCAAAAGATCGTGTCTTGGCATGGAATGGTATAAGTACAGTGCGCGAGGCGTAAGCTCAGGTATACATTTGTGTGAGTGATCGCCATGCTGCTAGCGGTACAAGAGGTGAAGTGCGGTGCGTGCGCGGCAGGGTGCCCCCCCCCCCCCCCCCCCCCCCCCGTCTGTGTGCACTCACACAAATGCAAACCTGAGATTACGCCTCGCGCACTGTACTTACCTAGGTCTTATTACCCGACTGCGCTAGAAGGGGGGTTATGTTTTTCGAATGTATGTATGTATGTCTAATTCTTTGACACGCCCTGCAGCCTAAACGGTTTGAAAGATTTTTAATATGAGGTGTCGTTAGATTCGTCTTGATTGTAGAAGTGACATAGGCTATAAAAAGACATTGCCACATTTCAATGGAGCTTTGCCCCACCTACAAAACTACGTGACCATTTAAGCTGTACCTATCATTTTGTTGGGGACTTATTACAGGTTTCATATTGCATAATCATAATCAGTATCATTTTCTACTACTCTCGCAACTCCTATAGAAGAATAACAAAAACAATGAATAAATCGCTTCGATTTCTTACTATTTTCTGAATTCTGAAATAAGCTGTTTTTTTCGATTCGCAACTTGTACATAACTTTAATTTAAACCAATATGTTTAATAAAAAACGGAGATACTTTTACATTTATTCGTTATCTTGTACAACTTGCGGTTGATGGTGGGGCAGAATCTGGCATTGTCATTTGTTCGTTTCTGTCATGTTAAATGGCAGAAAATCTCTCAAAGTCAATAAAGTCGCGTCCCTATTCTTGTCAATCACCACGTCTAAAGTCGCCCGAGTTGAGTGACACCCCCCCCCCCCAGTCCCAGACGGTGCGGTGTCCGGTGCGACCCCCGCTTGGGGGTGACTCGTGACGTCACGAGAAGAATGCAAGATGGAGTTAAAACTCTGCGATCGTCTAGATAAGGTTTTATTATGCTTGTCTTATCACTAAATCTGGACCAAAAGCCACAATGTTCTAGAATCAGATCTATTTATTGCAAGTAGGTAAATAAGATTGTGTATATTTTAGAATTTAGAACACCAATATTTTAGAATTGCCATTACTACAAATTATTATATACAGAGTGTAACGTAAAGGGTATATGAAGCCGAAGGGAGGGTGTTCAGTATCGGTAACTGAACAACTTTTGTTCTACGACTTCTCGATTAAAAAATTAAAATAAATTAATGTCTCATACAAATCGATCGACTGGTCAAATGTATGAAAAGACAAAAAATAAATTCGCGAAAATCGAAAAGTCGTAAAACAAAAGTTGTTCAGTATCGGTAACTTTTCTAACAGGAAAAATTCCTGTTTGGTAACTTGGTTTTTTAATGGGAAACTCTATTCCTCGTAGATAACCAGTACGGACATTGTACAAAATCACTTAATTTCATCCCAAAATAGTGAAATAGCCCGTTTGCACGTTAACCTCAAAAGCACTCGTGTAGAGTCCCGGGAATATCCACAAAATGCACTTATTACGTGTTCCCGCGGGATCGGCCGTGATCCCGGGATGATTGGCAATCCCGGGATAAGGCGGCAATTTTAATGGGATTCTCATTCGTAGGTAGGAATGTTTTGTGTTCGGCTAAATGAAGTGCTTTTAAACGGAACTGTGTTTTTATTATTATTCAGAAATTATCATTTATTTATTTTATTAATGGATTCGACAGTTCGTCATTTGCCAATGTCATGTTACAGAAAATTCAATATATAATAGTCTTCTATCTTCCTCCAGAGGAGTCGCAGTAGCGTCTTTACCCTGGGTAGCCGCGTCTTCATGTCTTCATCCAGAGGAGACGCCGTAGCGTCGTCACTCTGGACGAAGCAGCTCGACAGTCACGTTCACTCCCGAGCTTGTAGCGGGACTCTTGATAAAAGCTTGAATCTTGCTCAAATTATCCAATAAATTCACCATACTGCCACTCGCGAACATTTTCTGATTAATTTAACGTGATATTAATCTCAAAATAACCACTGTAGACAATAATACAAAAATTATCAAATAATTTTGCAACCTAGAAATTGTTAATAAAACTATACTAAATCAGAACCTCATTTTCGGATGTCGGTTAAAACTTTTGGAAGTGGAATATACTTCACAATGATGGAAATACAGATGAAACTTTAGTAAATGATTTATTTATTTATAAACTCACGCCTGATTCCCGTAGGGGTAGGCAGAGACGATGGACTTCCGTCTGCTGCGATCCTGGCAAACCACCCTTGCCTCCTCCACATTCATCAATCTTATCATTAGTAAATATATTCTTACCATAAATTCAGTAGGTTCTATGTGTGAATCAATTAACTGCTGGAAACTTACCTGAAATGACAAAAAAATCAAATTGAATATAAAATACAAAGAGATACACACGAAGACAGAGATAAGTATACAGGGGGCCTCAATAAGGTTGAGAATTTCTCAAACACTACTGGACCGTTTAATAATTCTTTTACAGTTACATAGTTTTAACTTTTATCTATCTAAAGAAAAGAAAGAAAACAGATTTATTTATCACTACATACTATACACTACATAATATTGTGCAAAATAATAATAGATAGGTACATAAACATCAAATCAATAATTAGATACTTAATTTAAAAAAATTAAACAGATACACTAATAATGAGGTTAAAAAGGAAAGAAATTACTACACTATCTAACAGTGAAATAATTCTTGCAATAAGTCAAGTAGTTTTTGAGATAATCTCAACCTTAAAAACTCTCCTGTACACCTTTCACCGTACGAGAATATTAAACACTACAAACTACAATAACAAAATAATAATAAAACTAGCTTTCTTTCGGAAACTGAAGGATCTGTCTTCAACGAAAGTTCGTTATCAATCAATCAATCAATCAATCAATACATTTATTTGTTAGAATACACAGAATACGAGATGTTATTAGATTATACTACACAAAAACTTTGAATGCATTTAGACCGACAGTACTGATTGTGCTACGAAATCGGTCGAAATTTCGTAGTTAATCTAACGAACTTTCGTTTCGTTACAACTTTTATACGAATTCGCTAACGAGAGAACTCAGCAACTCATGTGCTGTTAAATGGCTGCCAGCTGTCAAACTCAAGCGCGAGACAGAAGATGTCCCGCAGCGGCGGAGTGAAGAGCACGGCACAGTGACTCCATATTTGTATTTTTATTAATGTTGAATGAATTTTTGCAGAGAAATAAAAACATACCAACTAAAATCAGATTTTTTTAAACAAGCTCTCGTATTTATAATACCCTACATTTTGATATATATTTTGTATGAATAACTATTTTAAAAGACATGGAAAGGTATGTTTGCGATTTTTTTTCTGTCGAGGGAAGTTTGTCCAATCGTGTATTCATAAAGCCAATGATACACTAGGGGACAAATGTCCTACGACATGTATCGGCGACATGTCAAGCGAATTTCGGCCGATTTCGCCTGACATATCTGGCGACATCGCGCGACTTATGTCCGTAGCGACCAGAGCGTGCCAGACATGTCGCGCGAAGTCCGGCAACGCCGCGCTACTTCACCCGACGTCCCTGGCGACACGTGTCGCAGGACATTTGTCCCCTAATGTATCCTTGGCTTAAGTCTCTAAATAGACACCCCAAGATTGCTATATATTTTTTTTCAGACTTTTAATTTTAGTAGTAAGTGCCGTAGCCTTCATAGAAAAACTGAAAATCCACGCACTCCCCGCCATAATTAAAAGTCCGTCCGTGAACCATACGTATCAAAAATCTCCCGAATTCCATAATCTGAAAATATTCCAGCGCTTCTCAAACATTCCTTCGACTATCTAACCGCACAGGAACTCAGTCCTTTGTTTCGCTCAGATGGGGACAGTCGGGACAGGGTCGGGCCTCGGGACATGGGGATTGGACTCCATTGGAATTCTTTATACAATGAAGTGGATTTAATATCGGGCGGAATGCCGCATTGAAAGATAGTGTCCGTCGGCCTCTGGGTCGCGGGAGCTGACGGGCGACTTATTTTTGCGACTTTTGCAAATGCGGTCTGAAACTGGAGTTATATAAGTCAAAAGAATCGTTTCCAATGTATTTAAATAGTTATCCAGTACATACTGGAACGTATACTAGAAACTATTTAGATGAGGTAAGAATTAGGCAAGTTAAAATCATAATAATTATCCTACTAATTACAGAAATCACAAATGTAACTAACATACATTGACCAAGCAATGGTAGACTCACATTCAGAGTGTTTCTTGCATGATTGGCCTAAAACTTTAATAAAACGATCTGCGATAATTAGCTGGCGTGTAAATTGTGTTGTGAATTTAGCTTAAGCGATGTTTTAAGAACTGTGGCTACTAAGCTGAAGAGTCAGTGCACTATGGTTGTAGATGGCAGTTTACTATAATATCTGCATACTGCCTTCTACGGAAGAAAGACGTGAATATGTATGCATATTGTTATACGATTGAGTAGACCATTATCACTTGTGTTAGTCCACTGCTAGATAAAACCTCTCCTAAATGTAACGACTCTCCTAGATATAACATGTGTATACTGGTATATAATGCGTTACCCGAGGAAATAAAGATAATACATGACATTAAATTATTTAAATCTAAATTGTACAATTGGTTATTAGATCGCTGTTACTATACCGTTACCGAATATTTAAATTCCTCTCACTGACATTTTTACTACATGACATTTACATTAATTATTTTTATTTCTTCTGACATTTTTATTGCTTATGTAACTGAAAACTTTGCACGCTTGTATACAAGTAGAATATTGTACTGGACAATGCAATTTACCATCCTGAGATTTCATGTATTCTGGCAAATAAATGATTTGATTTAATTAAAAGTCGCCGTCTTATGAAAAATCGCACACAAATCCGCAAGACTGCTCAGTCGTCTGTCACCTTAACCCTGCAGTGGCGGGCGGGAATTTTATAACACATCCCGTCCCGCCCCGGCCACTCGTGATCGAATTTTATTTCAGCAACTGAAGAACTTTTTATTGGGCTCAGTTATTCGTAGGCCCATTGCTGTGTACTTATGTTTTATTTAACGTCCACTCGGTGGATTTGCATGGATTTGAAGTCCTTTCCCGGTAGATGGGAACCTATTGGGGTTTAGTTACGACAGTTTTTATGGTTTGTAATTTTGTTGAATTTCGTGATTCTAAATGTTTTTTTTAGAAATCGAGAGTTCAAACAGGGTTGTATTATAAAATATACTTACGTGTCTGAACTCCCTATTTTATTTATGTAAGTACTAGCATAGTTTTAAGTACAGATACTAACACAAAATGGATCTTGTTATCTAAATTAATTTGAATTATATATTTTGAGATTTTTGCGTTTTCATACAAATATGCGCCAAAATTCGACACAAACGGCCATATCTTTTGATTGCGTCAACGTAGAAGGTTGATTTTTTCACGGCTGCATGAGGTTGCAGATTTGATTATTTGGTATTAATTTCCACTTGTTCCGCCCACGCGTTTCTGAGATATAGGTCTTGACAGACAGACGGACAGACAGACAACAAAATAATCCTATAAGGGTTCCTTTTTTTCTTTTTGAGGCACGGAACTTTAAAAATAATTGTACAATATTTCAAATTCGAATATTATAACAAGTATTTTATAAAAACTAACGGTTTCTCTGTATTTCCTGCTGTATACTACTGTATAATTCAAATACAGCAATTGGTTGCCAAATTATTTAATTTCGATATTTTTATTAAACTTACATCTGGCAAATGCTTTTCCAAAAAAAATATATAAACAACTGTTTTACAAATAAATTGAAATTCAAAGCAAATCAGCCGCCTCACGTCAGGACCCGAACTCGGGACAGACGCTGTAAACACAGGCAATATGTAAACCCGGCCGCAATCTCGTATCAACCGACCAAATAGCTAGGATACTTATGTAAATCGGACACGACCGCGCTTATTGTATATCTAATTTGATTTCTTTTGCAATACCGTGATGGGATTCAACCAGGAAGCAAGGAAACGTCGATAGAGCTAGCCATATTTACATCGCAGACTCATCCTTAACTGAATGGGCCTGTCTGACACCACTGCCTGTAGATTCTGCTGTGAAGCCGAGGAAACCCACATCCTCTGTGAATGTGGAGCACTCATTCACAGCAGAAGCCGAGACTTAGGTGGACAAATAATGCCAACCGAGGATATTAAAACTCTCTCACCCAAGTGCATCATACGATTCCTGAAGGACGTTGGCCTTGGGAGCGAGATATAAGAACTCGGTGCGCGGCCACAATAGACCTTTGAGGTCGCAGTGACCCTTGGGCTTGTACCATCACCCTCATATCAAATAATAATAATCGCAGACTCCGCTCTTGTATGACAATTATTCGCGACTGCCACTCATTTGTTTTTTAGATTGTTTGAATTTTCAATATAAGTCGGACTTATAAAATATCAACGTATCCAGATGACATTGCATTCAACCAACTGGATGCGTGAGTCCAGTTCTTTGTGTCCAGTGACTGACCCAAAACAGACTTCTCTTTCTGATAGTGAAAAAGATCAAAAGGCGGCCTTCCATAAAAAATAAAATTAACACTACACCTAGCTAATTGTATAGCGGTCACAAAGTCGAATCCAAAACCTAAACGCAACCTGTCACTGTCGCTCATATGTTACATCTTGTGAAAGCAAGCGGGATGCATCTCTTAGCGTAGCAAATTCTGTAGCGGTAACAAAGTCCTAAATATAGATAAGACAATAATATTTATTTGTTGAAAGTAGGTCTAAACGCATCTGTCACTGTCGCTCATCATGTCAGAGGGAGCGGGACGCCTCGCTTAGCGGCGACTAAAGCCCGGTATCCACCAAAGCGGAGAGGAGAGATGTGTTTGAATAACCAATCAGATTTCGTTCCAGAATCAGAATGGTTTATTGACACTGTAAGGTATAATAAAGTAGCAGTTACAGTTGCTTAGGTGGTACTGAAACACTTGCAGTGTACCCAGATCGGGCATTCAATAAATTATATAAACAATAAAAACATCCAGTCATTTGTGAATAGGTACTACATACAATATACGTTCCACAATCAAGTTCCACAATTACACATATTCAAATATACGTCAACAGTCATGTCAGGGACTCGCACTTTGCAAAATCCTTCTCGCGACGCGCAGAAGCGACGAGCAGATGTCAAAATAACGAAATCTGATTGGTTATTCAAACACACCTCATCTCCTCATTGGTGGAAATTGGGCCTAATATTCTTAGCGTATGCTTCTAGAATCCGTGCAAATATAAATATTAAGTCTCTCTCCATGAGACCCAGTGAATTTTTTTCTTTCATGGATTCCACGAATATTGGCTAACCATACCTGCCCGGGCAATATCGCGGGCCCAGAATGTCGTAGCATTTGCAGGGTTAAGAGATCACTGATAGGGGTAGTTTTTGGGGTTGAGTTTTTAAAATATTTATGAGAGTCACCGTGTAAAGGGCGTTTGTACTGTAATCCAATTTCGTGTTATGTCTTTGGGAAGTCAGTTATTTTGTTCGGAGTCTTTTGGGTCAACGGCGTTTTTTGGAAGTATTAATTAGAGAATGTATATTCATAGCTTTCAGAAGTTTTTAGGTAAGGGTCACAGATGTGTTCTGAACTATTTAATAAACAGATTCTTTTTTAATATTGATAGACTAATCTTGGGTTTTTGAATGTCAATTAAGGCGTTTGGAAAAAAAACTTTAAAGTGGAAAGTTGTGATTTTTTTTTAGTTTTACCTCTACGTACCTATGTAGGTATAAAAAGATATATTTTTTAAAAGATTAGTAATATTTTTTTACAATACTTACGCATTTTTTTCTCAACTAATAGCTTAAAAGCTTAGAAGCGGCTCACCGCAAATTGTTCTGACATGGTATTGTATTTTTTTTTATTAATCATAGGAAGGGTATTTTTTTTGCCCTGGCCAAGACTTAGGTAATCTAACGACAATAAAAAATCCATCTTTTTTTTAGAATTGTTTTTTGGAAATAATGCTCTCTGTCAATGATATAAACTGCAATGGGTCTCTTGAAAATGGCGGGAAACGACGGTTGCAAAATTATTTGATAATTTTTGTTTTATTGTCTACAGTGGTTATTTTGAGATTAATATCACGTTAAATTAATCAGAAAATGTTCGCGAGTGACAGTAAGTGAATTTGTTGGATATTTTGAGCAAGATCTGGGGTTTCAAACTTTTATCAAGAGTCCCGCTACAAGCTCGGGAGTGAACGTGACTGTCGAGCTGCTTCGTCCAGAGTGATGACGTTACGGCGACTCCTCTGGATGAAGACAAGAAGACGCGGATACCCAGGGTGATGACGCTACGGCGTCTCCTCTGGATGAAGACAAGAAGACGCGGCTACCCAGGGTGAAGACGCTACTGCGACTCCTCTGGAAGAAGATAGAAGACTATTATATATTGAATTTTCTGTAACATGACATTGGCAAATGACGAACTGTCGAGTCCATTAATAAAATAAATAAATAAATAAATAACTGCAATGCCTTTAGGATATTGTGGTTTTGAGAAGAATTTCCAATGTAACTGATGTGGATTATTATCGTCTTTTTTCTTCATTACGTACGTAAAAGCATGAGGCAAATGATTCAGAAATATACTTCCTAATGATATAACTGCAATGGAATGGCAAGCACTTAATTTGAAAGACTGTAAAAGTTTAACTGTCAAACAGCTAATCAGCGAGTTAAGTTTTAGATCGGTTGCATTATCAAACAGCCTAATAAGTCGCCGTCAAATTGTCGCCGCGAAAGGGTTGGAATTTAAAAGTTCAGTTTTAGTTTAGAGCCACACCATGCCGAAAATCCGCGACCGATCTCGCTCGCGTTTACGGTGATGGCGACTGCTGTAACGTAGGACAACACTGTGCGTGGTTCTCTTGAAAATGGCGGGAAACGACGGTTTATTTGATAATTTTTGTTTTATTGTCTACAGTGGTAATTTTGAGATTAATATCACGTTAAATTAATCAGAAAATGTTCGCGAGTGACAGTATGGTGAATTTGTTGGATAATTTGAGCAAGATCTGGGTTTCAAGCTTTTATCAAGAGTTCCCGCTACAAGCTCGGGAGTGAACGTGACTGTCGAGCTGCTTCGTCCAGAGGGATGACGCTACGGCGTCTCCTCTGGATGAAGACGCGGCTACCCAGGGTGAAGACGCTACTGTGGCTCCCCTGGAGGAAGATAGAAGACTATTATATATTGAATTTTCTGTAACATGACATTGGCAAATGACGAACTGTCGAGTCCATTAATAAAAATAAAAAAACTGTGCGTCGCTATGTGTCAAGTATCACTCTCGCTGTCAATGGCGGTAGTGGTTTTACGGGAATACGAAAAAAAAAGTGTGCTAACATAAATCAGTGATTTAAATAATACACAATAGATATAACAGCGACGAACCATGGTTTGGTGAAACCATACTTTTATATAGTTAATCAAACTGGCTTTGTTTGCAGTTTTATTAGGTATGACGAGCGTGGAAGCATTCCTTGGAGTGACCGAATTCTACTATGACGAATGTGGAATAAGCCTTTGTTGCCAACGCTGGAGAGAACAAGTGGCAAACGATTCTAACAGCTGCACATCTTTTAAATTTTGCTAGATCGAGTGGTGTAAATGTAAATTCAAAAAATGTTGCAAAAAAGACATAAGTAATTCAGATTCCTGTGTGAAGGAACGGTGAAGGAATACGTGTTAAAACATGCACGGCAGAAGGATAAAAAAATTCTAAGGCATGTGAAATCCCACAATCCACAGTGGGACCGCGTGGTGTATCATGGCCCCAGCTCCCTCGATGTAAGGGAAGGTCTGTGCCCGAGCAGTTGGACAATATTAATAGACTGATGATGAATTTAGATTCCTGTGTGAGCGTATCAACTTCTGTAAATCATTATGATGAGCATAATAACGGGCAGAAAAAAATCCCTGGATGTCGGAAAAAATCTGGCCTCCGTAATATTCGTGAATGTCCTGGCATCGCGAGCGCTGAACAGCTGTTCCGGCTCGCTCAAGACAGGGACAAGTACGCGGAGCTGACGGCCAACCTCCGCTAGCACGGCACTTCAAGAAGAAGACGTGTGAGCGCAACAACCGTCGCCGATCTTCGGCGTAGTGTGGCGTTGCACTTAGCAGCTCAAGTCTTATCCATTTAGATCTGAAAATAACAGCGATCGCCAATTTGACTTGTCGTAGTAAGTGACGTGTAAGTCGGACTATTAGCTGAATTAAGTCTGGATTAGTCTGACCGAAACTTTGTCAGCCATTTTTTAAACAGGTTGGTAATTTGTTGAAATTGTTAGAGTCGTGGTCATTTCACTCTTTATAAAGAGCTTTGGCACCTTGTCCTTGCAAAGTGGTGTAAATGTAAATTCAAAAATATGTTGACCTGCAAAAATGTACACAACGTTCTTACTTGCAATAAAGAAATGACATTGCCACATTTCAATGGAGCTTTGCCCCACCTTTAGTCACCTACGTGACCATTGAAGCTCATATATCATTTTGTTGGGGACTTATTACAGGTTTCATATTGCATAATCATAATCAGTAGGAGATGCGAGAGTAGTAGAAAATGATAACAAAGACAATGAATAATTCGCTTCGATTTCTTACTATTTACTGAATTCATAATGAAGCTGTTTTTTCGACTCGTTTGATGTACAAAACTTTATTTTAAACCAATAATTTATTCGTTATATATTGTTCATCATGCGGTTGATCAGTAGCGGCAGAATCTGGCATTGTCATTTGACTTCGACTTTCAAGTGAACTATTTGGTGAATGAAATCACGAATTAAAGGCAGTTTCTAACATTAATCCAAAATAAATTAATACCTAGCAATACCTATTTTGTATCTCTAATAGAACTCATTCCGTATTTGACTCCCCGCCAACATTAACCCTGCGACAGCGCAGGGCGGGGGTGGCATGGCACGGCAACGGGCAAACTTTGACCCAGCAAGTTTTATTGCCCAACTTTGACGCGGCTAATTACGAATTTCTTTAACAATGTCATAGTTTCGTGACATTTGCTACTGACGGAATGCAATTTCGTTTGCGATTTAACTGTGTTTGGAGTTAAATTGACACCATAATTATGTTTATTTTAACCAACGACGCTATTCAATGACCCGGATTCAGACTACGTAAGGTTAGTACATCCTTCACTGTATTCGCTTTTATAACAAGTTGCCAGAAAGCGTCACTACGTTGACAGAAAGGAAATTTAAAAATTTCATTAAAGGAACACTTGTTAAGAAGGCGTATTACAGGATAGATGACTATTTAAACGATGAACATGCATGGTGTGTGTCGCCGGGTCCGCATGAGGGATAAACTTACTAACAATAGTAATAGTTACGTACCTATATAGTTATTAAGTAATAATTGTATTATCATTATTTAAAAAGATGTGCTGCTGAGAGTTTTTTGCCACTTTTTCTCCTCAGCGTTGGCACCTTTTCCTTGCAAAGTGATGTAAATGTAAATTCAAAAAATATATTGACGTGCAAAAATGTACTCAACGTGCTTACTTGCAATAAAGAAATTTGACTTTGACTTTTGACTTTGCAACGCAAAGAGGGGTTATAATCATAAGTATAATGTCTGTCTGTAGCGAACGGATAGTCCAATTTGAAAATGCTTTTTTTTTCGTTTGATAGGTGGTGTTGGCGTCAATGTTCTCAATAGATACCAGATCAAGGCCTTGATCTTCTAATAAAATAAAACTATTATCTCAAGCAAGCCTCTCCGATTCTTACCCGACTGCCCCAGAAGGAGGATAATGTTTTTCGGGTGTATGTATATAAACTGAAGCCCAAATCAAGTGTATTATTTTGTAAACAAAAACTACCCTACCCTACTGACATTTTCAGCTATTCTGTGATTATTGCATCGTTATTTTCACATTATTAGATCGGTTCCTTCAGTGTTACATCACAACAGGTAATTAGACGATCATACTTGTTTACAAAATGAGACACTTTATTTTGGCTGCGGTATATGCAAGTATGTATGTCCATTCCTTCCTGCCATCCTGTAGCCTAAGCGGCTTGATGGATTTTGGTGGATGAGGTATCGTTAGATTCGTCTTGATTACGGGAGTGTCATGAGGTATTTTAATCAAAAGGGGATACTACTCATACTCATTTATTAAGATAGTAGGAACACTTTGGTACACTTGATCACGCCAGTAAACTAACAATATACTTAAGTATATAAATAAAAATCCTGTAATAGCGATACGAAACGTGGCCGGAGAATGATCCATGTGAGGCGATGCGATAGTGTTTTTTCAGTCGGGTTCGGTTTTTTGAAATAATTTGTTTGTTATATTTACTAACCTTCACTAATAAGTAGTTATATCGGTAACGTATTAACTAAATAGTTCAAAATAAAGATATTTGCATATTGTAAACACGTACTTATCAGAAAATTTAATTTCTGCAATGAATTCTTGCCGTTCCGAGCGCGAACGAAAATTCGAAACTTTTTTACTGAATAGAAAAACTTTGATGTCGCGTGTTCAACTGCCTTTCAGGAGTTAGCCCCGCCCACTATTTACTGAAACCGTCAAATTGACGGTACAGAATCAGATACAAATTGATAATAATGAACATTATAACTTTGTCGATGTGATAAAAATCTAGTCAAAGACTAAGTTGTTTTTTAAGTAATGTCTTGAGTTACCTATCTATAATTATAACCTACCTATAGGTAATAATTATACATAACTAATTTAACCATTTTTATTTATTTATTTATCAGAAATCAAACAGTCTTAAATATAGTTTAACAATTTTAGATTAATAATTATGTATGCCAAAACAGATTTCATATTTTATTACAATGATTAATTAATAACAGCTAGAAGTGGTAATGGAAGGGAGGGGGGGGGGGGGGGGGGGGGGTATATGTATTATTATATTTATTTTAATTATTACAATAGTTTAAGAGGGTCGAAGAAGACGAAATGCCTAAGAGTACGATAGAGTGAATGTGTACCTATTGACTTGAATATTTTATGTTGTGTTGTTAGTTGACTTAATTATTTATCTGATTTAAATGTTGTGTTGTTAATTGATTATTAAATTTGTACCGCGATGGTTATTAGCTGTAAGGGTGCAAATGATATTATGAATAAATAAATAAATAAAAATTAATAAATAAGTTGACAAGTAGGTACAGTCGAAGACAGAGATAAGTACCGGGGGCCTCAATAAGGTTGAGATTTTCTCAAAAACTAGGTACCGGACCGAATTTAATAATTCTTTTACGGTTGCATAGTTTAACTTTTTTCTATCTAACAGTGAAAGAATTTTTGGAATAGTCTAGTACTTTTTAAGATAATCTCAACCGTAAAAACTCTCCTGTACACCTTTATCTGTGTTTCACCGTACCTATTGAAAATTAATTTTATATAATTAATCGTGGAAACACAATTGATAGCAGTTGAAAAATAACTTAAAATCGAAAAATACAAACTTACTAATTTCGTGTACACTCTTAAAGGGATGAAGGGCAACTTTAACCATAAATATATATCAGGTCATATTACGTCACCCAGAAAAAGTTACTATAAAAGTCAGTATACTCCTACTAACATACTATAAATAAGTAATTGTTACTAATATATTCTATGGACTTTGTGTCTGAAATAAGCATTCAATGGTTATTTGTAGAAGTGCGAAAATGTTAATATATTTATATATTTAGATACTTAAACATGTAGGTAGGTAAACTCCAATCAATCAGTAAAAGAGAACGCAATTCGCAAAATAAATTAATCTTATTCAAAAAAACTTCCCTCCGACTGAACGAAATAAAACACAAAGTTGCACTATATCAAAGTTAACGTAAAACTTTAGTACAGCGCGACTCACAGAAAAGTAGACAGGGGCTTCAAATTTCTTCGTTGCTTAACTTAACTCGCAATCTTGCAATAAAGATATTTTGATTTTTGATTGTAAAAAATATTTCACTAGTAGGTAGGTACATAGTTTAGAAAACAGACCATTAATTTAATTTCTTTAATAAAGTAACAAAATAGACATAAATTAGTCAACTGTGGAAACATAATTGAAATCAGTAATAACTACTAGCAGCAGGGTTACTCTCACCTCTTAAAGCGATCCAGTTTAGGTTACTAAACTGAACCGAATCGTTATTTGGTACAATGACGTTTGATGTCATTGTAGCAAATTGTCAGTTTAAGAACCTAAACTGGATCGCTATAAGAGGTGAGAGTAACCCCGCAGCTATCTTTTATTTAAAATTCCATCTAAACTCCATATTAGTGTTACAAAAAGTGAGGAAGGACAACTTTAACCCATCTTCTAAGTTCGAAAAATTATCATGTAAGTTGAGATAGGTATATTTAGTAACTATCTTTTACTACAGATTACTCTGAATTCGACTGTACGAAAGAAATGCACTCGCAAATCAGCTGAAAGGCCGAATAGTTACGAGTGTTACCGAGTGTTTCCGAACAAATCAGCGCTTGTAGCGACGTCAAGTTAATTGAAACTGCTGAAAGTTGATTTTAAAAGCGGACGACTGCTTTTCCACCACAGATATGCTATGCAGCTATGCTGGGAGGATGCAAAAGCTAAGCTACGAAACTATGTGACCGTTTCCACTAATGCTACGCTGTGTAGTAAGATGTCCTATAAAGATGCATCGCGAGGTATCTGTGCGAGGAAGAAGCGCATCTCGAGTTATGCGATGCAACGACAGGGAAGGCACGGAAAGCTCTGTTGGAAAAGCATCCTTACTTAAGTAGTGAGAAGGTTCAATATCGGTGACTGTATAACGAGAATAGGGTTGAGTAGCGTGTTTTGGGAGAGGCCTATGTCAAGTGGACTGATACGGTCTGAGGATGATGATGTAGGTACAACTTTTGTTCGATGACTTTTCGGTTTGACAAATTTTTTCAGGACTTTTTATACATTTGCAGCCGAAAACAAACAAAAAACAGTAGAGGCAAATGTACTGAGGGCATTCATTCAGACTGAGATTTAAGATCGATTGTAAAAATTACTTAACTAGTAAATAGTTTATTTATTCATACCCAATTGTAATGGTTAAAATAATTAATAAACCGGCTAACTGCGAGTCGGACAATGCAACTTAACTCCGTAATTTTGCTCCAACGAAAAGATCTGGAAATATAAGTTTGTAATAACAAAATATATTTTTGGAGGGATGTAATTTCAAATTTACAGTTTTCGGATTTTTTCCTTTACTTGTGCTATAAGACCTAGCTTCTTGCTTTTCATGATTCTAGGTCAACGGGAAGTACCCTATAGGTTTTGACTTTTTTGCGTTTTCATACAAATATGCGCCAAAAATCGACATAAACGGCCATATCTTTTGATTGCGTTAACGTAGAAGATTGCTTTTTTCACGGCCGTATAAGGTTGCAGACTTGAGAATTTAGTATTAATTGCAACTTGATCCGTCCTCGCGTTTCTGAGATATAGGTCTTGACAGACAGACGGACGGACAACAAAGTGATTCTATAAGGCTTCCTTTTTTTGCTATTGAGGCACGGAACCCTGGAAATATGACTTTTGCGACTATCTCAACTTTTTTAATTTATTTATTTATTCACTATATAGAAATATATAATAACATGGTATTTTGGTTATTCAAATAAGTAATATCTATTGAATATATGCATGGAGAGGGTTGGGGTTTCCGCTATTGGATACGTTTACTCCACCCCCCTTTAAAATTAGGTAGTTAGTCAGGTAATACAAACTCGTATGTTTGTATTACCTGACTAAATACAAATTGTTAACCTATTAGGTAGTACCTAATACGTTAACAATTTAATTTAAGTTACCTACCTATTAGGTACCATGTATGTAACCTAACATAACTATCTCAACTTTAATGACCGTTCTCTGTGTTATAATCGTACAAAAACGTATTAAAACTTGCATTAAAAGTCAAAAAAATTCGCGATCCTTCGCACCGTAATTCTAGTTGACGTGCAAGTCAAGTTTTCTTGTCTGTCGCGAACATAATAAGCTGCATTTCCGTCTGTTTGTGTGTATTTTCGCGTTTTTTCTTTGCTCATTCCGCGGCCGAAGTTTAGCCCAGTCGAGTAGAGTGCCGGCGACTGGTGGGTTAACTCGCTTTTTGCTTTTGAAATGTTATTGTAACTAGTAATTTTCATAACTGTTAAACTGTTAATTAAGGTTAGACTCACCCTTATAGTCGAAGCGAAATTAACATTAAAAGTAAAAATGTAACATTTTAATGTTAAGTATGTGAACATCTGTATTATAACTTATGGAATGCAATAAATATATTGAGTATTGACACTGATAAGTATACCTTATCTGTGGCTTCACAGTTGATCATGAATTTGTGTCAATTTTGTAGGTAATAATAATGAAAAATTTGAAAAATTTCTTAAAAAAAAATCTTCTCAATCTTAAAATAATCTCAACCTTAATAACAAAAAAACTCTTTTTCTGTGTTCCACCGTACCACAACTCACTACAACCACGCGACAACTGCAATACGTGGGCGGTAAATACAGTATTTTGCAGTCAGCTTAAAACACGTCACGTTTTGACGCTGCGATGTGGTGGGGCTGTAGTACAGCTAACAGCAGATCAAGTGTAACATTTTGGACCGATCTTATTATCTGCGTCATAAGAGTCGAATTCGTACTGCAAGTGTTCCCATTGATCTGCTCTTGTCCGTACTTAAGTACATGTGAATAGACGCTAATGAAAATTCCAATTATGCGAACGTTATGCGTAAGTTATTTTTCAGGTTTTACTGAAGCTACAGATGTTTCGAAAAAATTATGTTTCATAAAAAAGCTGATCGGTACAAATAGTTTACAAAAACGAGGACAAAATCTGCACATTTTTAAAATAATTATTATTTATTCACAGATAATAATTTTTTGCCAGGTTTTCTCCTCATCATCATTGGCAACATTTCTATGAAAAGTGTCGTAAGCGTAGGTTTTTTTTGTAAACCTATATTGTCCCACTGCTGGGCAAAGGTCTCCCTCAAGGAAGGTAGGAAAGAAAAGCGTAGGTAAATTAAAAAATAATATTGACATGCAAAAATGTACACAACGCTCGCAATAAAAAGATTTGACTTTGACTTGAGTAAGAAGCATACGTTCATTCCCCCACACCGTCGCGGCGGCAGGTGCTGTTCCAACACCAATGAGCACTAATCAATACGCGGAAGGCGAAAAATAACGAATGTTGTGTTACCGATGCTCGTGTGTTTCCGCGCGCACTCCGCCTGCTGGGTAGCGATAGCACAGCAACACAATTGTTAGAGTTGGTACTTGCCTACCAAAAATAAATGAAAAGAAGTCATATTTTGGAATGGCGGATTGATTTTTTATTTGTTTAATTTTCTATTTACATGAATACTCTAAAAACTTGACATTGGCGAAATTATCTCTTGAATAAGACTAGAAGCCATTCAAATAAAAATAGAATAGAAAAGAAGTCATTGTCAGCCCCCTAGCCAAAAAGCATTGTCTTTTATTCATTAAGCATACCATATTTTATTTATTTTTGATGCTCCAAGAAAATCTATTGCTGTAAAAGATAGTCTAAAAGCAGAACGTCGAGGCTCAGTAAGCTAACGAATATTGCCTATAATTCAAATGTAATCATCATCATCAGTCTATTTATATTGCCCCACTGCTCAGGCAGAGACCTTCCCTTATATCGAGGGAGCTGGGACTATGATCCACCACACGGGCCCAGTGCGGATTGGCGGATTTCACATGCCTTAGATTTTTTTCTTCTTTTACGGCATGCAGGTTTCATCACAATGTTTTCCTTCACCGTTATGAGAGTACTCGGTAAATGTACGTAAGTTTTTCCGTCGAAAAAACCGAAGATAACTCATTGGTACATGGCTGCCCTGGCTGGGAATCGAACCCGGGACCTTCATATTGCAAGTCCATTGACCCAACCACTGAGCCACCGAGCTCCGTAATCAGTAGATAATAAATAATAATCTTATTCACTGATCTGAGTGGAGATTGAACGGAAACACATGCAAGAAATAAAAATCCGTTGAAAATTACAAAAAACAAAACATTGGTTCTAGCTCTCAGCACCTATTCTGCCAACCCTCCACCATATGCAGCCGTGCCGTAATCGACGGCCGGCCGGGGACGTATTGGGCCGTCGCGGAGACGCCGACTCTCTGTGTTTTTAAAGCTTTCTTCCAACCCGACCCTCCCCAACCACCCATCTCCCATACCCACCCCCCGCAATCCAGGGTTGCCAGATTGGCTTTTTCTCGCAATTTTTAGGCTGTTGGGGTAATTTTGGGGAAGTGGCATGGCTGGGGAAATGTTTGGGAATAAGTTTTCAAGTTGGGTAATTTTGACCACAAATAATAAGAGTTAGATATTGCTTAAAAGCCCGTGGCAGATGCAGAAAGTTTCATGCAACTGCTAAAATTCAACTCGGAAAACGTGATTCTTATATCTCCATCGGTAAAGATCACGATCCTCTTGACAACGTGGTCTCGTCCATCTTATCGTTTTTATATATATAAAAAACATTTGATTTTTTATTATAAGTTTAAACGAAAAAAAAAATACTTCCATTTTTTTTCGTTTAAACTTAGAAAAGTTGTTATAGTCAAAATTTGTATTACGCATTATCCATGCTCGGTGAACAAATTAGAACATGAGGAAAAATTTCTTCCCACGGCAACAATTTTTTCATCATGTACAAAAAACTACAGTAAATGCTTATTAATTTGATAAAACGGGAATTACCGTGTTAAACATTTATATTATTAAACACGCAAATATCAACAACTTTTCTCAACGCAGTCAGCAAACACGAAAGAGGGTAGAGCGTTTTGTGTCACCCTTCTGACGTTTAACACTCACCGACTTCAGTCTACTCGTGACCATGATGGCTGCAATGCTGTCGAAATATCGAGACATCAATAATAAATGTTTAACACGGTAATTCCCGTTTTGTCAAATTAATACGTATACAAACCTTGAAAGTTTAAAAAGTCATACAACAAATGCATCTGTTTTGTTTTGATATTTTCTTGCATATGCGCTATGCGAAACGAAAATCTAAATGATAAATGGAGAAAAAATTTCATCACGACCGGGATTCGAACCCGGGACCTCGCCATTCCGTGGCACGCTCTATTCCAACAGAGCCATCGTGATTCGTATCCAGATCGTGAATTTTGTCTCCATATTCTCGTCTGAGGGACGGCAGCGACATCTATCCAGTAATTGTGCAATTACTCAAATTCATGTCTAACATTGCAGTTAGAAATCATTTTTAACAAATGCATCATTCTGGGTATTTTTTTAATCAATCCGGGGAAATCTGAAAACACGAATCTGGCAACCCTGCCGCAATCGATGGCCGTCACGTTAGTGCAGCGCCCGATCAAGTGCATACGTGAGGACTTTCTTTGATGTGTCTTTGTGTGGACGCGGGTCGAGGGGCCGTCCGAAGGGAAGGGTTAATTGTTTAGTTCGTTTTTGCGAGGACTCGGAGTAATTTGGCGTTGGCTCGCTTCGGTGAGTCCGGTTTGCGGAGGTTTGGCTTTGACAGTGTTGAGTTTAAGACAGTAGAGTTGTTTCAGAAAGACTTAACGTCTACGCGTATTTTTCCTTTTAATGTATGGTTGTAGAAGGGTTCCAGTAAAATCGACAGTTTATGTACAATGTCATGGACCTATTCCAGAATTAAACCGCGTCTTATTGCCATCAAATCTGAAAGGTCTAGAAGCTATGACGTATTAGCAATACTCATTAAAAGAGTGCTCCAGAGAGCAAGACAAAGGACATTGATCATTGGGCCATAGAGCGCAGCATAATTTTTTTCTTTATTTTGAGATAGCTTTAATGAGACACTAAATAGGAGAGATATCGTACTTACAAAGGCTGCACAAATAAACCTTCCAAATATAATTCCAATTACAATTTATTTGTAAATATGAATTGAATAACCGAGGTAGAAAATTATGTGATGAATACTGAATATTGTCTCAATAACAGTACAGCTCTATTAGGGGTGGGCCTGTGGCGGTCTTTCTCCTTTATTTGGAACTAAGTTACGTTTTAATGAAGTACCTAAACACAGATAATAATTTTACATCAGGAATGTGCAAGGTGGCTGGTAATATGATGCAAGAAACCAAAAATCGTGTCGAATAGGTATCGCGTTTTGGGAGAGACCTGCGTCAGTATTGGTTGATGTGGGCTGACGATGACCAAGACAATAATTTCAAGCTCTGGCCAATTATTACTTGATGTCAGGGTGTTCAAGTCTTACAGCCAACAATCCGGAGTGCTCGGGGCGATAGTCAGGTCGTGCATGTATCGCAGTTCCTGTAGCTCGGCAACAATGGCACGAAGTGGAACACACCAGGAAGATTAGTAGGTATTCCGCCCCTTCAGGGCGGCGAGCCCGACATAATCAACACGCTCCCTCGGGCGTGGTGGTACACGGATACGTGTTTTATGTGGGACAAAAAATGTTCAAGTCTAAGGGTCACTGCGACCTCAAAGGTATTGTGGCCGCACACCGATTTCTTATATCTCGCTTCCAAGGGCAAACTCCTTCAGAAATCGTGTTTTGCATTTGGGCGAGAGAGAGAAGAATGGTCGCTGCAACAAAAGTAGACGAATACGATTCGCATTACAATATTAAAAACACAACAGTAGTTAGTATTTACGAGCCAGTAAACAAGTCTGAACAACGAGGCGAATATCTTGTAGACAGCGTCGCGTTTCCGCGCGAGTGACGTGACAACTTGTCACCGGCACGCCTCACTCCGCTGTGCATACAGCTAGCTGCAGTGCAAATTATGTTTCATACGAATATTATACAGAAAGACGGGAAAATCCTTTGAAAAATGACCTCTAACTTGTGAAAGGCCACAGCATACAACTTGTTGGAAAAAATTGATGTAAATTGCGATACACGCCTGTAGAGTGTCCTTGATTTCATTGTAAATATTAAATTGGTAAGGTTTTTCGTAAATCAAAACTGTAATAAAATTGAACTAAGTACGTCACAAGTCACACAATAATCTTGGCCCCGTTAAACTAGTGACTCCGCCCGGTAAGAGTCTGACATAACCTTCCTCGCCTCCCCGTGGCAAGGAGGTATCATGATATCTAGATGTTTTCCCCCCGAAAAAAAAGGATGTCCGATGTTGAGAAAACTCGTAAAACATCAATGTTTTTGCTCTTAAGATAGGTTATCATCGTAATACCTGGTAAACTTCCCGACAAACGCTCCACCAGGTCCGGGGGCGTCCCACGCTACTCTATCAAATCAACTTACATCTCTCTGGATTCAGTAGAACCTATTGTATTGGTGAACTGAACCACTTTAATAAAAGGTTCAACCACTAGCCCTAATATGGACAAGAACTAGATTGGTAAACTCAATTCAAATCTAGAAATTAAACAAGGCACAATTCGTCGCATACCGGTCGTTGACTCACAAAGTTATCGTACAAGTTAAACAACTGTTGCGGTCAGAACCAGGATGGGTAACCTTGACAGATCGGACCGTCCCTAAGGCCCTTATTAATAAATCACTCTCAGCTCAAAAGTCCATCTTGAGAACGACCTCAAGATGGCGTTCCTATAAACAAACTTAGATCTGCGTTTAGGAATCGGGTATCACGTGAGTATTAGTAAACAAAGCTCAGTTCTCAAGAGAACTGGCAAACTCACACTTGAGAACATTGCTGATTGCAGGCGAACCGCGACTTGAGAAAGACATCGCGTGATACGCCCTCAAGATTGGTTTATTAATAAATGACATACTTGAGATGATGATCACGTCTTGACAGTACAGCTGAATTCGCTCTTGAGGGCGGGTTTGAGCTTAGACTATTAATACGGACCTCAATCTCTCTTGAAGGGCCTGCAATATTCTACTTCTAGTGTGGTTTAGACCAAACCTATTGTCAGAGTTATTCAGGCCGCCTGTAGGCCTCTGACGTGGCCTAAAGACTGCTACCGAACGACCGTATTAATATACAGGCCTAAGTTCAAAGAAGGCCCTCGATAACTTATAAGGTCAAGTCACAAATTGAAAATGAATTTGACCCGACACGAACAGAAGAATATTGGTAAGACAATCTCCCAGATTAAATCCAGTTAGCTGCAGTCTAAAAGCTAAGTAAGACTCCTCGAACAAAGCACTCAGTCATCACAGTCAAACACTTTAGCGTTAAACTATAAGTTAAAACATGGCCGCGGGTGTCGTCCCGCCGGGAGCACTCGCTTGCATTATCAACTTGCATCGAGATGACGCGCGCATCGCTGTCGCTGCCACGTCCCCAAGTTTACTCGGCTACGCTGGAAATTTCACTCGAGACTTGCTCGGAGACGGTGCGAGTGATGAAAGCTTGGCTTGTGACATCTTCTTCTTGACGCGGGCTATTTTCCGCACTTGGCCTCATGAGTGGCAGCCATTGTGCGTGAAATGGTGCAAAACCGCACCAGTTGAGCCAGCCCAGCTCCCTCTAGAACGCCAGCAGCCTGCGGATGCAGCATGCGGCCTGGGGGAGGGACCCTGGGTTGTTCATTATCTGGGCTCATTGTTCTGCCAGCCAGTGACTGAATTATGAGATATTTCGACACCGTTACAATCATCGTGATCACAAGACAAAACGAACGCCGTGACGGAGAATCATACTAAGTTAACACCACAGCGGCTTTTAATGCAGCTGAGATATTGAAACGTCATGCGCCATAACTACAAAACTAGAGGTTTGGTTGAATGGCGTCGTTCAATTAAAGAGCTGTTCAATCAAACGTATAATTCAATCAGTTGACTGCGACATAAATACGTAGAAACCAGTAGTGTCACGGTCACATGTCGTCTGCTCTTGCTCTCTTCGTAAGGATACCTCTATCTATATCCGCGAATCCTTGTGACTTGACCCTGCCGTCTCCGAGTCCTGTCACGTCAGTACACCCAACTGTCTCCCCGCCGATGACAGCCCACGACTGAATTGTTCCGCGCCAGTTCTGACAAGACGCCGTCTTAGTTTATTTTGTTCAGCGAATGTGTATCGATTGTCATCTCGAGTCGCATCCGTGGGATATCGATTGACAGTTATGCCACTGGGAAAGTGGGGAAAGTTGGTTTATTGGGTAATTAGGCGGTGTCAGGGGTGACGTCACGTGGGAAATCTTCGCTTTTATAATGAAATCAGGTTGATGTTGTGGTTATGAATAATCTTTTGGTACTTTACTTATTATAATTTTATGGACTGACATTGATTCGCAATTACTGGCCACAGATTCTATTCCAAACTTCTTTCTAACAACATTGTAATAACAATTTCCAATAAAAGATGCTGTCGAAAGGATGCACTTATCAAAAAATATATTTCAGTACAGGTGACCATAAATTATTTAAAAAAACTTTTTTTTTAATATAATAATAAAAGTTAATACGTTGCTAAAATCATTAACATGAATATGATATAAAATGATGATGAGCAATTAAATACTGTTAAAGTTATTAAAACAAAGCTTATGACAGACGCAATAAAATGCACTATAATAAATACAGCAAGGAAGGACATTTAAAATCAGAAACATCACTATAGTACGTCCGCGTTAAGAAAATAGTGAAAAAAGAGCACGTGCTATCCACGGTTGACAAATTAGATGACTTAGACAAATGTGCCATAAGAAGGAAAGTTCAATAAAAAAAATTTCAACTTTTCTTCTTATGGCACATTTGTCTAAGTCATCTAATTTGTCAACCGTGGATAGACGTGCTCTTTTTTCACTATTTTCTTAACGCGTACGTACTATAGTAATATTACCATGTCAAAACCATTACCAGGTTTACAGTAAATTACCATTACACGAACAAACACGTAATACAATAACATAACGAGGCAATATGAAAGCGGGCAATGGCATTGTGAGGCCGTCCATCCACGTTCTTCAGAGTGGATGGCGCCCGAGTGCACCCGTGACAGTCATTTAAGACAGTGACGTGACACCCTGGCCCCCTAGCCCCCCCTTCGGGCTGCATTCGCCCCTCACCTAGGGTTGCCACAGTCGAAAAGCTTCCGCGAAAATAAAAAATTGTGTAGCTAAAGAGACGTAATAAGCCTACAAATATTCTATTCTATTTATATTTGAATGATTTATACTCTTATTCAAAAGATAATTTCGCCATTGTCAAGTTATTTAGAGTATTCATGTAAATAGAAAATTAAACAAATTAAAAATCAATCCGCCATTCCAAAATGATGGCGGATTGATTTACCTACTGGCGACTACCAATATAAAGAGACTTAATAACGCTAAATAATATTATATTTAATTATATTATTACATTATATAATAAACAACAAGCTACCTATTCATACGCTGAATTCTCTACCCAAAGGTTGTCTGGAAGAGATCGCTTTGAGCGATAAGACGGCCAATTGTAATATTAACGATATTAGCCTATTTATTTTGTGTAATTCTTTTCTTTTTTGCAATAAAGAATATTTATTTTATCTTATCTTATATATTTAATAATATTAGATTAATTTATTTTGCGAATTGCGTTCTCGTTTACTGATTGATTGGAGTTTACCTACCTCTACATGTTTTTAAGTAAATCTGGCATTGTCATTTGTACCGATTTCATTTCTATTGGGTATGTGGTCTCTGGTTCTTAAGGACACAGATATTTAGATTTTACGATCTGGCAACCCTACCCCCACCCGCCAGATGGATTGATATTGCTGCGCCGAGCAGACGTAAGACGGAGCGATTGCATACGAGATATTTTTTTAAAGTTTTATTTTGCTTGATTTTCTTTGCCTTTGCGAGTTTGTAGCACGAGGCGGAAGAACTGGTAAAACAATCGACAATTATGTTAAGAATCCTAAAATCTAATGGAATTGATATTAGGCTGTATGATCTTTTGGCGCATTTGCCTTACTAAAAAACGCAACAACAACTGTCATACTCTCGTGTTTCGCCTTTCGCGCGAAAAACCGGTGGTGGTAATTGTGATTCGAATTGGTCGAAAATGTGGTGCTCATTGATGTAACTCAGAGAATATTGATGTGGGCAGTGTGGCTGTGGGATGGTTCAGGTGGTCCTATCTTTGTGACGACAGCGGAGCTGCAATTCGGTGAGATCAATCCAATCTAGTATTCCTTGCCATCTCCCAGAGGCCCAGAGACCATACCTCGTAGGGTGGCGGCTTTTTACAATTATAATTTGCCTTTTTCTTCTTTTCTCGTGTGGTTTAGTGACCAAACCTATTTGTCAAAGTTATTCAGGCCTCTGACGTGGCCTGACGACTGCTGCCGAGCTAACCGGGACCAACTGCTTAACGCGCGCCCCGATGCACAGAGGGGCTCAGATGAAAGTGTCACTAGCGGTCACCCATCCAGGTTCAGACCTCGCCCAACGTTGCTTAACTTGTACAATAGTTTTCAACGTGTACTCGCAACTGTTCTACGAGTCTCTAATTAAAAATAAAATAAAATTATTAACAATTTGTCTAAAAGTTACAGTAAAATGCAAAAATCTTGTACTAAAAATTCGTTATGGCAAGTTGCTGTCTATGCAATTTGTACTGATCTATTTGTATAAGGCATTAAGTATTTTATTTTTATTCAAAAGTCACATATCTGGAAAATACCTTTTTTGTAAAAGGTTTTTTGTCCCTGGGGAGCGTGTTGATTATGTCGGGCTCGCCGCCCTGAAGGGGCGGAATAGCAATATCTGGAAAATACATAGGTACCTACCTAATACTGTGAAAACACTTAGAAACGTATTTTCACGTCATTATGTATTTTTTTAAAGCAATAGTCGTCTATTTATTTTTACATCTTTATAAGATAGGAAATACCGCATACTTCGCCAGCCTTTATTCCTAAATCCACCAAAATCATCAAGCCGTCATAAATATTCAAAATACTATCTGCAATAGCATTATTTCCATCTCCAAGTTGAAAAGTACGTACAAACGAAACGGCCGGCGTGATGGCGATCCTCAGACAGTGACGTGACACGGTGGGCCCCCACCCCCACCCCGGGGTGCATATTGACCCCCACCCCCACGGATAATAAGGGGGTTATGGACTGGGATAGAAGTCGTGGCTTCTTTTGTGGAAATGTGTGCTCTTTAAAATTGTGTAGCTTGTTTATGTTTTAAAGCTAAGCAGGGAAAATATGGTTTTGTTTGTGGAGTTTACTTAAAGTGGTGCACGTGAGAGTTCGATGGAGCTGTGGTTAGGTTAGTGTATTTTTCTCAGAATTTGAATTACGCAATATCCATGCTCGGTGAATAAATTAGAACATGATGAAAAAATTATTGCCGTGGTGAAATGATGAAATTCAAATTCTGAGTAAAAATAGGAGCGCATCATCATAAATCATGTTTCTAACCGAATGTTAGACATGGTTGTCGGAATAATACTACTATTGTCCGATAGATGGAATTGCGTAACATACCCTTTAAGTATGTATAAAGCGATGAAGATTTTCGGTGGGCTCGGCGTGGCCTGTGGTGGCTCAGTTGGTAAGAGCGTGTCACGGAATGACAAGGTCGCAGGTTCAAGTCCTACCCACGGCAAGAATTTTTTCATCATGTTCTAATAGTGTACCTATTTTTTCATCATGTTCTAATAGTGTATTTTTTTTAAGTGTGTTCGCCAGCGTGTCAAGGATATCTCTATTTAATAATCTCAATTTCCCAGAATAGTTGGTTGCCTGGAAGATATCGCTTTTAGCGATACGGCCGCCAAAATTGTAAATTAAATTTTGCATTTTTTTGTAATTGTTGTGTCTTTTATATACAATAAAGAGTATTTGAATTGAATTTGTAGCGTACATTGCTTTGAATATACTTTTTTATATATATTCAACTTTGCTCTGTAAAATTTTAATCAGTTGTTACAAGTGATAACCGTCACCATATATAATTATATTCATAATATTATGCATTCCTTCTATATATAGGATAGTGTACTTCCGTTACGAAGGTTCGATTCCCAAGTGGGCCATGTCGTCATCATCATCCCGTGTCAGCCCACTGCTGAACGTAGGTTCTCTACTATATACCAAGGCGAGTATCAGCCCAAATCCCTGCCTTGTCCTTGCGTAGATTATTACTTCATCTGACCGGAGGTCTTCAAGAATTTTCGTCATTTTTTTTGAAGGAGAAACGTATATTTACCAAATGTTCTCAAAACAGTGAAAGAAAACTAGCAAACATTGTCTGCAAATAATATAAAATCTAAGGCGTATATAAGCCACCAATCCTAGAGTTATATTCTAGTGAAATCTCTATTAAAATTGTCTAATAAATGCAGCCCACAAATCAGTTAACTATGACATTTTTACAAATCGTCAAATACCTATCATATTAGAATCTCGGATAAATATGTATGTAATGTATTTCATATGAGAATTACTTGGGCCCACAAAATTATATTCAATTAAATGACAATGCCAGATTCTGCCCCACCATCAACCGCAAGATGTACAAGATAACGAATAAATGTAAAAATATCTCCGTTTTATTAAAAATATTGGTTTAAATTAAAGTTATATACAAGTTGCGAGTCGAAACAAACAGCTTAATTAAGAATTCAGAAAATAGTAAGAAATCGAAGCGAATTATTCATTGTTTTTGTTATTCTTCTATAGGAATTGCGAGAGTAGTAGAAAATGATACAGATTATGATTATGCAATATGAAACCTGTAATAAGTCCCCAACAAAATGATAGGTACAACTTAAATGGTCACGTAGTTTTGTAGGTGGGGCAAAGCTCCATTGAATTGTGGCAATGTCTTTTTAAAGGTAAATCTATGTAATTAAAAACATATCATTGGGTTTACATATTCCATTAAGCCTGATAAGTATAAAAATGTCTACATATAGTGTAATGTAATTCCAAAAGTTCAAAAACATACGACCGAAACGCTCTGGCCAATCCCCAAATAATATTTGTACAACAAATTTCAAATGTCACCCAGAGACCTGTCGCTGGCACGTCACGTCATTTGCACAAAATTAAATACCCTTCAAAGACGTCAACTTCACCGGACGCCCCCCGGCTGGTCACCTCGTGGGGGCGCGGGCCCCCGGCCACCCACTGGCCCCCTCCCTGCGCCCGACGTCGCAGCAGATGGATTGATATTGCCCCACGAATGCAGGTGGGCAGGCAGAGACGATCTTAGAACAATGTCGATTTATACTTCTGTCTTTGCTACAACTACATAGTAGGGTATGGCCGTCAAAAACTGTACATTTGAGAAATAGTCAGTGTCCCTCACATTTATTAATAAAAAAAATCCTTTTTCTTTGTTTTATCTTAACTTGTAAAGGTGGTTCTGATTCGCGGAGTTTATGTTATAATTCATATTATATTTGATATGTTCACTTCTGTTTCCTTTTAAGCAGGTGATTAATTTTTTTAAAGAGGTTCATGTTTGTTTCCATACAAAAAGCGTGTGTCCCACTACGACATCTCGAACATTGAAGACATAAAAATACTACAAACTATTCGAAACCTCATAACTTTTGGAGTGGTTAACGTTCTTTATAAAATTTTATATTTCCTATTGAATTCTTTTTTTTAAATATCGCAATAAAACTATTTCAAAGTGAATTTTAAAAATGTGTCTCAACTTTTCATCACGATTGTTACTTCACGTATGTTATCATAATGCAAGACAAATAAACAAGATTCCAGGACCATAATATTCTTTTTCGCTTCTGGCAACACCACACTACAGGTTAGCCAACTCCTAGAAAAAACTGTAAATTACTTTTTGACAAAATGAACATTGAGTCGGTCAGCATTTTTTGTCTCGAGAATATTTTTGATTTTTAAAAGCGAATTGCAAGGTAAGAACATAACTTTATTCATATTTTAAATTTTATGTGTAGATATAGTCTATTCATTTAACAAATACGTACATCGGTGGGCCTTTCTGACTTCAAAACCCGCATGATTAACAGGTTTTAGGCTATGTCCACAGCAAATTTTCTTCACGAATGATACCATGTGTTACTATATGTGTTACGTAACATTCGTGATCTATTGTTAAGCTAAGTGTACACGCCACGTGGCGCCGCTAATCTTAAAAAAAATCAATTCTTCTATATTAAACCATTTATTTAAAATGTGGCACATAAAGATTGTTCCTCTAAATGAATATTATTTTTTAATTAACTATAAAGTGATCTAGGAAGTGAACAGTAAGAAACGGGTTCTTCTGTTTCTTACTGTTCTAAAGTGAGATCACTTTATAAAGTGTAAATAGTTATTAAAAAATAATATTCATAAAGGGGAACAATCTTCATGTGCCACATTTTCAATAAATGGCTTTATTTAGGAGAATTGACGTTTTTAAGATTGGCGGCGCCACTTGGCTTACTATGGCCTCTTAAGGATAAACCGAATACTAAACAATTGAAATTTGTTAAAAAGTGGATATAAAATAAAACTATTGCAAAGCTTGAACCTCTCCTTTTATTATGACAATTGCAAATCATATAAATAATTTCATATCATGTATTCTATGCTTTACAAAGTTCACGAGTGTTACCTTCATTCCGTATGTTACCATGTGTTACCAATTCACGAACGTTATTGTACAATTTTTGACGGCCATACCCAGTAGTGAGCACAATATATATATAGTATATTATTTTCTTAATTTATAACAAATCAATAACATATTTAAAAAATTAGAACATGATGAAAAAATTCTTGCCGTGGGCAGGACTTGAACCTGCGACCTTGTCTCCGTGACATGGACGTGTCACGGAGACAAGTTCACAGGTTGAAGTCCTGCCCACGGCAAGAATTTTTTCATCATGTTCTAATTTATTCACCGAGCATGGATAATGCGTAATTCAAATTCTAAACAAAAAATTATATAAAAAATGGGAAAAATAAAATAAGTACTTTTTTTGTTAACTTATAAATTGTCCCACTGCTGGGCAAAGGTCTCCCCCCCCCCCCCTCCTTTTACATCCATCCCTGTCCTGAGCCTCTTCCACAAAATAAGTACTTACTTAAAAATAAGATTCTAAAAAAGTACCTACATGCTTGGACGCGGTATTCCAGCTGTGAGAGAACAATATGATAACCTAAATAATAGGCTACTTAACCCAAAATTTTTTTTGGTCTTAAATAGTTAATAATCGTTTTAGAATTAAAACTATAGTGAACCATTACTATAAATTATGATATTTAAACGGATATCACTCACTTACCTATATTTATATATTAAACTGTCGGTCTAATTGCTGACTTCAACAATATAAGTGTAAAAATTACAGTTTTTGAGATCTTTAAAACAACAAAAACTTTAATTTAAAATGCAACGTTCCAAACTCGATCAAAAACATAGTCCGCCATGATTATCTGTGGCATGACGTCATCGCGGCTAGGGATGTTCGATGTTGAGAAAACACGATGTTAAAATCGTAATACCTGGTTAAATCTAGCTATAACCTTCAAATGTATTCATATCCATTTATTTGGTAAATAATTCATTTACATGTCATTAAAAGAATTATTATTAATAATTCATCTGCATTGATAAATCAAAAAAACATTGTAATCATTTATGAACAAAACGTTTTAATAAAAGCGACCCCTATCTACGACAGATCATGAAACGATCGTCTAATTTCATTTCAATTAAAGAAATTAATTTCCACTCACTTATCATACCGTGAAAATGGACGTCCAATATTAAATACGAAACATCTCTCTCAACACGTAAAATAAACTAAAGCGACGTAAATTAATACTTTAACTTCCAAGCGAGACTTAAAAAAAAAATATATCCACTCATCCCTCTCTTACACCCCATAAAAACACGACAAAGACACATGTCCTCCCTTATTATCTTCAATTAAGAGGCTCAGATAATGTACCGTGACATACGTTCGACACGTCCAACCATCGACGATCTCTCATCCCAAGCAACCCTACAACACACTGAGCTCAGATAAAACTGGTCCGTTCAATTCGACAAAGTTTCTCATGCGCCCGTGCCAGTCAAATACCATTGCTATGGTCCTGCATTAATGTGACGTTACGTCTTTTTAGCGTATCAAGTAAGCTTGTACGTCAGTCACTTGAGTGATGTACGCGGGACGGTGACGGATAGCCGGCCGTTGTGTGTGATTAGTGGATACAGCACGTAGACGTATCACGAGGAATAATGAGTCGTGATAGATATAATCACTTTTGTGTCCACGGACGGCACTGACTGACAGTTGTCATTTATCGTCACGAGTTTTTTTTGTTAGATTCTTAACAGAGGGAAAGGCAAAGCCAACTAGGGCATACAGCCTGGTCTGATGTTAGTAGAATATCTGAATTCTTATAAATACATACATATATACGAAGATAACCTAACCTAAACCTACACACAACCCTCCCAAACCCCTAAACGAAATAACTCAATGATCCACGTAACCATCAAGCTATGCAAAGGAAACCTTGCTAAGAGCACAAAACTTCACAAACACGACTTCTTTCGAGCACTCCAACTAATAGAAACGTTCGCGGACATCTACTGATTAACTTAACGCGATCATTAATCACTAAATACCACGGAAACTATTTAATTAGAATTTTCACAAAAAAGTAGCTAATGGCGTTTCGCGCGCTTAACAAGGAATCCACGAGAATTTATTATTTATTTATTTATTTTATTAATGGACTGGACAGTTCGTCATTTGCCAATGTCATGTTACAGAAAATTCAATATATAATAGTCTTCTATCTTCCTCCAGGGGAGTCGCAGTAGCGTCTTCACCCTGGGCAGCCGCGTCTTCTTGTCTTCATCCAGAGGAGTCGCCGTAGCGTCATCACCCTGGACGAAGCAGCTCGACAGTCACGTTCACTCCCGAGCTTGTAGCGGGAACTCTTGATAAAAGCTTGAAACCCCAGATCTTGCTCAAATTATCCAACCAATTCACCATACTGTCACTCGCGAACATTTTCTGATTAATTTAACGTGATATTAATCTCAAAATAACCACTGTAGACAATAAAACAAAAATTATCAAATAATTTTGCAACCGTCGTTTCCCGCCATTTTCAAGAGAACCTCGTTACGAGAAAAATATTGAGGACGTTCCTTTATGCTTCGCGCACATTATGCCGGGCCGCAGCGTGTCGGGGCGGGCCGCAGCGCAGCGCAAAATACGTAGGCCCCTAGCACACGGCGTATTTTAAACGCGCAGTCGACGCGCAGTTGACGCGCGTATACGCGCTTCAAACGAGATTCGAACGCATAGCACACGGGGTGATCGTGAAACGCGCGTCTACTGCGCGTATATACGCGCAGATACAGCGATACAGACGCGTTGTAGTCGCTCGTAGCTTCTACGTTTTGATCAGATAAGCGTGAGAATGTCCAATAAAGCAAATGAGGGTCCTTCATCCGTTTGGACCTTCTTTGCGCTCGGACATTTTTAGAAGGCAGACTGTGTATCTAGTTGTTTAAAAGGAGATCAATGGGTAAAATCAATAAATCAACTTTACTTTTTCATTTCCGACGGAACCGGTTCAATTTCAGGAAAAACCTTCCGTTTCAGTTCTCTGCACCTGCTCATGTTCTGCAATTCAAGCACAACATACTCCCAGGTCCCGTAATGGGCGAGACATTTGTTAGGTCCCGGTATATAGGCCTGCTTTGGAACACCGACTTCAGTGTAGCATTCGACCGAATGAAACTAGATACACAGTCTGCCTTAGACTGTGTATCTAGTTGTTCATAGGAGATCAATGGTTTTAATAGACGAACAACTGGAAATTACGATGTCGTTAATAAATAAAATTGTCCGCTATTAACGGCGTCGTTCGCTTGTCGTTCATTAATCAAATCACTCACGAACGTAGCCGCGTCATGTCTCACGGAGACGACACTTATCCGTCACGTTGACGTGACGTTGTCATTTCCTCCCTTTACCGACGTTTGTGAAGATAGGGAATATTATTTTAGCATTATCTTGCTTAGTAACAGTAGTAACTGTGTGAAGAGTTTCAATTTCCGTGTTTTGAAGGGGTTTGTAGGCCAGTTACGAGTACACGTTGAAAACAATCGTACAAGTTAAGCAACGTTGGGCGAGGTCAGGACCTGGATGGGTGACTGCTAGTGACACTTTCATCTGAGCCCCTCCGTGCCTCGGAAAGCACGTTAAGCAGTTGGTCCCGGTTGTTGTCGCTTGACAGCAGTCGTTAGGCGAGGCGTAAGCTCAGGTTTGCATTTGCGTGAGTGCACACAGATAGTGTAGAGTGATATTCGGCCTGAGGCGCGACGCGTCCCCAGCGGGACGCCACCCTGCCGCGCACGGACCGCACTTCACCTCTTGTACCGCTAGCAGCTTGGCGATCACTCACACAAATGTAAACCTGAGCTTACGCCTCGCGCACCGGATCTGATCGGACCAACGTATCGGGCTTCGTCCTTGAGGTCTCCTTCCTACCTTGCCGGTCACCATTAATCTTTTCAGGTTGTCGCCACTCTTCCTGGCAATGTGACCGAAGTATTCAAGAATCCTTTTGAGACTGATTGTTGACAGCCTGGTCGTTATCCTAAGCTCCTTGAGGATGGATACGTTTATCTGATGCGCCGTCCAGGGTGTCCGCAACATTTTTCTCCAGCACCACATCTCGAAGGCATCAATGCGATTACGGTCTGCCTTCTTCAGGGTCCAGGGGCCCGAGCCGCGTCGACTTTTTGTAAACGTCAAAATTAGCGTGGATAACTTCTAGGATTGGTAGCACGGTGGATTTTTGGAAAGCGCTTATGTTGCTGGTGTAAGAAATAATTAGTCACAAATTGTCAAGACATATTTAAGCCAGAAAAGAGCACGATTCTTCTATAAATGAGTAGTACACTGTTTTACCGTAGTGATTATATTCTCTTTGGCAGCACTTGAGCGCCTATTTTTGGTCGACGCGGCTACTAATCTTGAAAACGCTAACGCTAGCAAAACGTCTTCTTCTTTATTTATTTTATGCAATACACTGCCGTTTATTTTTTGTTAATTTCCATTGACCTCGGTTGCCTGGAAGAAATCGCTCTGAGCGATAAGGCCGCCTTTGTACAAATTGTTTACTCTCTGTTTTCTATGTATATGCTTCTTTGTGCAATAAAGTGATTAGGGGGCATCCATAAAGTACGTCACACGTAAAGGGGGGCGACAAAGTGTGACATGGTGTGACAAGGGGTGGGAGGGGTCCTAAGTTTCGTGACATCACATTTCAAAATATAATATATCTAGAGGTACTAATCGCGTACCTAATTTGAAATATTAATGAAACTAAAAAATATTTCCAACTCTATCTTTAGTTATTGTTTCAAATATTTGATATAATGTTGATTTCATAATAAAAGTACTTAATTTAAATGGAAATAAAAATAATTTCGGAACTGCTGTTTTAATTTAATAATTTTTCTATGTGAAATTGCAAAACATGTGACGTCACACTAGGGAGGGGGGGGGGGGGGGGGGGGTCTCAGAAATGTGACCACCTGTGACAAGGACGGGGGGGGGGGGGGGGCTCAAAAAATCATGAAATTCGTGTGACGTACTTTATGGATGGCCCCTTATCTAGCTCCCGGCTAGCTTTGACATGACTTGAGCGCCTAAAAAATTCGACGCAGCTCAGGCCCCAGGTCTCTGAGCCGTATATCTACATCTACTCTATACGGAACTACCTATATCTACTTTTTTTTCCCCTCTCCCACTGTAACTCCTTCTGATAAGGATCAACAGTGTCGTACTATTGGACCGTCATACAGTGACGGGTTTAAGCGACACAATGGGGCTGAAATGCCGTACGTTACATAGTCACGCCTCGGCTATTTAAAGCAAAGAAAGAAGAATAGAGTATGAAGAAGTTGTTGCTCACTGCTGTGAGCTATGAGCCGGAGCAGAAGGCTACCTTCTGTAATAGTGCCAATAATACCTTTGGCAGAAGCGCTTAAAAGCTCTGAAGTTGGACCGGGTCACAACGAGGTCGCTGTAATACACGGGGTGACAGGCTGTACCTATATCTACTTGTAAATAGTTCACCCCCTTTACAAATAAGCCACTAAGAAAAGACCTAGAATTGTTTGTATTCGTATTTTCTTCAAATCAGGAGTTGCTGCACTCTCGGCGCTAACCGCTGGCCGCTACTTGTTACGTTCCTTTGTTTTCTATTTCAACAAGGTGCCTCGTTGGCCGCAGTAATGCCTTTTGTATTCGAATGTACTTTTTTAGAATACAGGTGTCCATGGGCGTACCCAGGTTCTGGGCCAGGGGGGGGGGGGGGGGGGGGGGGACAGATTTTTATAAGCTAGGTGCTTCTAGAAAGAACGAACGCGCCGCGGAATTTTTATTTGTAAAAATATTGTATTGCAAACAAATGGCCAAAAATTCGTTTTCTTAATTTTAATCGATAAAAATACTAGACAAGATACTTAGTAGGGACGTCAACATTATCCAGGGGGGGGGGGGGGGGGGGGGGGACGTGACTTAAAGTTATTCGACGTTTTAGGTTTAGCTGCAGCTTCATAGTTTTCAAAGTGACTGTTGTAAGAAAAGAACAAGCTTTTTAAGTTGATAATAGATGGCGTTGCACCGAAGTACAATATCATCGTAAAAAAAAACCATGATTTTTTTTCAATGTCAGCTGAATAATTTATTATTGGTTTGTTTGTGTAATTTAAACAATACAGTACCAATTAATATTAGGTATGAAATACGAAAAGCCCAAGTTACAACGCATTTAATATTGACATCAGACCAGTCAATGCCATCTACCGGGGCTAGCGGTACTATCTTTCGTTTTTAAATGTAACCTTAAAAACCCCTCATTGACAAGCTAGGAAAAGTTATAGTAAGCCGAAGGGAGAGTGTTCAGTATCGGTAATTGGACCACAACTATTTCATTTTCGCGAATATTGGGACTTTTCATTGTAGTACCGATCAGATGATCGATTAGTATGAGACATTATTTAATTTCTTATTCGCAAAAAAACTGTAGGTAGGTACTTATATTTTGATTAAAAATACATAGCTCAGAAATAATAATGAAATGATATAAAATTTACATAATATGACTACATTACATGAGAATTACACAAAAATCACGCCGTTACAATCGCTGAGCTGACGCCAGCAGACTATGCCTCAAGCTGTGTGCTTAGTGATAGGAGATAGCGTTTAATTCATAGGCGGATCAGCGGCTATGTTATGATTCAGTAGGTACGTGCAAAGTCCGCCTGTGTTAAGGCTTGCGTGGATTTTCAGTTTATATATGAAGGCTACGGCATTAACTACTAAAATTAAACGTCTGAAAAAAATATATAGCAATCTTGGGGTGTCTATATAGAGACTGATGAATACCGATACACGATAGGGCACACTCCGCTCGTTAGAATATAAATCGCAAACATATCCATTTCTATGCCTTTTAAAATGAAAATTATGTCTAAACCGAAATAGTTATTCATACAAAATATATATTAGAATGTAGGGAATTATATATACTAGAGTTTGATTTTTTTTAAATGTTATTATTTTTGGAGCGTTTGTTTTAAAAAAAAATCTATTTTTTTGGCGTATTTTATTTTCCTGCCATCATCCAAAATTAAGGACGTTAGATCCGAAAACGGTTTAAAGGGTCTTTACGGTTGGCATCCCATGTCTTAAACAAAACGTGTTCAAATTGAATTAAAAAAAACTGTAGAAACAATAAAGATTCAGCTACAAATTACCAGTTAATTTTTTAATGTTTTTAATAAAAAAAATCGTCTTCTTTCAACAATTTACAATTTTCGACGACTTTTTGGGTGGCAATATCAATAGAAAACGGATCAAATTATATATATAAAAATTAACCACTGAGGGCTATTACAAAAGTGTGAAGAACGATTTAGCCGTATTAGTTTTATAATAATAATAATAACGGTTAATAGCGAAGAGTCTCGACCAACACCTTAAGAGACTCTCGCTAGACAGTTGGATCAAGAGCCGGATGCAGAAGGCAGTGCTGCTGGACACGGCACGCATTGTGAGGAGGTTCCTCACTCTGGGATCCTAACCTCCGGCAGCTTGGATGCGCATGCATCCCGCTGCCGGCGGGTGGCTATTTTTTTTATATATATTTTACTATTTATTTTTTATTATTAAAATGTATAAAATATTAAATAAGAAAGAAAATAAATAAAGACAATAATAATAATAATATATCGTTTATTTCAGGCACAAGGGACCCATATTTTACAATTCAATTTAAAAACTTACTATAAATAGTTAATCAAATAATAAATTAATTTAATTTATATATATTATCATTTCGACATTCATCATTTTGTCTGAATAAAAAATATTCCTCATTTCCACTAAGCCCTGAGCCTTAATTCGGCACACACTAGCTATTTCCCAGCGAATAAACGAATTAAAATCCGCTCAAAGCAACTGTGAGCAAAGAAACGCTCGGCTTGCACACAGACTGCTTTATTTTTAGCTATTTATACAGAAGCAGTCTGACTGACGGCCGGACGGCCTTTGAGGCAAGGGGGTTGATGCTAGGCGGCTTAGAGGAAATAGGAATTTATAATAAAGTTAGGATTATAAGATAGAAGAATAGAAGTGCTAAGAATATATGGAGAAAATTAAATGTTTAATTGCCTGTAAAAATCGATTTAAGCGATGAAGCTGCCAAAATTGTAAGTTAAGTGTTATTTTTATAATTGTTGTGTCTTTTATGTATCGAAGGGGGCCTAAATAAGGTTGAGATTTCCTAAAAAACTACTGGACAGAATTTAAAAATTATTTTACAGTTACGTAGTTTCAACTTTTATCTATCAAACAGCATTGATCTCCTATAAACAACTAGATACACAAAGTTCTTACTAAAACAATTTAAAAAACGTCCAAATAAGGGTCCATTGTTAACGTCCAAATAATGTCCAATAAAGCAAAGGATTTATAGGAGATCAATGATCAATCAGTGAAAGAATTTTTGCAATAGGTCAAGTAGTTTTTGAGAAAATCTCAACCTTAAAACCTCTCCTGTACACCTTTCTCTGTGTTCCACCGTACCTATCTATTTATATTAATTTTAAAGTATTCATAATATATCCACTAACGTCGGTATTGTCTAGATTTGCTCTAAGAGAGCATGTCTCATCCGATGGAACATGTTACATTTCTGTTTTTATTATTTTATTATTCTGGTTCCTTACACCCTGCCTCAGTTTTATCCACCACTCGGGCTCTGTGCGGATTGGCGGATTACACATGCCTTAATTTTTTCTACGGCATACATCAAGACGATTTCCTTTACCGTTTTGATGGCAGTTAATATACGAAAGTATTTCCTTCGCAAAAACCGAGGATAACTCATTGGTACAGAGCACCCCTCTGTGCTCATTGGTTACATAGTTGACCTAATCGAACCTGGGACCTCCGTAACATAACTCCAGGTGACCCAACCACTACGCCACCGAGCCCTCCCGACCTGATGAAGATGCCAACTTTAATGAAGCTAACTGCTAATTGTTCGGTCAAACAAACCGAAGCATGTATCTGTATTCCTATCGTGCCATCATAGTAAAATGAAAAGAGTAAGCTAACTTCAAGGAAATACATCGCGCGGGTTGAATGTGCGAGCGTTGTATACAGACGCACACAGCGACACGATCTATACGACAATGTCAGTCGGGGCCGCGAAGACTATTGCATAAAAAATTGCAACATGGTCGCGTAAGGAACCAAAACAGGTAGGTTAGGGCGCTCACGTCTTGCATCTACCTGCTTTGGTTGCTTACGCGACCACGTTGTAATTTTATATTATAAAATTTAGCGAGGACACCATAAAATCGCTCATCACTTCTTAAGTAACAGAGTTGTCCATGCATGGAACAAACTGTCTGATTATGTGGTATCTGCACCATCTCTGAACTCTTTTAAAAATCGCCTCGACATGTGGTTAAAAGCAAACATTATATAAATAAGCAATATGTATAGTGAATCATATGACCATTAGGCAACATAAACTGGACTTACCAACACTGTGATATTGACACACCAGCATTATGTTGCCTGTCTATCAAATTAATAATAATAAAAAGCCATTGCACCAGTGGTCCATTTTGACTAATGCCACTTGAGATAGCCTACTCTTCTTATTTTACTACGGCGCAATGCAATGAGCGATCGTTCCATTCGAAACACGTCCGCTCCGCTCCTAATTAAAAATCGAACCATTTTTGTTGGCGACTGTACATTTGTTCCCCCCCTTGATAATCGTGTAGAATGGGGGGTAATTGGGGTGGGGGTTGATTTTTAGGGGGTTCTTGGCACTGGATGCCTTGCTGAGCCACCTGCCATGCCTAAGGGATGTGTACTTACTTGGCAAACGTAGTAAGATTCTGTTAGAATCGTTTAAGTGAACGATTCTCAAGAATCGACAGCAATACAGGGTGGCCTTGAATTCATTCGACAAAATTAAGTGGATGGTTAAGCTTGTAACATATTATATTGATTCGGCACAGCGTTTAAGTATTTATTTTTACGATATTTTACCGTCACATCTGTCTCAGGTTAAGAGCCTTCCATGAGCCAACTAGCGCCGCCAATCTTAAAAAAATTATATCTTCCAAATTAATCAATTTTATTAAAAAAGGTATGTACAGTATACAGTATACCGAGGGCCTCAATAAGGTTGAGATTTTCTCAAAAACTATCAGACCGAATTTAATAATTATTAATTATTTTACAGTTACATAGTTTTCACTTTTATCTATCAAACAGTGAAATAATTTTTGCAATAGGTCAAGTAGTATTTGAGAAAATCTCAACCTTAAAAACTCTGTTGAACACCTTTCTCTGTGTTCCACCGTACACAATCGTTATTAGGATAAATACTCTTTTTCAATATATAATACATCGCATAATTGCGACAAGCCAAGTTGTAGTTCTCAAATATGCCAAAAACGGCCGTTTTTCACAATTATGCGAACTACAACTTAGCGAAATTGAATCATGGTATAAATAAGCAATTAGTTTTTTTTAATAAAATTGATTATATTAGAAGATATTATTTTTTTAATATTGGCGGCGCTAGTTGGCTCATGGAAGGCCCTTAAGACAAGTAGGTAAACCTAAGTCCAAATCAAGTGTCTTATTTTGTAATCAAAAACTACCCTACCTTACTAACATTTTAAGCTGTTCTATGATTATTGCATAGTTATTTTCACTTTATTAGATCGGATCACTTTATTTTCACAATGATGAACAGGTTCGATCAATCAGTTCCCTCACAGTAACAGGTAATAAGACGATCATATTTGTTTACAAAATAAGACACTTGATTTGGGATGCAGTATAGATGTCGAGTAAAGAATATTTACAAATCCTTGAATTTCCTCAAGTTAAAGAAAACCTGGAAAAATCCCAAACAACACTGATCTACAAAACTAAATAATTCCAGAACATACCTCCTATTTATTTCCCTATGTCATTAGCTGATCTTACCTTTCCACGACGCCTTATCCCTTTCACATACGGCTCAGAGTCCTCCAACTTAGAATCCAACTTAGTATTTATTTACAAACTTACTGGATGCACTCGACTAAGTCTTATTTTAAAGCAACAAAAGCCGGTTTTGTGTGTAAATAGCGGTGAATGTAAGTTTGTGTAAGGGTTGGTCGTCGTAATGCGACAGTTTGTAAGCATGAGCTTCTAGGGGGGTGGAGGGGTAGGTAGGGGTGGCGAGAGGGGGGTAAGGGGTAAAGAAATACAGTACATTTGGTACCTGCGGGTCGATGACTGAAAGAGTGACCTAGGACACACGTGGCCTCTGCAATATCCAACATATCCAAAGTAGCACGAGTAAGTAAGATATTCAATTCAATTCATTTATTTATTTTATTAATGGACTCGACTGTTCGTCATTTGCCAATGTCATGTTACAGAAAATTCAATATATTCAATAGTCTTCGAACTTCCTCCGGGGAGTCGCAGTAGCGTCTTCACCCTGGGTAGCCGCGTCTTCTTGTCTTCATCCAGAGGAGTCGCCGTAGCGTCATCACTCTGGACGAAGCAGCTCGACAGTCACGTTCACTCCCGAGCTCGTCCAGGGGAGTCACCATTAAAAGGAAAATTATCAAATAATTTCGCAACCGACGTTTCCCGCCATTTTCAAGAGAACCCAATTCAATTCAATTTATTTAATTGCATACACATGTCAGAATGTATACCGGAGCCCAAATCAAGTGTCTTATTTTGTAAACAAAAACTACCCTCCCCCACCAACATTTTAGCTATTCTGTGGTTATTGCATAGTTATTTATACATTATTAGATCGGATTACTTTATTTACTCAATGATGAACAAATTCAATCAATCAGTTCCTTCAGTTTTACATCACAACAGGTAATTAGACGATCATATTTGTTTACAAAATAAGACACTTGATTTGGGCTCCGGTATACATTAATGCATTTCCCATAGTTTGAAAATAATAGTTCGCTTCTATTTCTTACTATTTTCGGAATTCTTAACGACTCGCATGTTGTACAAAACTTTATTTTAAACAAATAATTTTAATAAAAAAACGGAGATATTTTTTACATTTATTGGTTATCTTGTTCATCATGCGGTTGATGGTGGGGCAGAATCTGGCATTCTCATTTCACGATGGTACAGTCGAAGACAGAGATAAGTATACAGGGGGCCTCAATAAGGTTGAGATTTTCTCAAAAACTACTGGACAGAATTTAATAATTATTTTACAGTTACACAGTTTTAACTTTTATCAGTCAAACAGTGAAAGAATTTTTGCAATAGGTCAAGTAGTTTTTGAGAAAATCTCAACCTTAAAAACTCTACTGTACACCTTTCTTTGTCTTCGACCGTACCTATTTTCGTATCGCCAGGCGTAATTCTAAAAACAATGCGTCTTAGCAGTAATAGTTATAAAGTATTTTTATTTATTTTATTAATGGACTCGACAGTTCGTCATTTGCCAATGTCACGTTACAGAAAATTCAATGTATAATAATAGTCTTCTATCTTCCTCCAGGGGAGTCGCCGTAGCGTCATCACCCTGGGTAGCCGCGTCTTCTTGTCTTCATCCACAGGAGACGCCGTAGCGTCAATCACTGTGGACGAAGCAGCTCGACAGTCACGTTCACTCCCGAGCTCGTAGTGGGATTCTTGACCATGGCGCCAAACTTCAGATCCTGCTTGAATTCTTCAATAACTTCACCGTACTGTCATTCGCGAACATTTTCTGATTAATCCAACGTGATATTAAACACAAAACACCCACTGTAGACATTAAACTGAAAATTATTAAATAATTTCGCAACCGTCGTTTCCCGCCAGTTTCAAAAAGCCCAGTTATAAAGTAAACAAGGCATTGCACTAACAATAGGTGCAGGTCAATTCTGCAAGCACTCAGCGGTGAGCCCAATCGCGTTGAGTGAAAACTGCCATAAACGGCGGGGAATCGCCCAAAGAGTCGGTGAGTAACAGACACGACACGACATTCACTTACCGTGAATGGTGCCTAGTAGATGTTCGTCTCTGAGAGACAGTTTCGTTTGTCTTTTAAATTAAAATTAATATAGGAGGCTGATGAGTTGTCGATGTGCGAATGTGTTAAAAAAATGTTTGTGGGAAGTCTGTGAACAACGAAAAGTTATTGATTTCCGTAAATGATCCATTTGGACGAGGGAGATTTTATAAAGTGAATCGTTACACTAATTAGTAATAGTTCACCGTCTAATATATAGTATATTTTATATCTGTTATTAATTTATTTAACTAGGTATGTACTAATTAGGTACGGTGGAACACAGAGAAAGGTGTACAGGAGAGTTTATAAGGTTGAGATTTTCTCAAAAACTACTTAACCTATTACAAAAATTCTTTCACTTTTTAATAGATAAAAGTTAAAACTATGTAACTGTAAAAGTATTATTAAATTCGGTCCAGTAGTTTTTGGGAAAATCTCAACCTTATTGAAGCCCCCTGTATACTTATCTCTGTCTTCGACTGTACAACAAAAATAAATACCTAGTCATTATAAAATATTTAAATGGGTTCTCGTTAGATCTTCGTCTGAGAACATGGTATCCATTTCACTAAGATGTACATCTTATTCCATGTATTGTATTGTAATCAACTTTGTGTACATTAAAGAATTAAGAATAAATACATTTTTCATTTTGTTTAAATGAGTAAAACAGAATAGACAGGTACAGGTACTTGCTATTCTATACGTCATCGTCATGTTAAATATCACAAATCCCGAAGGATCCCCGGCTAAACATTTTACAAAATTTAAAGTCTTCATTGAGTATAAGAGTACTGTACAAATCCGCTATTAGTAGTAACTTATTATAGACAATTTCCTTTCGAGCGACCAATCGGACTGAGTGAGAATCGCTATAAAGGAAACGGCTAATAGAAGAGTTTGAAATTATGAGACGGAACGGAATTAGGTACCTATGGAACGGAAACGAGTCAATGTAGGTAAAATAGGAGTGTCGTTTCTGTTTGCAAGTAAGCGTCGTTATTCTATGGTCGTTTCAGAAGTAACGTTCCATTGTGTGGCTCTGCGTCTATTCGCTTTGGCTTGATGGGGTCACTGACATAGTTTGGGAGCTAAATTAACCAAATGGCGGTAATTCCTTATTATTTTCCAATAAACTTAGTTTAGTATACAGGCATATGATCATATGAATCAATAGACATTTATTTCACACAATATTTCACTTGTTGCGGAGCGAGCGTATTTTTTTTGTTAACCTATAAATTGTCCCACTGCTGGGCAAAGGTCTCCCCCCTCCTCTCCCATCCATCCCTGTCCTGAGCCTCTTCCAGCCACCCAACAACCAATGTGTTTTTTAACCTATAAATCTTCCACTACCAGCAGCCCAGGCAAAGGTCTCCTCCTTCCTCTTCCATACATCCCTGTATCTAACGATATCGTCTCTTCACCTACGCCGAGGTCTGCCCCGACGCCGGCGCCCGTCCGATGGCACCCATTCTGTGCCAGTCCGGGCCCCTCGGTCCGGCTGCATGCGGCACACGGGGCCCGACCAGTTCCATAAAAAAAGTGACAGCTTTTCTTTTTAAAACATTCTTACCATTTTTAAACCTAGGCGGCCAACCACAAGATGCGGCCAAAAGAGACCGCATCGTAACACACTGAAATACACATCATCATCAGCCCGTATCAGTCCACTGCTGGACGCAGGCCTCTCCCAAAGCGCGCCACTCAACCCTACTCTCGGCCCTCTGCATCCAGTCCCTGTCAGCCATTTTGCGAAGGTCATCCCTCCATCTGGTCGGGGGGCGTCCCACACTACGTTTACCCGTTCGTGGCCTCCATTCGAGAACTCGTCTACCCCATCGGTTATCGGTTCTACGACAGATGTGACCAGCCCACTGCCACTTCAGTTTACCGATTCTATGAGCAATGTCAACCACAAATACACAATGTACAGAAATAAAAAACGGCTAAGTGTGAGTCGGCTGTCGACACCATAACATTTGCTCTAACGAAAAGATGAACTAGATTTAGGAACAAACTTATCTTTGCGTTTTCGAACCTGATAAGGTCACATGATACTGAATACCTTCCCTTCGGCTTACTAAACCCTTTCTGTTACACTCCGTGTTGCGAACTCGTTGGTGTTTTTTGTTAAATGTAAAGTAAACCATGGAGTAACGTTTAAGTCACGTTTAACGCTAACAGTAGTATTCAATAGCAAATGTAGGCTCAATATCTTCCAATCCCCCCATTAGCGCTCAGACGGACAGTCCCAGCTATTAAGATATCAATCAACAGGAGAGGCCATTTGTTGTACCAGAAAATGGTATGGTATAATAAAATTAGCATGGGAATGGACACGGTATGGGCACATAGAATACGAGTAGTTTGCGTGGTGCAAAGGTACAGAGACTAGCGTTTTACCCGACTGCGCAAGAAGTTATGTCTTTCGAGTGTATATTATGTCATCATCATCATGCCGCCTCGAAGGGGCTCGTAGTCCAGTTGCGAGTACACGTTGAAAACGATCGTACAAGTTAAGCAACGCTGGGCGAGGTCAGGACCTGGATGGTAGACCGCTAGTGACACTTTCATCTGAGCCCCTTCGTGCCTCGGAAAGCACGTTAAGCAGTTGGTCCCGGTTGCTGTCGGCAGCAGTCGTTAGGCCACGTCAAAGGCCTGAATAACTTTGACAAATAAGTTTGGTGACTAAACCACACGAGAAAAGAAGAAGATCATGCCGCCGATGCTAGGTGCGGTTGTGGCCGAATCCAAACCACCGCCCATCTGTCGCAATGCCCCCAGTGTACCATCACATGCACAAGACGACCTTAGGAGGGCTACTTCCCGGGCTATAGAGGTCGCAAAATACTGGTGCGGGAAGATTTGACAAAGCCAGAAAGGCTGCTTATCACCTACACACGTTTAAAAAAATCATCACCACCTGTATCAGTCCACTGGACGTAGGCCTCTCCCAAAGCGCGCCACTCAATCCGACTCTCGGCCCTCTGCAGTCTCTGCCAGCCATCTTGCGAATACCATCCCTCCATCTGCGGCGTCCCACACTACGTTTACCCGTTCGTGGCCTCCATTCGAGAACTCGTCTACCCTATCGGTTAACGGTTCTACGACAGATGTGAGCCACTGCCACTTCAGTTTACTGATTCTATGAGCAATATCAACTTTTGTCTTCTGGCGGATATACTCGTTTCTTATCCTATCTATATATCCTGTTCTCCCAATAAAGAATTCTATAGCTAACGACTAATGAGTCAGGAAACCCCATAGTCCCACACCAATCCGCTAGTTCTTATGAAATCTGTCAAATACGCGCCGCGTTTTCAGCCCGCTTTCGCTTATAACCGAGACCATTTTAATTGTCCACCACAGTTGACCCTTAATGCAAGTGACTAAGTTTCAAATTGCACTTCAAACACATTAAGAATGCGTTAGAAATACCGAAAGCTACCGGTTACTTCTCGTATGGTCGTAATATGGGACACTCCCGCTTAACTCTTAGTTAGTTTTAATGTTTATCTGCATTTAATGTATAGAGAAAAGAGATTATGAGATGTTAATGGAAGTAATACTTTGAAAATTTACTGTGTGAAAACATTTAACAACTTAGGTACTTACCTAAATGCGTTTAAAATTTTATTTATAATATAATAAGTAAATGGCGAGAAATAACGGTTGCTATATTGTTTGATAATTTTTATTTTAATATCTTATTTTGTGTTTAATATCACGTTAAATCAATCAGAAAATGTTTGAAAATGACAGTATGATGAGTTTATTGGATAATTTGTGCAAGATCTGAAGTTTCAAGCAATTATCAAGAGTCCCGCTACGAGCTCGGGAGTGAACGTGACTGTCGAGCTGCTTCGTCCAGAGTGACGACGATACGGGGCGACTCCTTTGGAGGAATATAGAATACTATGATAAGTATATTTTTTATTTATTTTTATTTTATTTATTTGTTTAAAAGTTTTTACAGTCATCTTTATAAAATAATAATAATAAATATATACTTATAAATAAAAAATTGGGGCCAAATCGCTGCCCTGCGGAAGAGTGCCCAAAAGGCTGGCGACGTTACCTCGTTGTATAGCCAGCGATATACGCTGGCCGAGGTAAGTAAGTAAGGTAAGTATATTGAATATTCTGTAACATGACATTGGCAAATGACGAACTGTCAAGTCCATTAATAAAAATTAAAAAAAGTATGTACTAAAACAATAATAGGTAGGTAAAGTGTACTTAAAAATAGAAAATTGCAGCCAAATCGCTGCACAATGCGTAGATTGATTACAACAATTCATATTAGAACAATTAAAAATCAAAGGCGTGTGTAACCCATTAATCCGCACTGGGCGTGGTGGACCCAGCTCCCTCAATATGAGAGAAGCCTCTGCCCCAAGAGTAGGGTCATAAAAACAGACTGATGATTCATATGACTGAAGCATTGATCTCCTATAAACAACTAGATACACAGTCTGCCTTCTAAAAATGTCCGAGCGCAAAGAAGGTCCAAACGGATGAATGGACCCTCATTTGTTTTATTGGACATTATTTGGACGTTAACAATGGACCCTTATTTGGACGTTTTTTTAAATTGTTTTAGTAAGACCTTTGTGTATCTAGTTGTTTACCTATAGGAGATCAATGGACTGAAGCAATAAAACACATCAAATACCACATTATATCATTCTAAAACTCATTAATTGCATACCATAGTTTACCGATAGTTATTGACTAGAAAAATCGATCTCCGCCCACCATCCCATAATCCCATTACTACTTGATTTATTTCGATGCGATCGGCTTTAAAATTACAAAATATAATTTCTGTAATGTATCGGGGTTTGTCTGTGGACGATTTATAGACGATCTGACCCCACCTAGTTCTGACTAGTCATTTGAGACAGATGGGAAAACCCAAAATACTCGACGACAAATCAAACCTGGGACTTCTGTATCGAATATTTGAAGCCAGAAAGTCATTCTAAGTTTAAACATGATGAAAAATTTCTTGCCGTGGGCAGGACTTGAACCTGCGACCTTGTCATTCCGTGACACGGCCAACTGTGCCACCACAGGCCACGCCACGCCCACCGAAAATCTTCATCATATTATACATACTTGAAGGGTATGTTACGCAATTCCATCTATCGGACAATAGTAGTAGTATTCCGACAACCATGTCTAACATTCGGTTAGAAACATTATTTAATGACGCGCTCCTATTTTTATACAGAATTTGTTTTATGCATTATCCATGCTCGGCGAACAAATGACATTGCCACATTTTCAATGGAGCTTTGCCCCACCTACAAAACTACGTGACCATTTAAGCTGTACCTATCGTTTTGTTGGGGACTTATTACAGGTTTTATATAGCATAATCACAAGCAGTAGGAGTTGCGAGAGTAGTAGAAAATGATAACAAAAACAATGAATAAATCGCTTAGATTTCTTACTATTTTCTGAATTCTTAATTAAGCTGTATTTTTCGAATCGCAACTTGTACAAAACTTTATTTTAAACCAATAATTTTAATAAAAAACGGAAATACTTTTACATTCATTCGTTATCTTGTACAACTTGCGGTTGATGGTGGGGCAGAATCTGGCATTGTCATTTAAACATGATGAAAAATTTCTTGCCGTGGGCAGGACTTGAACCTACAACTATGTCATTTTATAATAGGGTTTTTTATTTATAATTTTTACACGTCAGGTAGGTTTAGATAGTTTAGATTTAATTTGTATTTATTTGTAAATTATATACTTACTTACAACTAATATACATAGTACTTATTGAAAAAAAAAAAATTATAATACAAATTCTGACTGACAAATATGAATTTTTTTATGTTTAAGTGTCTAATGTTGCGGTGCCCTTACAGGGTGTATGTGAGCACTTCCTGTACTATCTAAGAACCATGTTACCACATAAAGCAAGGAATAAATGAATTGTTATGAATTCTGAGTCATTCTAAATTTTGACGTAAATCTCGATATCGATTTATAAGTTATGCAAGGCCGTTATTCCTTTATCTGATGTCGTAAAATAGTTGAAGAACAAAACTTTCTCTCGAATAGATTATACCAACGGCAATAAATACATTCTATAGTAACAGAGTCAGTAACATAGTTGAATTCAGAGTTAGTCGAAATGGTATGTGAAAGCAAACTCAACAATACCTTAAGGGCGACGCGGTACCTTATCATCATCAGCCCGTGTCAGTCCACTGCTGGACGTAGGCCTCTCCCAAGGCGCGCCACTGAACCCGACTCTCTGCCTTTTGAATCAAGTCATTGCCATCATGTTGAGTGGCTTTGAGAAAGGCCTATGTCCAGCAGTGGACTGAGACGGACTGATGATGAAGAAGGCGCTACGGTTCCGGTTTTGGGGCGCTAACCACATCGAATACATCCCTGTTCATATAGAAATACGGTCTGTCCATCTGCGGCAACTCAGAAAGTATAGAGGCATTGTGTTTTCTGCAACTTCTGACATTCCACAAAAAGAGGAGCTGATACTGCTGCTATTTAGGGGCGCTAACCACATGGAATCCATCCCTGTTCCATATAGAATTGCCCGCGGCTGTCTGTCCATCTGTACGGTAGGCATTGTGTTATTCTTATTTATTTATTTTATTAATTGACTCGACAGTTTGTCATTTGCCAATGTCATGTTACAGAAAATTCAATATATAATAGTATTCTATCTTCCACCAGGGGAGTCGAAGTAGCGTCTTCACCCTGGGTAGCCGCGTCTTCTTGTCTTCATCCAGAGGAGACGCCGTAGCGTCATCACTCTGGACGAAGCAGTTCGACAGTCACGTTCATTCTCGAGCTTGTAGCGGGAACTCTTGATAAAAGCTTTAAACCCCAGATCTTGTTCAAATTATCCAACAAATTCACCATACTGTCACTCGCGAACATATTCTGATTAATTTAACGTGATATTAATCTCAAAATAACCACTGTAGACAATAAAACAAAAATTATCAAATAATTTTGCAACCGCCGTTTCCCGCCATTTTCAAGAGCAGCCATTGTGTTTTCCGACATTTCTCAAATAGCCGCTGTTATTGTTCCCGGTTAAGGGCGCTAACCACACCGAATACATCCCTGTTCCATTATAGAATAGAGACATACCTATCTGCGGCGTAACTGAAGAACTACGGTAGGCATTGTGTTTTCTGATATTGTGCAAATAAAGGCGCTATTAATGTTTCTGTTTGGAAGCGCTTCTTCTTCTAGGGGGTTGCCTCTCCAACTAGTGAAGGTTGGCAATCAGCTCATCATATTTGTGCCTATCTCTCGCGAGGCGGAAGTCCGCGGCACTCGCGATTCCAGTCCATTCCCGGATGTTACGCAGCCACGACTTTTTCCTGCGACCGATTCTTCTCTTTCCGGCGACTTTTCCCATCATAATAATATCATAATTGGGGGCGCTAACCACATCTAAATTCATCCCTGTTCCGTATAGAACTGCCCGCGGCTGTCTGTCCGTCTATCTGCGGCGTAACTCAGGAACTACGTCAGGCATTGTGTTATCATTCGGCAATCGTTTGACGCGCAATAGCGAAAAGATGGGAGATAGTTCGATCGTAGATCTGCCGTATTTCACGTTCCAGATCCGAGTTTAGGTTGTTTTGACGTTGGCTGCTCCTTGCTTTGGAGTGAAGACGGGATAGCTATCATCATCAACATCATCATCAGTCTATTTATATCGCCCCACTGCTCGGGCACAGACCTTCCCTTACATCGAGGGACGCGGGCCCAGTGCGGGTTGGCGGATTTCACATGCCTTAGAGTTTTTTTTTCTACGACATGCAGGTTTCATCACGATGTTTTCCTTCACCGTTTTGAGAGCACTCGGTAAACGTACGTAAGTTTTTCCGTCGAAAAAACCGAGGATAACTCATTGGTACATGGCTGCCCTAGCTGGGAATCGAACCTGGGACCTCCATATTGCAAGTCCATTGACCCAACCACTGAGCCACCGAGCTCTCACTGAGCCACCGAGCTCTCACTGACCCACCGAGCTCTTATTAGGGATAGGGATAGCTATAGATTTTTAATATTACCTAAATCTTCAAAGTCAAATCTAATTGTGGCTTGTGGAGTCCACACGTGACCAAAGTACTGGACTGTATTTCGCCCAAAGGATCAGCCTAGCGATCCAGACGGGAAGTGTCGCTAGCATTTTGGGCACGTTGCCGGACAACGGAGATCGGTTGAACTATCTGTAATGCTAAGCCATTCAGATAGTTCAACCGACCTATTGTAGCTACATATAGTTTTTAGTTTAGTTCATAGGTACATATTTTTTTAGGTTAGTATTATATTTTTATTATTATTCTATTTGCATTAAATGTGAATATCACATAAAACTTTACTTATGTGAATCACATAGGTAAAAGTACAAGCAAAGACTAATAACTATGACTAATTTGATTTTATGTGTTGCGTATGATTAGGAGTACATAAAGTGTTAATTCTAAAATGAGCATGCTAATCTTAGTCGCCTCTAACCGTGGAAGTTGTATTTAGGATTAGGATGCTACAGAATTAGCTAAATTGAGTGAAAGTATGTAAAATAAACTACTAAACATAGCAAAAGCGTTTCTTCCTCACTATAAACAATTTTATCAAGATCTAACCAGGCTTGGACGTAACAAAAGAATTTCCACATGTCTTCGAATGCGAACATAAATAAGAGCTCTAATCACAAATCACTGCGCTTTTCCGTCGAGGGCACGCATACTGCTGCAACATGCAGCGGTCGCAAACTAGTATAACCTAACGTAGTAAACGGATATCACTCAGTTATATTGTTAAAGTCGGCAATTGGACCGACAGTTTCGACCGATTTCGACGGTCTTTTTCAAGAAAAGGACCGTGGAAATCGGTAATTTGTAGTAATGGCTCACTATAGTTGTATGATTGATTTTTTGTAAGCTTATGTAATTGGTGTATGGCAACAAACATATTTTCTATTCTATTTCTATTATATTCTACAGTTTTAAACCTAACTTTTTATTGCAAGAAAGTTCAAAGTTGCCAGAAAATGTCACGACAAATTCAGCTGATACACTCTCAAGACGTTTACCATCTCCAGTATGTCATTTATTAACTCTCCAACTCATAATGATGGGCAAGATTGACGGGAAGAGGCAGAAGGAAGAAATCGTGTAATGCGATATAAGGGAGTGGACAGTGATAGCCAGCGTCGAAGAGCTGTTCCGACTGGCTCAAGACAGAGGGAGATATGCGGAGCTGACGGCCAGCCTTCATTAGTGGAGAGGCACTGCAAGAAGAAACACTTAAAAGCTTCCCACCATTCCGAGACAATGGCAAAGCAACAAAATGTTGCGCGCCGCAGCAGATCAAGATGTGTGCGTTACCGCGGTGCGCCGGCGCAGCCAGTTGACAGATTTATGTGGGACGGCCGCGATCACGCGTCGCCTCCCGGCCTCATTATGTTGGCCCGATTGCGTGCACGATTAGATAATTAACGCTCTTATGTTGGATTATGGTGATGTTGGTACGTGGACGCAAAGTCTTATCGGGACGTATTGAAGTTCGTTGTTTAAAGATATCGGGTTAAAAGTTTTATGTAAGGGATTTTGAAAATAACGGGAAACGACGGCTGCGAAATTATTTGATAATTTTCAGTTTAATGTCTACGTGTTTTGTGTTTAATATCACGTTAAATTATTCAGAAAATGATCGCGAATGATAGTATGGTGAAGTTATTGGAGGATTCATGCAGGAACTGAAGTTTGGCGCTATGGTCAAGAGTCCCCCTACGAGTTCGGGGGTGAGCGTGACTGTCGAGCTGCTTCGTCCAGAGTGATGACGCTACGGCGACTCCTCTGGATGAAGACATGAAGACGTGGATACCCAGGGTGACGACGCTACGGCGTCTCCCCTGGATGAAGAGATAACGATATGATATTTTGAATATTCTGTAATATGACATTGGCAAATGACGATTTGTCGAGTCCATTAATAATAATAGAAAACGTCAAGAAAAGGGATTAAAATGTAATAAATACCACAATTCTAGAGACGAATAGATCCAACTTTCTAACACCGCATCTTCCTCTGAACAAATTATTGCAATAGCTTAAAATACAGCCTCTATTACGATTCTAATAGGTTCAGACATCATTCAGGTTGATAAAACAGACCTTAATCTAGAATTTCTCCTAGAAAATCTTAAGCCTATCAATACTAAGATTAGGGTGAATGCACCAGAAGCTACTCGTATAATTCACTGGGTGTGAGAAAGCGATGCGATGATACAGGCTTTAAATAATGTTGAAGGTACTAGTACTGGTATATTACCTTATCTAACAGTATTGCAAGCAGAAAATAATGTAAGTGTTTTAAAAGGAACGGGTTACTTTCCTTTAGGCAGATTTTAGATTAGATTGTAAGTAGATTTGTTTCACACAAAATAGACAAATGTAGATGTCTGTTCAACTTCGAAGAAAGATATTTATTTATTTTATTAATGGACTCGACAGTTAGTCTCGCCAATGTCATGTACAGAATATTCAAGATATCATTGGCCTCTCTTTCTCCAGAGAAGTCGCCGTGGCGTCGTCACCCTGGGTAGCCGCGTCTTCTTGTCTTCATCCAGAGGAGTCGCCGTAGCGTCGTCACTCTGGACGAAGCAGCTCGACAGTCACGTTCACTCCTGAGCTCATAGTGGTACCTACTCTTGACTATAGCGCCAAGCTTCAGATCCTGCATGAATTCTCCAATAATTTCACCATACGCGAACATTTTCTGATTGATATAACTTGATATTAAACACAAAACAAACACTTTTCAAATGTCTATCGCTAGCCAATATTATAACTGCAAGCATGTGACATAACTCATAAGCAACCGTTTCCTAGAGTTCCTAAGGTCGAATAAATGAAATATTGAAGTATTATTAAGGATTATCGTTGGTACATCGTTAATACTGGCCGTATTTAACATATCCTTGGAATTACGTGTATAAAACATGTCTGCCATCCGTCATCGGCCGCTAATAAACACGGCTTTCGACTTCGAGCCGACACGCAACCGTAAATCTGGCTCGATAGCGACACATCACTCGCACAAATCATTCACCATCCCATCAGAACCGATCGTAAATACGTCTACGATTCCCATTAATCATCCCAAGTCCGGAATAAGAATCGCCCGCGGCCGCGCGCCATTGGTCCGCGCTAAACGAACAATTATTCAAATGCAGCAATGTGATTGGTTGTTGGCGCGTCCGTTTTTTAGCGTTGACAGCGTGATTGATTCGACCCTTCGACTCCTGCGCAGGTTTGAGGCTCATTGTGGAGTCGATATGTGAGCTATCAATCCGTGTCACAGGCGTAAGTATATGTTTTTTTGTTGCTTCAATGCAATTAAAATGTTTAATGTTTTTGCGCAATTGAGGTTGTAATAGATTGGTCGTTTGATGGAGATTTATGGAACTAGTTGGTAATAATCGTTTTTGAAGCTAAAGATATCATCTACCCGGAAACATTGAGAGGTTTAATCGACTGATAAGACCTGCGTAAGGTGGATAGAGAAGGTGGTATTACATGACCGGGAAAATAAGGCATATCACGTTAAAATAATAAGAAAATGTTCGCTAATTATAGTATGGTGAAGTTGTTGTATAATTCATGCAAGATCTGTAGTTTCAAGCAATTATCAAGAGTCCCACTAGGAGCTCGGTCGGTAGTGAACGTGACTGTCGAGCTGCTTTGTCCAGAGTGACGACGCTACGGCGACTCCTCTAGAGACAATGATATCTTGAATATTCTGTACATGACATTGGCAAATGACGAACTGTAGAGTAAATCAATAAAACAAAGAAATAAATAGACAGTAATACTCAGATTAGAAGAGTTTGTGTTCGATTTTACACTGTCAGTTTTCAAACAACTCCTCCTCCAACTCCCTCCATTCCTCTCTGTTTAAACAGAGAACAGCATGGATCAGAAAAGCGTTAACGTTCCATGTTCCACCTGCGCCAGCTTTTATCTCGTCGACCCACCTTCTAATAGCCCTGTTTCTTTTTCTGTCTCTTGTAAAGTTCTCCTATACTCGATAATAAATAGTTAAGACTACGATACCTGGAAATACGGATCAATAGTCTGTATTCGCGCGGGAAAATGGCGTCGCGCAGCCATTGGTCGCTCGCAGGCTGCGCGCGCGCACCCGCGGTTACATCTGTCACGATCACTACCTCCTATAAACCTTTTTATGCCCCCTTTACGACCACTTTTACGATTCCAAACACCGCCCCTCGCAAGCGTTGAAAATATTTAGACTCTGGGCGCCATAACTTTTTATGGTTAATATATACGATAATAGTTTAATGGACGTATGTTAAATGATCGGTAATGACGGCTGGTGGCTTTATCAGTCCAGTTTTAACTAGTTTTAACTGCATTTAACTGGTTCGGTCGCTTTGATGCTATAGTGTTCGGTTTTATTGACCGGACAGTGACAAGATGTTTATTTCAATATTTCGTTATGTTAAATTAAATACAGAGGCTGATGAATATGTTAGTTTATACAGTTAGGTATATTAATGTCCTGTTATAATAATGTATGAGGATAATGAGGGCCTAGTAGTCCAGTTGCGAGTACACGTTGAAAACCGTACAAGTTAAGCAATGTTGGGCGAGGTCAGTACCTGGATAGGTGACCGCTAGTGACACTTTCATCTGAGCCCCTTCGTGCCTCAGGGCGCACGTTAAGCAGTTGGTCCCGGTTGCCGTCGCTCGGCAGCAGTCGTCAGGCCACGTCAGAGGCCTGCGGGTGGCCTGAATAACTCTGACAAATAGGTGCGTTCACTAAACCACACGAAAATAATATTATTAATATTATTTGTAGCGGTTGAAAGGTTTTAGAACCCTATAACACAAGAAATGGGCCTACTACCACCGCCTTATAAATTGGTAGCTTGGCGTATATCTCAGACATAGTTTGTGTTAAATGTAGGTCATCATCATCAGCCCGTATCAGTCCACTGCTGGACGTAGGCCTCTCCCAAAGCGCGCCACTCAACCCTACTCTCGGCCCTCTGCATCCAGTCCCTGCCAGCCATCTTGCGAAGGTCATCCCTCCATCTGGTCGGGGGGCGTCCCACGCTACGTTTACCCGTTCGTGGCCTCCATTCGAGAACTCGTCTACCCCATCGGTTATCGGTTCTACGGCAGATGTGACCAGCCCACTGACACTTCAGTTTACTGATTCTTTTAGCAATGTCAACCACTTTTGCCTTCTGACGGATATAAATGTAGGTAGTTGGATTTAACATACCACATTCATTATCCGCGCGAGTTCGTTGACATGGTGTGTGAAGACGCTTACCTGAAATTAAATAAATTTACGTTAATATTTTGTTTATTTCAAAAAGGTACAATATAAAATAAAAAAGAACCATTCAATATTTAAAAAACCTAATCTAAACTATTTAAAAAAAAATTAGTAGCAGGAAGAGTACCCAAGACACTGGCAGCGTTACCTCGCTGGATCGCGATGCTAATCCGTTGCGCGAGGTAGCTGCCAGCTCTTGGGTCACCAGTGGCATCTACTACTCGTTTGCTAAGCTCTTTATAAAGCGACCAAGCGCCGGGACCCCACGGGCCGAGGGTCTCGACACCAAAAGCAACAAAGTTGTTAAAGGGTGTCGAGACCGCTGTATTTTAGAGCTTTACTCTTCTCGGCCGCCTCAGCCGCCGCGCCAGCCTTTCTGGTAGTGCTCCGTATGTGGAACGGTTGATGTCAATATTGTAATATCAAAATTCAAGGGGCAAGTTGGTAAAATTGGAGGACGGGAAAAGTTAAGTTGTACGGAATCCTCGGCGCGTCCAGCTCGAACAATGCCAGGTTTTTTGAGGCGACTCCTTTATCATTTATAATAGATAGATAGATAAACACTTTATTGCACAAAGAAGTATATACAAAGAAAACACAGATAGTAAACAATTTGTACAAAGGCGGCCTTATCGCTCAAAGCGATTTCTTCCAGGCAACCGAGGATCGATCTTCTTCTTCTTGGGGGTTGCCTCTCCAACTAGTGAAGGTTGGCAATCAGCTCATCATATTTATGCCTGTCTCTCGCGAGACGGAACAGGTCTGCGGCGCTCGCTATTCCAGTCCATTCCCGGATGTTACGCAGCCACGACTTTTTCCTGCGACCGATTCTTCTCTTTCCGGCGACTTTTCCCATCATAATAAGTTGAAGCAACTCATAGCGCTCGTGCTCGAGGATCGATGGAGATTTACAATTAAAGATAAACGGCAGTGTATTACATGAAATAAAGAAAAAGAAAATAAGAAGCACATACACCAATAAAAACAATAACGGCATGATACACATACAAGCAATATACCTACAATGTACATACACATACATACAAACACACACATACATACATACAATACATACATATAATGGTGGCACTTCACTTAGCTATTCGTGTTTGCGTATTTGTCATTGCCATGTGTGGTTGGTATTCTTGACAAAATAGTCGTCTTATTTGTATGTACCTACAGCTAACAGCAGATCAACACTTTGGACCTTATTATCTCTGTCATAAAAATTGAATTCGTACTGCAAGTGTTACCAATGATCTGATGTTGTCCGCACGTCAAGTATTTGACAAATACGACAAACATCCAATAGCAAATACGAATAGCAAAGTGAAGTGGGAGCATATTAATAATTAGTCTGGTCTCTTGAAAATGGCGGGAAACGACGGTTGCGAAATTATTTGATAATTTTCCTTTTAATGTCTACAGGGACTATTTTGTGTTTAATATCACGTTAAATTAATCAGAAAATGTTCCAACAGTACGGTGAAGTTATTGGATTATTTATGCAAGATCTGAAATTTCAGGCTTTTATCAAGAGTTCCCGCTACAAGCTCGGGAGTGAACGTGACTGTCGAGCTGCTTCGTCCAGAGTGATGACGCTACGGCGACTCCTCTGGATGAAGACATGAAGACGCGGCTACCCAGGGTGAAGATAGAAGACTATTGAATATATTGAATTTTCTTAACATGACATTGGCAAATGACGAACTGTCGAGTCCATTAATAAAATAAATAATAATTAGTCTGGCAACAATGTAAAATCACAGAAGCATAAAAACAAAACTGCATAACGTCGTGGCAGAACGCGTAATCTCCAAAAATCTCATTACGGGTCCGCAGCGGCGCAGAAACGGCGCAAATTGCATCTGACATAAGGAGCCTGGCGCCTCTGCTTTAAATAGTCTGTGACAAGTGCATTTAGGGTGCATCTACAACGGGACAGGAGGGTTCTCTTGGAAATGGCGGGAAACGACGGTTGCAAATTTATTTGATGATTTTTCTTTTAATGTCTACAGTGGTTATTTTGTGTTTAATATCACGTTAAATGAATCAGAAAATGTTCGCGAATTTATTGGATAATTTGAGCAAGATCTGAAGTTTCAAGCTTTTATCAATAGTCCCGCTACAAGCTCGGGAGTGAACGCGACTGTCGAGCAGCTTCGTCCAGAGTGATGACGCTACGGCGACTCCTCTGGATAAAGACATGAAGACGCGGCTGGCTACCCAGGGTGAAGACGCTACTGCGACTCCCCTGGAAGAACATAGAAGACTATTGTATATTGAATTTTCTGTAAGATGACATTAACAAATGACGAACTGTCGAGTCCATTCATTAAATAAATAATTAACGGGACAGAACACTTGCATTCTGAGGGCCTCGTAAAGTCCAGTTGTTGACAATGATGATACGATCTATAGATAAAAGTGTACAGGAGACTTTTTAAGGTTGAGATTATCTCAATAACTACTTGACATATTGCAAAAATTATTTGATAGATAAAAGTTAAAACTATGTAACTGTAAAAAATTATTAAATTCGGTCCAGTAGTTTTTGAGAAAATCTCAACCTTAAAAACTCTACTATACACCTTTCTTTCTCAGAATTTGAATTACGCAATATCCATGCTCGGTGAATAAATTAGAACATGATGAAAAAATTCTTGCCGTGGGCAGGACTTGAACCTGCGACCTTGTCATTCCGTGACACGCTCTTACCAACTGAGCCACCACAGGCCTTTCTTTGTCTTTGACATTGAAGCAACCTGGGACGAGTTCTACCTGGATGACCGCTAGTGACACTTTCATCTGAGCCCCTCCGTGCCTCGGGGCGCACGTTAAGCAGTTGGTCCCGGTTGCTGTCGCTCGGCAGCAGTCTGACAACCACGTCAGAGGCCTACGGGCGGACTGTATAACTCTCACAATACGCGTATCATGTTTGCATACCTCTACAGTATAAAGGCGTGAGCTTATGCATGTATTATGTATGTTGTACTTATATAGATATGTAGGTAAAATAGCTAAGATTACCGTTTACAAAGATCTTGATAAACTAAAATTCCAAAATGGCGTCAACGCTTTGTCGGTCAACTTACAATGGAATCAAAAGATAAAATTGAGCATTTTATTGTGGTTTTTACGAGGCGTTAAAATTCACAACATACTGTAAAACTATTTAATTGTTTTTGTTATCTTAGATGAGGCGTGGGCGGAGGTTTTTATCTACAGGACGTCTATCTAACTCAAAATAATTAAAAATAGTATATAGGCGGACTGGACTAAGGCCCGTATTAATAAATCACTCTCAGCTCAAAAGTCAATCTTGAGAACGACCTCAAGATGGCGTTCCTGTTAATAAACGTAACTTCGGTGCGCGTTTAGGAATCATTTCTAACATTTATTATTGTTCTGTGGTTTGAATATTGCAGAGAAAAATCGTTATAGATTTTAAAGTTCAAATGCCAGATTCTGCCCCACCATCAAGTATCAACCACAAGTTGTACAAGATAACGAATAAATGTAAAAATATCTCTGTTTTTTTATTAAAATTATTGGTTTAAAATAAAGTTTTGTACAAGTTGCGATTCGAAAAATACAGCTTAATTAAGAATTCAGAAAATAGTAATAAATCGAAGCGATTAATCATTGTTTTTGTTATTCTTCTATAGGAGTTGCGAGAGTAGTAGAAAATGATACTGATTATGATTATGCAATATGAAACCTTGTAATAAGTCCCCAACAAAATGATAGGTACAGCTTAAATGGTCACGTAGTTTTGTAGGTGGGGCAAAGCTCCATTGAAATGTGGCAATGTCTTTTAACTCCAAACTATAGTAAGATTTACTAAGAGAATGAGGCAAATTTCCAATCAAATGTATGCAATCGGCTAAATGCAGCAATGGCGGTCGTATCTCAATCAAGAATAGGGACAGCGACCCATACCATTGTCAACAAACTCACTACTAAGTCGCTTTACCCTCAATTGTATACCAAATATTCCTAAACTCGCGCAGAATTCGTTAAAACTTAGTGTTGGCTCCTTGCGAAGCCAAGGGTTGGTTGATGATGAGTTTAGATGATAAGGCTGGATATTTAATGGATATTAGATATAAATAAAAATTCACGCCTTTGCTTGTTGAAAGTTCAAATGTAATCAGTATAATTGAAAAATGGTTCCATTGTCACTCAGAATTATAAATAAAGCAGCCAGTAATAAGCCTAAACACTTAGCATAAAGTCATGCAAGGCATTTTATCACTTGCTGCATAATAATAAATTTTATTTGAGTACCATTATTAATAACAAAATAACTCATTATTATAAATTATTGAAGATATAACAATTCATATTTGAGACTATGTGAGCTCTAGTATTACTCGTAGGTTTTGGTTTTCTTGAGGAAATTTAGGAAATTTAAAAATTTCATACATCATCATCAGTCTATTTATATTGCCCCACTGCTCGGGCACAGACCTTCCCTTACATCGAGGGAGCTCGGGCCATAATCCACCACGCGGGCCCAGTGCGGGTTGGTGGATTTCACATGCTGTAGATTTTTTTTTCTACGACATGCAGGTTTCATCACGATGTTTTCCTTCACCGTTTTGAGAGCACTTGGTAAATGTACGTAAGTTTTTCCGTCGAAAAAACCGAGGATAACTCATTGGTACATGGCTGCCCCAGCTGGGAATCGAACCTGGGACCTCCATATTGCAAGTCCATTGACCCAACCACTGAGCCACCGAGAAAATTTCATTAAAGGAACATTATTGAATTTTCTGTAACATGACATTGGCAAATGATGAACTGTCGAGTCCATTAATAAAATAAATAAATAAATGATAAATTTCAATAGTATGGGTGACGTCAGTACAACAGAGTCTCGAGTAAGACGAACACACGTTCGCTCTCAGCCTCGGACCATCTCATTACATATTGACGACAGGACAAAAATATCAACAAGTTTACTGTCTACGTTCGGTCTAGCCTTAATCCGTATGCGCTTGAGATTGAAATACACTGATTATTGACTAAGCTTCGTTGGATAAGTCTGGGAAGATCGATTTACGAAACTTTGAATTTGAAATGTTGAAGTTGAAAATACCAAAAAAACTCAGCTGCAACTCAAATAGGTACCTACTTGGTAGATACAATCTTAAAATATAGAAAAGCTTTAACTTCCATGAGCCAACTAGCGCCGCCAATCTTAAAAAAATAATATCTTACAAATTATTAACTTTTATTAAAAAAGTTATGTACACAATCTTTATTAGGATAAACACTATTTTTAAATATACAATACATGGCATAATTGCGACAAGCTAAGTTGTAGTTCTCAAATGTGCCCAAAAGCGGTCGTTTTTCGCAATTATGCGAACTACAACTTACCGACATTGAATGACGTTATAAATAAGCATTTAAAAAATAGTATTTATCGTAATAAACATTTTGTACATAGCTTTTTTAATAAAATTGATTGAATTGGAAGATATTATTTTTCAAAGATTGGCGGCGCTAGTTGGCTCATGGAAGGCCTCTCCTTAAGAAAATTAATGACACAAATCAAATATCACTGGTGGCAAATCTATCTCATGAGACAGATAATAAGGACGGTCCAAAGTACAAAGTGTTACATTGCTTGAATTGATAAAATATCTATAAGTGTCGTATTAAAATAACAATCTGTGAAACTTAAATTTTTCGACCTTCGGACCAGTTTTTATTATTATTAATTTTATTATTATATTTTATATCTAAGTACATTATGAACTTCGAGTATCTCATGCGTACTAGCCTTCTATTAAAAAATAAATTAAAACAAATGTTATTGCAGAAGTGCTTCTACACAATAAAGGATTTCCTAGATATGTAACTTTAATCTTATATAAATAATAATTATGCAGATATGACTAAGTTATAATTAATAATAGTAATAATAATAATACTTCGAAACAATTTGACATGACGCCTAGTAATGTATATTGTTATTGTCTTTTTTTGTTGTTATTGTAATTAGCTTTTTTTTAATTTATACTTAATTTCGAACACAAAGTGATTTGTTGACGAATAAATGAACTTGAACTTGAATCTTTCGCGATTCTAAAAGAATCCGCATTGGGTACATGTGCATGGTGGAACAATAATAAAGTAGGTCCAAAATAACAAATACAGTTGACATGACGGACGCTTGCTACTCCGTATACAACGCGACGACTAGCCGTGGGCGGAATGCGAACAGAACTTTGTAGAGTCGCCATTGAAACTGCATTATTTCATGTATTAAATAGTTCTCACATTTACCGCGAACACACACACGTTATCTACACACATACATACAATAAGTAACCATTGGAAGCTGTGAGCTTACCTTACGTACGTACGCACGGTACGATGCTCCTCTATAACCAATTTGGAGCCAAGGTGTGGGCTGAAAACCAGCGCTGACGCACTCTGTGTCAGCATCAGCTGAAGCCTAAACCTTTTGCCTAAGTTATATGTTTGTTAATTGTCACTGTAATTTTTATTTCTTATATGTATATACTTAATAGGCAATAAATGTTATTCTATTCTATTCTATTCTAATTCAAATCTTTTTACCAAATAAATGATTACTCTCGATATCAGTAGATACGTTCTCTATCACGAACAAAATCATTTGTTTTATACATGCATAAATGATTCTGCCCCACCATCAACCGCTAGATGTACAAGATACCGAATAAATGTAATAATATCTCCGTCTTTTGTTAAAATTATTGGTTTTAAACTTTAAAATAAAGTTTTGTACATCTAGCGAGTCGAAAAAAACAGCTTAATTAAGAATTCAGAAAATAGTAAGAAATCTAAGCGAATTATTCACTGATTTTGTTATTCTTCTATAGGATTTGCGAGAGTAAGTAGTAGAAAATGAAACTGATTATGATTATGCAATATGAAACCTGTAATGAGTCCCCAACAAAATGATAGGTACCTAGAGCTTAAATGGTCACGTAGTTTTGTAGGTGGGGCATGTCATTTAAACATCAGGACTGCGCGGCTGAGCTCCCAGGCTCTCGAGTCGGAAGGATGTACCGCTGAATTAGTGACCGTAGACTCATAATTTGTGACGCAATAGTTTAAAAGTTATAAGCTTAATAACTCGGTAAATTTCTCGTCACGGATGACGTGATTACCATCAATATTTTGGCATTCAGCGGGACTAATTTGTGACGCCAGGTCCGCGGATCCAAGATCAATATTTGCTGAGAAAAACAAAAATACAAATTCTCTATAGAGGGAACCGGTAAAATGACAATATCACTGAATTTTACCGGACTTGAACTGTCCATGCCAAACATGATTAGTACATTAGTTATACAGAGTGTAACGTAAGGGTGTATGAAGCCGAAGGGAGGGTGTTCAGTATCGGTAACTGAATAACTTTTGTTCTACAGTTTTTTGAAAAAAAAAAAAATAATGTCGCATACAAATCGATCAGCTGACCGGTACAAAATGTATGAAAAGTCAAAAAATAAATTCATGAAAAACAAAAGATGTTCAGTTACCGATACTGAACACCCTCCCTTCGGCTTCATATACCCTTTACGTTACACTCTGTATATTCTTTAATTTTTTAGGTTAATATTGTAACAGTTACTTTTAACGTGATTTTTTTGCTTGTATCTATAAACTATAAAACTATTAATTAGATAAAACGGGAATTACCGTGTTAAACATTTATATATTTATACTCTAGATATTTCGACAGCATTGCAGCCATCATGGTCACGAGTAGACTGTGACCATGATGTGTGTGTGAATTAATATGTATACAAACCGTGAAAAGTTAAAAAAGTTAAAAAAAAATATGAAACTACATATGTTCAGGTTCACCTATAGTGGCGCCCCACGTTGTGAGAATGAAAGTGGTTCTCTCTTGAGCAAAATAATACTCCGGTAAATTCAGGGGCGACTCCACTGCCGGCCGTGTCCAGCGGTCGGTTAATTCGTGGTGACGTCATCGCGCCCCGCGAGACAGTTTTTGCATTGCGCCCGTTTATTTCGTACTCTTGTAACTTGCAGCTAATATGCTGCATTGTCGCATTCCCATTGTTTCATTACAACATTTTTCAGCAAATCTAAATATTAAATGGAGAAAAATAAGACGATGGAGGAAGGCAGCTGGACCGCTAGTTTTACAATTTGCAATGATTTTTTAAAAATAATTTTTATTTTAACAATTTTAAATTTAAGAATTGTAAACTATACATGCTGGCCTTGAATTCATCATCATCAGTCTATTTATATTGCCCCACTGCACGGACACAGACCTTCCCTTATATCGAGGGAGCTCGGGCCATAATCCACCACGCGGGCCCAGTGCGGGTTGGCGGATTTCACATGCTTAAATTTTTTTTTCTACGATATGCAGGTTTCATCACGATGTTTTCCTTCACCGCGTTGAGAGCACTCAGTAAATGTACGTAAGTTTTTCCGTCGGAAAAAACCGAGGATAACTCATTGGTACATGGCTGCCCTAGCTGGGAATCGAACCTGGGACCTCCATATTGCAAGTCCATTGTCCCAACCACTGAGCCCCCGAGCTATCTAGTCTTAGTTTAGCCTTGAATTCATTCGACAAAATCAAATGGATGGTTAGGCTTGTGACATACATTAATTCTGCACAGCGTTTATGTAAATTAAACAATTTAAAAAAAATATTTACTATAAATAGGTACAACTATCAAGGAATTATTAATTTGATGTGCATCGTTACTGTGATTAGGAGTTTTTTTTTATACATATTTTAAGGTATTTTTAATTGCAACGATTTCTTTCACTGGAATTTGACCTAATGGTCATTTCAGAGGTCACTGCGTAACTTGTGACGTCATTTTTTTTGCAGTTTTGATTTAGGTACATAAATACCTTCCCAATTTAATATTTATCACGAGTACAACTCCCAGGTTCAATTTGTCGAATGAATTCAAGGACACCCTCTATACTATTAACACCTATGTTACCACATAAAGCAATAAATAAATGAATTAGATTTTAAAGAGAGTGACACTTTGTTATGAAATGGCTCATAAGAATAATAATTTTTTTTTAAACGAGCTACCGTATTTATAATGCCCTACATTTTTATATATATTTCGTATGAATAACTATTTCGGTTTAGACATAATTTTCATTTTAAAAGACATAGAAGGAGTATGTTTGCGATTTTTTTCTATCGAGCGAAGTTTATCTAATCGTGTATCGGTATCCTCAAGATTGCTATATATTTTTTTCAGACGTTTAATTTTAGTAGTTAGTGCCTTCGTAGAAAAACTGAAATACCGCGTACACATAGCCTTAAAAATAAGGGACTAGCGATTTTTCAAGGAATACTCCAGTGACTTATTAAGAGATAGAGTCGGCAACTAAATTAAGTTTTTATCTTGACAATGAGTTACTGATAACTTCTTAGTGTGTCCTGGCAAACGGAGACGACTTGATAAATATAAATAGTCACAATTAGCGTTGATTTATCCCCGGGTCGACGGATTAAAGGCGCCGATTAATAGCGACATCTGCGTCGATCGATCGCGGCGACCTTTAACTCTCCGTGACTGTAGTTATCGGGCCGTTCCCGGGATGCTAGTCATTTGTAACTAGTCCTGGGTTGGTTTTAATCTATTTATTTCGTTTATTAATGGACACGAAAATTCGTCATTTGCCAATGTTACAGAGTATTCTTAAAATATCATTGTCTTCATCCAGAGGAGTCGCCGTAGCGTCGTCACTCTGGACGAAGCAGCTCGACAGTCACGTTCACTCCCTAGCTCGTACTCTTGACTCTAGCTCAAAACTTCAGATCTTGCACAAATCATCCAATATATTCACCATACTGTCATTCGCGAACATTTTTTGATTAATTTAAATTTTAAATGAAAATTATCAAATAATTTTGCAACTGTCGTCGTTTTCCGTACTTTTCATGGACATAAGATGTCCCGCAGCGGCGTAGTGAAGAGCACAGCACAGTGACTCCATATTTGTATTTTTATTAATTTTGGATGAATTTTGTCTGGGAAATATATTTTTTTTTTAATTTATAACAAAATTGCAATGTTACATCTGTCGCCGCACTGCAATGCAGTTTGTTGGCGTAGCTCTCTTACTTCTACACTGGGAGCACACTCGACAGCACATCAATGGCAACACTCGCAGTACCTACGACTTCTATCTAATGGGACAGATAACAAGGACGCCAACAAAAATCAGATATTTTTAACGAAGCTCTAGTATTTATAATACCCTACATTTTTATATATATTTTGTACGTATTTTTATATTAAAAGAGATGGCAAGGGTATATTTGCGATTATTTTCCATCGAGCGTAGTATCGGTATTCATCAGTCTCTAAATACACACCCCAAGATTGCTATATTTTTTTCAGAGTTTTAATTTTAGTAGTTAGTGCCGTAGCCTTCATAGAAAAACTTAACGTTCACAAAATACTTTTTTAATGGACTAAAGTTGAGAGTGTCGTAACGATCGAAGTATTAACTGGTAAAAGTAACTGTTTTTAAATAAAACGAATCAATTTAAAAACAATAAAACTTTTATTGTTCGCAGCGGGAGGTATGCGAAATGTAATTATTGTTTTAGTGTGTTTTATCTTGATTTTAACATTATTATTTTAAAATGGACTTCGCAATTTTATATCAGACTTTAGTTTACGCCTTTTTAAACTTTCGGACTTGGTAGTTGGAATAAAAATAATCCATTTTCAAACTTAATAGGCCATCTTAGCGCCCATACCATGAACTCTTATAGCAGGATTACTTCAATAATACTTTATTCTTTCGTACCATGACGTCCTTAAGGCTTCGTATGCGCGTATTTTCAGTTTTTCTACGAAGGCTACGGCATTAACTACTAAAATTAGACGTCTGAAAAAAATATATAGCAATCTTGGAGTGTCTATTTAGAGACTGATGAATAATGATTGGACAAACTTCGCTCGATAGAAAAAAATCGCAAACATACCCCTTTCATGTCTTTTAAAAGGAAAATTATATCTAAACCGAAATAGTTATTCATACAAAATATATATTAAAATGTAGGGTGCTATAAATACGAGAGCTTGTTTAAAAAAAATCAGATTTTTGTTGGCGTATTATTATTTCCCTGCCAAAATTCATCAAAAATTCATAAAAATACGAATATCGAGGCACTGCGCCGTGCTCTTCACTCCGCCGCTGCGGGCCATCTTGTGTCTTGCTTTTGACAACCATATATCGCCTTAATAAGCTTACTTTAATCGTCATGATACGAAATAACAAAGTAAGCGAGTAATCGCCCGTCGCTCAGCGCCCCTCGCTGATAGCCGAGCTACAAAACTATACTCGCCACTCGCTGCTCGCCCACTCGTTGTATAGTTGATAGCTTTACTCGCTTATCGCCGGCGGTGGAAAACTGCTGTTTTTTTTTAAAATAATTCTCTTGTTTAGGTAATGTAGAATGTTGATAAACAATTTATTTCATACATAACCCGATTGCAAGAATTGCAACTGTTAGTAATCCTTGCATTGTTGACTCCAGGCCAAAGCGAGTAACAAAAGATTCTATAAATCTTCACCAATTACTGTCACACGCGTTCCATCTCGTCGGGAATGTTTACGTATTCATCACGGTTGCATATTTCAGTTATAAATTACAGGAAAATAAACCTTTGGGCCAGAATCATGAGCGCAAACTTAAACTTGCTCTTACAAAATTTGACGCTACCTATAACTAACGCCATAAACTATTTATTTTATATATTTATTTTATTAATTGACTCGACAGTTCGTCATTTGCCAATGTCATGTTACAGAAAATTCAATATGTAGGCAATAGTCTTCTATCTTCCTCCAGGGGAGTCACAGTAGCGACTTCACCCTGGGTAGCCGCGTCTTCTTGTCTTCATCCAGAGGAGACGCCGTAGCGTCATCACTCTGGACGAAGCAGCTCGACAGTCACGTTCACTCCCGAGCTTGTAGCGGGAACTCTTGATAAAAGCTTCAAACCCCAGATCTTGCACAAATTATCCAACAAATTCACCATACTGTCACTCGGGAACATTTTCTGATTAATTTAACGTGATATTAATCTCAAAATAATCACTGTAGACAATAAAACAAAAATTATCAAATAATTTTGCAACCGTCGTTTCCCGCCATTTTCAAGAGAACCCCGCCATAAACTATTGTACTCAAAAAGCTTGACAGAAAGCTGTCATAGAAAAAAGTGCGAATCGGATTCGCGCACCGCGGCTTCTGTGCAACGCAACTTAACCCCGTAACTTAAATATAAGTTTGTAAAAAAAAATCGGATTCATGTAATTTCAAATACAATTTTCGGATTTTTTCCTTTACTGGTGCTATAAGACCTAGCTTCTTGCCAAATTTCATGATTTTAGGCCAACGGGAAATACCCAATAGGTTTTCGTTTTCTTGCATTTTCATACAAATATGCGAGAAAATGCGACATAAACGGCCATATCTTTTGATTGCGTTGAAATACCTAAGGTTAAATAAACGATAATGAGTAATATATATTTTTTTGGCAAAGGCTGAGCCTCGCTATTCAGCGGGGCAACGCCGCCAGCGTGCTGGGGTCCCTGCCGCGCAGTGCGGAGTTAGACGGCGTGTTCGGGCTTTGATTGTAAATAGTATTTAGGTATTTAGTTTATTTTGTAAATAGCTTTTTTAATAAAATTTGTCTTTATTTATCGTAATAAACAAACTAATAACAGCTTTTTTTGTTTAATATCAATTAGGGTCAGCCTGTATAAGAAGGACCTACTTGTTAGGAATCCGCTTGATCGTGCTATAAATTTCCCCAATTACCGTCAAGAATCGCCCAAAATCAGAAAAATCCGTCACGCTGCGCGCATCTCACTTTTACGAGCACAGAAAACAGTTTATTTTAATAGGGTTGTCGATGGCATAGTGTAATTAAAACACGCAGACGAGGCGTAATGTTAGGCGGTGGTTTATGCCACGGTTTAAGTATTTTGGTTTAATTTCGCAATAGAGAATCAGTGGTTCAGAAACTGTAGAATTAAACGACTATTTAGCAGTTTTTATCGCTATGAGAATCAGTGTTCAGGGTGGCAAATGTAGCATCTGCAACTCGGTTTCCACTTACCAGCTTAAAAAGCCTGAGTACAAAAAATATAATCATCGAATTGAATGCCAGTCAGCGCCACCTACGGGCGTTTATCTAACCAAAAGCTTCGTTTATGCTACCGTTTTCAGTTCCAAAAACGCCAAATTAAATTGCAGCCACCATTTTCACTCATATAAGGATATTGAAGAAGTGAGTGTAGAAAAGAACGTCAGTAGCCATCGTCATTAAAGCGAAAGCGACATCGCTTCAAGTTTTACAATTTGTATGAGATTGTAGTGACATTCTCATACAAATTGTAAACCGGCTTCAATATCCTTTGAGCATAGTGGCTGCAATGTCATCGAAGTATCGTAACTACATAAGGGGCCCGTAGGACAGTTGCGAGTACACGATCGTACAAGTTAAGCAACGTTGGGCGAGGTCAGGACCTGGATGGGTGACCGCTAGTGACACTTTCATCTGAGCCCCTCCGTGCCTCGGGGCGCACGTCAAGCAGTTGGTCCCGGTTGTTGTCGCTCGGCAGCAGTCGTTAGGCCACGTCAAAGGCCTACGGGCGGCCTGAATAACGAGAAAAGAAAAGATCGTAAGTACATAGTTATTATTATTTTAATTTAATTTGACGATCAAATTACTAATGTGTAATTTTAAGTATTGACATAACTGTAAAAATGACATTGTAATCTGAAATAAATGAATCTAATCTAATCTAAATCCTGAATAAAACACGGCAAATCCCGATGCAAATTTTTTATTTTATTTCATAAATTCGGTAGTGAGACAACCCTAGCGCTAAATCCAAAAAGTCTCATTCTATCAATCGCCACGACAATAACATACTTCTGCTCGGTCGTCATTGTGTTATTTCTAATAAACTATCTCTCTCGCACGACGTTTTATAGCGTGCATTTGACATATTTGTGATGGTCCGAAGATCGGGCGAGCCATAGATTTATAGATTTCCAACTATTCCAAGCCATTTCTTCCGAGTTTCTCCGGGCGGTGGTTCTTTTGTACACTTTTTCGTTTTGTTTTTATGTCTATGATTTAGTGTTATGTGCCTTATTTATGTTTCATCATAGGTTATGGTCTTATGCTAGTTTTCGATTGAGGATTTTGGTAGTCATAAATATTGTAGAGTCCTTCCTACCTACTAGATAATAATAGAGTATTTTTTTAAATTATTATAGGACTCTGACAGGGATCCTCCCTTCATTGATTTGTTTTGATTTATTTGTATGGGAAACTTTAAAAAAGTAATGAATCTTTCACGACGTCTAAAAGGAGAATGTTTTGTAAATTCAAAATATTTTCATTAGTTTTACAAAATAGATTTTTTTCGTGTCTAAACCACACGACATGACCAAATCTATTTGTCAGAGTTATTCAGGCCGCCCGTAGGCCTCTGCCGAGCGACAGCAACCGGGACCAACTGCTTGACGTGCGCCCCGAGGCACGAAGGGGCTCAGATGAAAGTGTCACTAGCGGTCACCCATCCAGGTCCTGACCTCGCCCAGCGTTGCTTAACTTGTACGATCGTTTTCAACGTGTACTCGCAACTGGACTACGAGGCCTTCAAAATAGATAAATTTACATGTTTAAGTATCGTAAATTGTATTAAACGTTATTATATTTATTTACTATTTATTATATTTACTTACTATGCACTTCTACCTCTTTCTGATATATTTTTATAATATCCTCTGCAGTTGGTTGTCTGGAAGAAATCGCTTTTAGCGAAGCATTGGACATGCTTCTCAATAATATAATTAATACTGCACGTTGCCGGACAACGGGGATCGGTTGAACTATCTGTAATGCTAAGTCATTCTGATAGTTCAACCGACCTATTGTACATATAGTTTTTAGTTTAGTTTATATTTTCTAGGTTAATATTATAATAGTTATTTTTATTTTTTATTGTTTTATGAATAAATATATAATACTAATATTAATACTGTATTATGGTGCAATAAAGTGTATTTATCTTATAGATTATAAGTATTTTCTTTTAGAATCTTCACGTGAACTGATATCATATTCCTTAAGTATAATGAAATACATATTCCTGAAAAAAAAATGGGAAAGTACAGTCAAAACAATAACAAAGGTGACATAAAGTCGTGAATGTGTTGACTTACGAGTTACGGCTGATTGTACAGTTGCGCTTCGGTGGCTTTAATTCCAGCGCTCGTGTTAATATTATTTATGTCGACGGTACCTCTTTGTGATACAATGTTATTACGCTTGTGATAAGCTGAGGAAGATTGGAGGGTGGCTGTAAAGGTTGGTGTACAGTCGAAGACAGAGACAAGTCAGACAGGCCTTCAATAAGGTTGGACCGAATTTAATAATTCTTTTACAGTTCTTCTTCTCAGTCGTTACACTCTTGGCAGAGCGGTCGTGGTCGTCATTTCAGTCGCAGTGACGCCTCACAACACGTCGCCACTCGTCTCTGCCGGCTGCCCTCCAGGTGCAGACGTGCAAAGGATCGGCCACAGCTGCCCTGATCTGGTCCGTCCATCGCGTCGGCGACCTGCCGTACCGTCAACCTTGCCCTGGACCACCAGTCGCTCACTTGATTCAACTCCACGCCGAGACACGTGCCCAAAGAACGTCAGAATGCGAGTCAGAACTACAGAGGATAGACGCTGCTTGATGCCCAATTCTTGTAGGATGGATGCATTTGTACGAAATTCAGTCCATGATATTCCAAGCATTCTTCTCCAGCACCACATTTCGAGGGCGTCTATCCTATCTTTTACAGTTACATAGTTTTAACTTTTATCTATCAAACAGTGAAAGAATTTTTGCAATAGGTCAAGTGGTTTTTGAGAAAATCTCAACCTTAAAAGCTCTCCTTTACACCTTTCTTTGTGTTCCAACGTACCTATATTTAATGTTTGATAATAATTTAAAAAGTTAAACTTCAATAAAATATAAATACGTGAAAGTTATCTCAACCGTTGTCTTCCATAAATCTACATTTTAAAGTCACTTTCATATGAAATGACAATGCCAGATTCTGCCCCACCATAAACCGCAAGATGTACAAGATAACGAATTAATGTAAAAATATCTTCGTTTTTTATTAAAATTATTGGTTTAAAATAAAGTTCAATTGAGAATTCAGAAAATAGCAAGAAATCGAAGCGATTTATTCATTATTTTTGTTATTCTTCTATAGGAGTTGCGAGATTAGTAGAAAATGATACTGATTATGATTATGCAATATGAAACCTGTAATAAGTCCCCAACAAAATGATAGGCACAGCTTAAATGGTCTCGTAGTTTTGTAGGTGGGGCAAAGCTCCATTGAAATGTGGCAATGTCTTCTCAGCTCTATCAACGTCAACGCCTCGACTTGGTGACACGATCCCGTAAATATCAATGGCACATCTACTCTGATTTACTAGCTTATTCTAAGACGCGTTCGCGCTGAAAAGTGGTTTGATTTGATACATAGACGGGACGCGACAGCTGGGTGGCTAAAAATAGTCGCCGGACGCGGCGTTCCGCGTTTTTCACTGTCCGTATACGCATCAATAACTGTCCGCATTTGTTAGTCAATGACAGATGTCTAACGCCTCGGGCAATCTAGCAAACTTTGCGTTTTCCTCATCAATGGTTCTTATTGCCTTGAGTGATAGTTGAAGCTGGTGTAAACTGGTTTCGTTTGTAGTTTTGTTAGTGTAATTCTCGTGTAGGTGTCAGTAAGAGAATGACAGTAGTTAAGGACTCCAAATTGGTTTAACCCTTTGGGATCAGTTCTCTAGAAAATGTCGGGAAACGAACGGTTGCAAAATTATTTGATAATTTTTGTTATAATGTCTACAGCGGCTATTTTACTTTATACTTTATACTTTATTGTACACGAAAAAAATAATACAGACACAATATTTCAAGAAAGCAGATGTACAGCAGTCGAGCTTATCTCTAATAAAGAGATTTCTTCCAGCCTGGCCTGTTCTGGATAGATAATGTTTATATATTGTAGTATAGACATACGTACATGTACAATATAAGCTATAATATCAAATCACCTACACATTAAATAATATACTTAATTACTACATCAAATAAACAAAAATAAACATATTAAAAAAAAAAAAAAAAAAGACAATATTGATTTTACATATATATATATATACAATAAATACATACCTACTAATTACATACCTAATATTTTATAAATAAACTTATGAAATAATACATACACTTATAATTACATAAACTACATAAATAATTATTTGCATACTACAGAAAGTGATAGGTAGTGCTCTTTCACACGCTTTTTAAAGACACCTATAGACGAGGTATCGCGCACGGAGTGAGGGAGTGAGTTCCACAGTCTAATCGCCTGCACAGGGAAGGAGTCCGCGTAGGATTGAGCGTTGTAGAGGAGCGGTTGGAGATCCATAGCGTACTGCGCGCGCAGCTCTCTCCCCCAGGAAGAAGAAAGAAAGGCGAAGCGGTTTCGTAGATAGACAGGCGAAGATGGGTTCCTGAGAATATTGAATAGAAGAGTAAGAACGTGTGCATTACGGCGTTGACGAATTGGGAGCCATTTTAATTGGCTGCGGAAGTGAGATACATGATCAAACTTTCGAAGACCAAAGATGAATCTGATACATAGGTTTTGCAGTCTCTCGAGCTTGTTCACCAACTGTTCAGTGGCATCCAAGAAACAGACGTCGGCGTAATCCAGTATGGGCAGCATCAGTGATTGGGCTAATGTGATTTTGGTTTTAAGGGGTAGGAAGTTTTGAAGGCGTTTTAGAGAGTGAAAGGTCGAATGCATTTTCCTGCTGACTTCATTAATGTGAATGGTCCACGAGAGGTTGCTGTCAATAAGAATACCCAGATTTTTAGCAGAGTTTGTATACGGTATTGGTACTCCGTTGTACAAGACAGGTGGTATTGTAGATTCGGCTAAAGCGTTACGCATGTATTTAGTGCCAATAATTAGTGCTTGCGACTTTGACGGATTAACGAGCAGACCAAACGATTCCGCCCAGTTTTGTATGGTGTTCAGGTCATTATTCAAGGCTGACACAGCTGACTGAACGTCTTTCACACCAAAGTGACAATAAAGCTGCAAGTCATCTGCATACAGATGATAGGGAGAAGATAATACCTGAGTGACATTGTTTATAAAAACTGAAAACAGAAGAGGTGAAAGGACGCCGCCTTGAGGAACACCAGCAGACAGCTCGCACCAATCGGACAACAACTCGTCAGAACGAATGCGCTGCCGACGCCCTCGTAGGTAAGTATCAAACCATTCTATTACCAGTGGAGATACGTTAAGAGACTGGAGTATACCAAGTAAGACGTCGAAGTCGACAGAATTAAAGGCACTACTGAAGTCCAATAAAGTAAGGATTGTGAGTTCCTTTCTGTCCATTGCCAAGCGGATGTCGTCCGTGACTTTAAGCAAGGCTGTTACCGTGCTATGCCCAGGGCGAAACCCAGATTGGAACGGGCATAATAGATGGTTTTTAGTAAGAAAAGAAGACAACTGAGTGTGTACAATACTTTCTAGGACTTTAGAGAGGATTGGTAGGATTGAGATGGGACGGTATTGCGAGAATATTTTGTGTTTAATATCACGTTAAGTTAACCAGAAAATGTTCGCGAATGACAGTATGGTGAAGTTATTGGATAATTTGAGCAAGATCTGAAGTTTCAAGCTTTTATCAAGAGTTCCCGCTACAAGCTCGGGAGTGAACGTGACTGTCGAGCTGCTTCGTCCAGAGTGATGACGCTACGGCGTCTCCTCTGGACTATGTTATTTTGAATTTTCTGTAACATGACAGTGGCAAATGACGTACTATCGAGTCCAGCATTAAAATAAATAAAAACCCTTTAGGATTTGAGAAATCATTGCATTCATACGGTAAAATAATGTTAGATTTTTTGGTTGCCCTCTCATTTTACGTCACAAGAGTCATTTTCCCATAAAAGACCCGAACAACACTCATTAACAAATGGCTGAATTTGGATACAGTCGAAGACAGACATAAGTATACAGGGGGCCTCAATGAAGTCGAGATTTTCTCAAAAACTACTGGACCGAATTTAATATTTTTTTACAGTTACATAGTTTTAACTTTTATCTATCAAACAGTGAAAGATTTTTTGCAATAGGTCAAGTAGTTTTTGAGAAAATCTCAACCTTAAAAACTCTCCTGTACACCTTTCTGTGTTCCACCATACCCGACCCTTTAAAAACCTAACTTTGCATAATCAAAGGTTTACTGGTTGAGAACGCCGCATAGGTTTAAGTTCGGCTGTTCACTACTTGTTATTAATTGTGTATGTAAAGAATATATCAATTGGCATAACTCTCATTCAACAGTTAACTTTAACTTAACCCGCTAAAGCCCACCTTTCAGCACCCAGTTATCTTAAATTAACCCTATGCTATTACTACAAAGGATCCCGAAATAACTCGAAAAACAAAACGCGACGACATATTTAATGTCGTTTCATAACGCGCCGCCTAATAATTCCCGCTCTAATCGCGTGCTATCGCGATATATCAGTTTGCTCGTCGTAACTAGTGTCGCAAAAGACTCGAGTTTTTCCACGATGGAATAAACTGACTGCACAGACATTACAATAGATCAAGTAGTTTATGAGAAAATCTCAACCTTAAAAACTCTCCTGTACGCCTTTCTCTGTGTTCCACCGTACATGGCTTTTTTAATAAAAATTAATAATTTGTAAGATATTATTTTTCAAAGATTGGCGTCGCTAGTTGGCTCATGGACTTGGCCTTAAGTATATTTTGTATGGAAACCGGTAACAACATAATCCTAAGATAGGAGGAATGAGGAAACGCGGATTGCATATTATTTACTATCCCTCTCACTTCTAACTCCCAATAACTCATATAAGTCACAGAGACATTTGCTTATAATCTCTTTATTTATGCTAAAATCTAAGTATTAGCTATCTTATTAATTCACTCTCGTGATTCCGCCAAAGTAACCGTCAAAACGCGCTGAAGACATAAGTCCTATCATAACGCCCCGCCTAATAATTCGTGCACTAATCGCGTGCTATGGTGATATATCAGTTTGCGCGTCATAACTAGTGTCACAAAAGACTCGAGTCTTCCCGGGAAGGACACCGCCCCCTATGTAAGTGGCAGGGACTGGATGCAAAATGCAGTGGAATCAAGAGAGTCTTTATGCTTTCTCTGGTAGATATAATAAGAAACAAGTATATCCGCCAGAAGACAAAAGTGGTTGACATTGCTCTTAGAAACAGTAAACTGAGTGGCAGTGGGCTGGTCACTGTCGTAGAACCGATAACTGATGGGGTAGACGAGTTCTCGAACGTAGTGTGGGACGCCCCCCGACCCGATGGAGGGATGACCTTCGTATGATGGCTGGCAGGGACTGGATGCAGAGGGCCGAGAGTAGGGTTGAGTGGCGTGCTTTGGAAGAGGCCTACGTCCAGCAGTGGACTGATACGGGCTGATGATGATGATGTTTTAAAAAAAACTGTTACTATATGGCTCAGACAATCTATAATAAAATACCTAAACCATTGAAGGAACTCAGATTCAATATATTTAAGAAAACTTTATTTAATTGGCTCTGCGAACATTCATTCTACTCCGTTAAAGAATTCTTAGAATACAATTGACAGATGCAAGATATAACAGTAATGTAGGAATAATAATAATATAAATATAATAATTGATGCATTTTAATTTAAATATGATACTTAGATAGAAATTTTATTTTAAATAAGTTGTAAATTGTATTTTTGGATTAAGAAATATCAACCTAATAATGTAGTAACTGTTAGCTTCTAATGTTTTGTTAACTATTTTACCACGTATTATTAATTATTTAAACCAATTTTAGTCATAAAACGTTAATAGGGCGTACTCGTGCTATAGTTGCTGGATTGATTCGCGTAGTGGTTTACCCGACTTGTGGTGGGGAAAGTTGATAAAAGTGGAGGTAGCACGAGCACGCCAGCATTCCTGCGGTGTGTTCTGATTATGCATGTTCGATACTGATCGACATGTTATTATTGGTTAAAAGTGATGATGAATCTGTGAAATAAAGTACTACAAATTAGTGTGACCTGTTTACTTTTCTAAACCTGACAACAGGTCAGAAGTGGGATTGCACCGAGGTAGACTGATAAATTTGAACAATTATCATATCCTTGGTGTGAAGGATTTACGCGCTCACAAAGGTACGTAATTATAATTATTATCAATTTTCCTTTTTTTTTTCCTCATGTTGCCATAATTTCACGCCCTTACAGAATGGGTAATTTATTTAAGTTGGTGACTAATTAAGTGTAATAAAGAAATAATATCACAAGGTAAATTATACCCGTGTAAAACATTATTTATTACTATCAATACAGTATTAATATAATATTATTATACCCTCCTATCAAATTATAATTTTCTACTTACCCCCAAATAAAAGATAATATTTTACAACTACCCGAAAAAAAAAAAAAAAAATATATAATAATACCCACACAACTATTATTTTCCTATTGTTTTCTCTAAATACCCACTAAATTATATTTAGTGGTTAAGCAACGTTTACTTTCGCTCTACATTGTTTTCAGCCAGATTATGGAAAACGATACAATGCGGAGTCACAACAATACTCCGCGACGTAGTCGAAGCAGGGTCTCGCGACGCGAACGCAGCAGGTCCTCGCGACGCGAATGCAGCAGGTCCCCGCGACGCAGCCGCAGCAGGGTCTCGCAGCGCAGTCGCAGTAAGGCCTCGCAGCGCAGTCGCAGCAAGGCCTCGCAGCGCAGTCGTAGCAAAGGCCCGCGGCGTAGCCGTAGCCGCAGCTTGGCGTTTTGGTGCAGCCGTACCAGGTCTTCGCGTCGCAACCGCAGCAGAGCCTCGCCGCGCAGCCCCAGCGTGCGCTCGCGACGTGGCCGCCGCAGTAGCCGAGATTCAAGGCAACGCGAACGATCACTAGATGGGAAAGGAAAGCGTAGAAGCCGCGCGCCAAGCGAATTTCAACAACGACGTCCCGAAGTTCAGGAACATGTCCGTGAGTCTTTAATAAACACTCATCCTATTGGAAAAGCACACAATGACGTTGAGTTTACCAACGATGGTGCCTCAACTCAATCGAAGCCCAGTGAACTTGTCGCGGTATTTAAAGAGATCGTACAGGCCATGAAAACAGATACAGGTGGGGAACGATTTCCAACTTTAAACGTTATCCCAGAATTTGATCCAACCAAACGCAACCAGACCATAGACACATGGTTGGTAAAAGTTAATGAATGTGCAACAATTTATAACTGGTCTGAACGCCAAGTAATTCACTATGCTTTGCCTAAATTGTCTGGGTTGGCGCAGAAATGGTACCAGGGATTACCTAGTCTGTTGTTTTCATGGCCTGAATGGCAAGACAAGTTACGGGTAGCTTTTCCTAGCGAAGAAAATTATGCTCAATTGTTAACGGAAATGCTTGCTTGCAAGGCGCGTTTCGGTGAACCACTAGAAGAATATTTTTATGAGAAAATGGTTTTATTGAATAGATGCAATATAACAGATAAAAATGCAATTGATTGTATTTTATTTGGGATAGAGGATAGATCTATTAGGACTAGCGCTGAAGCGGCACAATTTTCGGAGCCAGATAAGTTACTGGTCTATCTCAGGAATGTTAGAATCCCAAAACGAACAGAAAAAGTAAATAACAGCACACAACCAAGCACTTCCGATAATAAACGGCAAAGAACATTTAAGTCCATGCAGAATAGCTTAGAGTCTAAGGCCAATACTAAGTGTTATAACTGTGGTGAAACTGGACACCCATTTTATAGATGCAAACAATCAATCAAAAGATGCGATCATTGTCATAAAATAGGTCACGTTATTGAACAGTGTCTAACAAAATCAGACTCAAGTGGCAATAAAACAGTCTTACGCATATCCCAAGAACAAGATAATGATCTTAAATATTTTAAAACTGCTAGAGTTAACGGTCATGAATTAGACTGTTTTATTGACTTCGGAAGCCAATGTACAATGCTGAGAGAATCTGTTGCTAAAATGTTGGTTGACGGCTGGTCGATGACTGATTTGCCTGTTTTAAGGGGATTCGGCGATTCCATAGTTAATAGTCTAGGTAAATGTAATTTTCATGTTGAGGTCGATTCAGCCAAGGCCAATTTAGACGTTCTAATTGTTCCCGATAATTTGTTGCAAGTTCCGCTACTGTTGGGACAAACATTCACTGAACAGGATCATATTATCGTTTACAAAACTAGTAACAAACTAAAGATAACTACTAACCAGACTAAAGAAAATAACGGTATTTTGCTTAGTAGTGTTGAACCAATTATAATTAAGGGATTGACAGAAATTAAAGTTCAATCTGCGCCTAAATACAATGGTGATATATTTATAGAGCTTAGTTTATGCCAGGAACCAAACAAAAACTACGAAGTAATACAAAGTGTTGTAAAGTTAACTGATGGGAATGGACATGTTGTTATTAGAGGCTTGTCCCCAGATGGTTTCAAATTGAAGCAAGGAGCGTTATTACTTCGCGCTCACCCTTTAACAGAAAATCAGTCCAACCACGTCAATAGAATCGAAAGTTGTAAAAATGCACCCATCTCCTTGATTGATGAAACGATGATCAATATTAATAAGATTGCTGGAGTTAAATATTCTGACTCTTTAATATGTCTGTTAAACGAGTACAGGGATTGTTTCGCTTTCACAACCAAGGAGCTTGGATGTATAACTAGCACAGAGATGAATATTAAGCTCAATGACAACACCCCAGTAGTATACCGACCTTACAGGATGTCATACTCGGAACGGGAAGTAGTTCGTGGAATGGTACGAGAACTAGAAGAGTCTGGTATTGTAAGTCAGTCTTCTTCAGATTACGCTTCGCCGATTTTACTTGTAAGGAAGAAGACTGGCGATTATCGGCTTTGCATAGATTTTAGGGCTCTTAATAAGAGGACTGTAAAAGAACATTATCCCCTTCCGAGAATCGATGACCAATTAGATAATTTATCTGGTTATAAATACTACACTACTTTGGACCTTGCATCCGGATATTACCAAATACCTATGGCTGATGCCTCAAAACATTTAACGGCTTTTGTAACACCTGATAGCCATTATCAATTTAATCGCATGCCCTTTGGGCTTGTTAATGCACCTTCAACTTTTCAAAAGGCAATCAACAATATTTTGGGAAACGCTAGGTTCAAAGAGGCCTCTGCTTATATGGATGACGTCATCATCCCTTCAAAAACTGTTGAAGAAGGTCTTCAAAAATTGCGAGACACTTTGGATTTATTTCGTTCGTCTGGTATAACTCTGAAAATATCGAAGTGCCACTTCTTGATGCAATCAATTGACTATTTGGGGTTTGAAGTAAGCGAACAAGGGGTTAGACCCGGTAAAAAAAAAATTGAGGCTGTAGATAAATTCCCCAGACCGACTGATCAACATAAGGTTCGGCAATTTATAGGTCTAGCCAGTTTCTTTCGTAGATTCATAAAGGGGTTCTCTACCATCGCAAGACCACTTACACAACTTTTAAAAAAGGATGCTAAGTGGCAATGGGGTGATGTCGAAGAGAATGCATTTCTTAGCTTAAAGAACGAATTATTAAAACGACCCATTCTGTCCTTTTATAATCCATCATATGAAACTCAACTGCATACGGATGCATCTAAAGTGGGAATTGCTGGTATTTTAGTACAAAGACCTAACAAAGAATCTTATTTTACTGCTGTAGCTTATTATAGTAGGCAAACGTCACCTGAAGAAACTCGATTTACTTCATATGATTTAGAAACTCTTGCCGTTGTTAATTCATTGCAGCGTTTCAGAGTCTATCTATTAGGCATACCATTTACAATCGTAACTGATTGTAATTCATTGCGGGCGACGTTTGAGAAACGGGATATGTTACCCAGGGTCGCGCGTTGGTGGGGCGTAATGCAAGAATATGATTTCAATATTATCTACAAGCCAGGTACTACCATGTCACACGTCGATGCGCTTAGCCGCAACCCTGTAGGTACAAATCCTAGTGATTTATTGGTTAGAACAGTTGACTCTAATTGGATAGCTACGGTACAACAAAGCGACTCAGAGTTACAACGTATTGTGAATATACTCAATGATCCAGGTAATGCAGACGTAGTAGATATACGCAATAACTTCCTTATGAAACGGGGATTGCTTTATCGAAAAACTGATAACGGTGATCGTTGGGTAGTACCGAAAGGGGTTAGATTTCAGTTATTAAAAGCTAACCATGATGATATAGGGCATTTTAGCTTCGACAAAACATTCGAGAAAATCAGAAGCAGTTACTGGTTCCCCAGAATGAGACGTTTCGTTCAAAAATATGTTGACTCATGTTTGGAATGTGCACATACAAAGGTCCCGGCTGGTAAAAGGGCAGGAGAACTTCATCCAATAGAGAAGGTCGACTGTCCCTTCCACACAGTACACATTGACCATTTAGGGCCTTTCGTGCGCAGCAAAAAGAAGAACTCGTACTTGCTTTTGATTATAGACGCATATACCAAATTTATTACATTGGTACCAGTCAAGAGCACAAAGACCATTCATTCCATTAGGGCTATGAGGAATTACTTTTGGTGTACCTAAGCGGTTGATCTCCGATAGGGGTACTTCATTCACCTCCAAGAAATTTGAGGAATATATGCAGTCACTTGGCATTAAACACATAAAGAATGCAGTAGCAACGCCACGTGCTAATGGGCAAGTGGAACGTTATAATCGAACGGTCTTGGCTGCTCTCACTGCTACGAATCATGGTAAACCAGAATGTGACTGGGATATCTCCGTAGCAGAAATACAATGGGGACTTAATAATACCTTAAACAAAGGTATAGGGAAAACTCCCGCCGAGGCCTTGTTTGGCATAAATTTAACGGGCACCCCCGATGCACTATTACATCTTAACATTACAGATAACAATATGTGTGAAAGCATTGAGTCTATCAGAGGTCAAATAACTGAACATATCAAAACAAACCAGTTGAAACAGAAAGAACGCTTTGATAAGTCTAGGAAGAAAGTAGCCTTTGTAGTAGGAGAATTAGTGCGAGTAGAACGAGATATCCCTTCAGCTGGTAAGAGTAGGAAACTAATTCCAAAGCTTCGCGGTCCATATCGTATTAGTAAAGTACTAGATAATGACAGATATGTTGTTGAAGATACTCCATTGTCCCGTAAAGGTAATAGAGCCTTTAGTGGTGTATTTCCCATAGATAAAATCCATTCCTGGCTAGTCTTTCGTAGAGCGGGAGACGATTCTGATAGCGACACAGGTAACAGTGTAGTTGGTGAGGATGTAATTACTGATAATGTATCTGATCAACATGTGACTAATAATAGTATGACTGAAGAAAGTGTAGTTTATGAAATGTTAGCTGATGAAAGTGTTGCTGATGAAAATATAATTGATAACATCTTAGTTTAAAGTATGGCATATAGCTCGGTTGGCAGTAATGTAATTTGACCAACCTAATGTACATTAAAGAAATTATAGCTTTTAATCATTATGAGTTGTGATAAAATATTGAAGTGATTACATAAAATATGAAATAAATTGAAGTAAAGGCATGTTGTACTGTACATATTACAAATATCACAGGCGATAAAATATATCACAGTTAAAATTAGTGACATACTAAGGACATGTAGGGGTCTTAGTAGCAACTGTTATAATAAATATACGTATTACAAAATTTTGCATCGAAGACATGCAGGGGCTTCAGTGCGTAATTTTGCGTAATTTGATGTTGAAGACATGTAGGGGCTTCAGCATCCATTATAATACTGTTATGGATATGTAGAGGCCATAATAGTTTTATTTGTGTAATTTGATGTTGAAGACATGTAGGGGCTTCAGCATCCATTATAATACTGTTATGGATATGTAGAGGCCATAATAGTTTTATTTGTGTAATTTGATGTTGAAGACATGTAGGGGCTTCGCATCCATTATAATACTGTTATGGATATGTAGAGGCCATAATAGTTTTATTTGTGTAATTTGATGTTGAAGACATGTAGGGGCTTCGCATCCATTATAATACTGTTATGGATATGTAGAGGCCATAATAGTTTTATTTGTGTAATTTGATGTTTGTGTAATGTGATTGTTGAAGACATGTAGGGGCTTCAGCATCCATTTTAAATTACTGTTGTGAATATGCAGAGGGCATACTAGTATTAATTTGTGTAAGACATGAAGGGGCTTTACCACGAATATTTTCTGTATTGGAATAATATCTAATACCTACCATCAATTATTTGTATGTCAGTTATCTTGATTAATTGATTATTTGAATGTTAATTAATGATTATAATTATGAGGGTGAAACTGTTGAATAATGCGGATATTCGCGAGACGCGAAAATGTCAGGAAAGGCAGACTGTTAGCTTCTAATGTTTTGTTAACTATTTTACCACGTATTATTAATTATTTAAACCAATTTTAGTCATAAAACGTTAATAGGGCGTACTCGTGCTATAGTTGCTGGATTGATTCGCGTAGTGGTTTACCCGACTTGTGGTGGGGAAAGTTGATAAAAGTGGAGGTAGCACGAGCACGCCAGCATTCCTGCGGTGTGTTCTGATTATGCATGTTCGATACTGATCGACATGTTATTATTGGTTAAAAGTGATGATGAATCTGTGAAATAAAGTACTACAAATTAGTGTGACCTGTTTACTTTTCTAAACCTGACAACATAACAATGCTTTAATAGTGTAATATTTGCATGTCATTATTATATGGCAAGATGTGCTTTGGACATATTTCATGTATTTAACACCTTCTATTGTAACCACATTTTAAGCAAATAAAAATATCTTATCTTATGCAAAAATAAACTTTCGAGTAAATAAATAATAATAAAGACTCGATTTATGCACCCCTAGTAACGAGTACCTATCTGCGCTTGCGCACCTCTGTCAGTACGGCATTTGGGAATGATCCACTGCGCATGTGCCGCTCACAGCGCACGATAGAAATGATTTACCGATTCAGTTTCAGCAAATTGGCTGTTTGTTTCATCGTTGTCATATTTCATTATTTTCCTAGCCGTTAATTTAGTGTTAATTAATTAATGTTTTAAGCATTTCTAGAGCTATCTTCCAGTTAAAGGTATTTATTTTTTTATTTTTTATTTTTATTGGTATGTGACATCATAATAGACACGTCCTGGAATATTGTATGAAACAACGTTTTATTATAATATAATTGGTTGAGTAATTGCACAATTACTGGATAGATAAGATAAGATAAATACACTTTATTGCACCATAATACAGTATTCATTACATAAATGAGAAGCATGTACAATTTTGGCGGTCTTATCGCTAAAAGCGATTTCTTCCAGACAACCAACTGCAGAGGATATTATAAAAATATATCATAGATAGATGTCGCTACCGTCCCTCGGACGAGAATATGGAGACAAAATTCACGATCTGGATACGAATCACGATGGCTCTGTTGGAATAGAGCGTGCCACGGAATGGCGAGGTCCCGGGTTCGAATCCCGGTCGTGATGAAAATTTTTCTCCATTTATCATTTAGATTTTAGTTTCGCATAGCGCATATGCAAGAAAATATCAAAACATAATTGGTCGGTTTCAAGGCTTGCGGCCTGCGGCCAGTTGCACCGCATGCCCCGCCCTCTTTTCTCCCGTCGTTAACGTCCAGTAGGTAGCGATCTGCGGCCTAGGCCGAAATCTAGCAGAAAAGTGGGCAGGGCATGCGGTGCAACGGGTCAGTACCCATTGGTCCCTTAATATTCGTCCCCCCGATTAAAAGTTGTAAATTCGGCCCCTATATAGGTACCCATTGGTCCCCCGACAGGAGACGAGTCAATATTAATTTATTTTTAAGGTACCTACTCGTCCCCTGCTCAGTCTTAAGCACCTGCTCAGGTACTTTTTGGTTCCCTGATAGACAATCAGACATATTTTTACATAAATAGCGCTGACACAGTACATTTGTGAACAAAACTGTAACGAAATTTATTAAAAAATATGTGTTATGAAAATTATATTATATGGTTGATAAATATAATATAATATAATGACTATTCATGTTCGGCAACAAACAGCATTTCTAATTTTACCAGGAATTGTATTAACAAAAGTGTGCCCCAACACGAAAATGGAACGTGTACGGACAGCGTCATCGGACAACTAATCTTTTAGAAAGTTGGCATGCCAAAATCAACCGCAAAATGAATGGTAGAACAAAACTGAATATTTTGCAGTTACTGGAAACCTTACAAAAAGAAGCGAAATGGTCAAAATCAACAATAGATCAGGTGCAAAAGGGTTTACAAACAAATAATCGGACGCCTAAATCTATAGAAAATGAAGCAAGAATAAATTGCATCATTATTCAATTTCTTGAAAGACAGATTTCCCTGGGCCACTGCTTGGAAAAACTATGCGTATATGCTTAATTTAAATAAAAACAAGCAAATCGTAGGTCACTATTTATACTTATATATAATGTTGATTTATCTCGAGTTCTATAAGGACTGTGATTTTAGTAAAATATTATTGTTGTAGAGTTATATTTTGTTAGTTTCAAGATATTGTGATTTCGCATGTAGTTTTGTTGATCTCTATTATATTATATATTAATATTTAGCTTTAACTATACAAAAACACTAAGACTGTGAATCTATACATAGTGCACGATCTTTATTTCGTTAATAATCTGTTTAAAAAATATAAAAAAACGTAACGAAACGTTTTTCTAAAAGACTGATTGTCTATAAAACTTATTTTTGATACTAATTATCTGTGATGTGAAATAAATATGATTATACCTATTTACTTTATTTATTTATTTTGGCCTTTAGTACGCGACTGTACCACAACCACAGGGTCCGAAAAGAAATCTCTAAAATAGTAGAGCGCGAGCAAATATAAATTATTAAAAAATATAACACTTCAGGGGACGAGTGGAAACCTCAAATATTTTAGGGGACGAGTGGGCACAGGGTGCGAATTTCAGGGGACCAGTGGGTACTGACCCGGTGCAACTGGCCGCAGGCCGCGGGCAGGCCGCATGTGTAAGTATGTGTCAGGCTTTATTCCTTTTATTTTATGAACAACCAATGATATTTAAAATTAGGCATTCTTTTTGCCCAATTTCGCAAGATTGAGGGTTATGTTTTTGAGTAAACTACAATAATTTATAGCAAATACTTAGGTATAATAAATTATTGTAGTTAATAATTTTACTTATTATTAATTCGTTCCACAATTTAAATTGTCCTCTATATATATTATTATATATAAACTGATATCACTCACTTATATTGTTGAAGTCGGCAATTAGACCAACAGTTTCGACCGATTTACCAACAAATTGATCAATATAAGTGAGTGATATCCGTTTATATATAGGTAATAATTTGTAGTAATGGCTCACTATAGTTTTAATTCTAAAATTGTCCTCTATATATTACGTACGACTCTACATTACCTACGTACCTAATATATTAAATGAAATCACTCACATTGTTCATGCTTATATAACCCCTATTTACTGGCTAGTATAATTATAAAGGCACTTACTCATAGTACGAGTGCATGTCCAGTTATATCTTACGTCACGTGACAAGTTACTAATTATTTCAATATTTTTAATTATTGTATCACAAACATCCTTCAGCGTGTTCAAATTACATTAAAAATGTTTTGATATTGTAGTAGCCGATTTTGGAACATGTATTATACAAATTGAAATAAAAAAAGTACATATTTACTTATTTTACATGCATTTAATGTCGGTACATACATTACAAATAATGTAAATACAGAACCAGAGAGCTCGGTGGCTCAGTGGTTGGGTCAATGGACTTGCAATATGGAGGTCCCAGGTTCGATTCCCAGCTAGGGCAGCCATGTACCAATGAGTTATCCTCGGTTTTTTCGACGGAAAAACTTACGTACATTTACCGAGTGCTCTCAAAGACGGTGAAGGAAAAAATCGTGATGAAACCTGCATGTCTTAGAAAAAAAAATCTAAGGCATGTGAAAATCCGCCAACCCGCACTGAGCCCGCGTGGTGGATCATGGCCCGAGCTCCCTCGATGTAAGGGAAGGTCTGTGCCCGAGCAGTGGGGCAATATAAATAGACTGATGATAAAATACAGAACACCAGTCAGTTCCACAAAGTTTAAATATGATGGTGCCACTTCACTTGGCTTTCGTATTTGTGTATTTGTCATAATTGCCATGTGTGGTTGGTATTCTTGATAAAATATTCGTCTAATTTGTGGTTTTGACAAATACGACAAACATCCAATAACGAATACGAATAGCTAAGTGAAGGGCCACCATTACATAATAATCTCTCAGTGGTATTTCATAAATAAAATTGTTTAATTATTTATTTCAGAATACTTTATTGCAAATACTCATCACACAAATATTTGCAACTCCATTATTGATTGAAATCCTAAACATTACTGATTTGTATATCTAAATATTTCATCATCATCATCATCAGTCTATTTATATTGCCCCACTGCTCGGGCACAGAGCTTCCCTTACATCGAGGGAGCCATGATCCACCACGCGGGCCCAGTGTGGGTTGGCGGATTTTACATGCCTTAGATTTTTTTCATCTTCTACGACATGCAGGTTCCAACACGATGTTTTCCTTCACCGTTTTGAGAGAGCTCGGTAAATGTACGTAAGTTTTTCCGTCGAAAAAACCGAGGATAACTCATTGGTACATGGCTGCCCTGGCTGGGAATCGAACCTGGGACCTCCATATTGCAAGTCCATTGACCCAACCACTGAGCCACCGAGCTCTCTATCTAAATATTTACTGACTAATAAAATTATAAGGGTGCCAACTCACAATCCGAGCGCGATTGCCGCATCATTCGTCGCTGTGACGAATAGCGACGCGACGCGTGCCAAGACCAACTCGATCCCGACGCGCCAACGACAACAGTGACGTGACAATTGAGAAATGCGCGCGATATGACAGCGCCTATGAATACGACAATTGAATAATTGCACGTGATATGACAACGAGTATGAATGTGACTAGTATGTTTTGATTCAGAGTATATTTGGCGCATAGTAATGGCGGTAGGCTTTTTAAAATGGCTAGAAACGATGGTTGCGAAATTATTTGATAATTTTCAGTTTCTACAGTGGTTGTTTTGTGTTTAATATCACGTTAAGTTAATCAGAAAATGTTAGACAATAACAGTATGGTGAAATTATGGATGATTCATGCAGGATCTGAAGTTTGGCGCTATGGTCAAGAGTCCCACTACGAGCTCGGAAGTGAACGTGACTGTCGAGCTGCTTCCTCCAGAGTGACGACGCTACGGCGACTCCCCTGGATGAAGAGAAGACGATATGATATTTTGAATATTCTGTAACATGACATTGGCAAATGACGAACTGTCGAGTCCATTAATAAAATAAATAAATAATAGTGATGGCACTGGACGTTCGATACGGAGGTCCCAGGTTCATGTACGGGTGGAACACAGAGAAAGGTGTACAGGAGAGTTTTTAAGGTTGCAATTTTCTCAAAAACTACTTGACCTATTGCAAAAATTCTTTCACAGCTTGATAGATAAAGTTAAAACTATGTAACTGTAAAAGAATTATTAAATTCGGTCCAGTAGCTTTTGATAAAATCTCAACCTTATTGAGGCTTTGATACTTTATTGAGATTGCAGCTTTATATTAAGAAATTGTGTTTTTTTAAAGCAAAATAGCAATTAGACCCAAATAAATCGATTTGTAAGAATTTCCCTTCAAATTCGAGTTATCGAGATTCCACTGTATTACCATCGCTTAAACTTTCCACGTGTTACTGGTAGACTATACAGGGTGTAACGTAAAGGGTATATGAAGCCGACGGGAGGGTGTTCAGTATCGGTAACTGAACAACTTTTGTTCTACGACTTTTCGAATAAAAAATAAAAATATATTAATGTCTCATACAAATCGATCAGCTGTCTGGTATGAAATGTATGAAAAGTCAAAAAATAAATTCGCGAAAATCGAAAAGTCGTAGAACAAAAGTTGTTCAGTTACCGATACTGAACACCCTCCCTTCGGCTTCATATACCCTTTACGTTACACCCTGTATATATAGGTATTTCATAGCTCTCAAAACAACCAGTGATCAATGAAAAGGACATAAACCTTGTTAGGTAGTAAAATATTTAACGACGTCTACATCTTTTCCAAAGATCACAATACAATTAAATACATAGATGGATGAATAGTTGGGTACTGGTGCGGCGCATGATTAGTCAATAAAGGACCTTCCCCACGGGCGTCGTAAACTCCCATCGCACAAACACATCAACAATATGTCGCGTCGCCCGTAAAACAGATAAATAGCCCCCAATGACGGCACACAAAAATATCTAATTTAATTTTATGGACCTTCCCTACCTGTCCACGACCGTCATAGATTCCGATGTCACGGACCTACCAATTTATTGCTTACTATATCATCCGAACTTATGTCCGAACATAATAAGTTTCCACGAGGCTAAGTTGAATTTATTGTTTATAAGCCACGTCTAGAATGACACCGTCCAACGTCCGTAGTCAGTCCAGGACGATATACGTTAATAAATAACGTCGAAAAGTTAAATTACAAGAGTTTTGTAAAGCCAATCAACGATAATTCAAAATAAAACCGACAATAATAGATTCAACGTTCGTGGCGCGCTCCGAGATGAGGGTTATAAATTTTAAATATTACGATAGGGCATTAAGGCGAGGTGTTGGGACGTTTTTAAGTTTTTCGATGAAGGCTACGGCACTAACTACTGAAATTAAAGGCCTGAAAAAAATATATATCAATCTTGGGGTATTTATTTAGGGACTGTTGGCTCCCGAAACACGATTGGACAAACTTCGCTCGATAGAAAAAAATCACAAACATACCCCTTTCCTGTCTTTTCACTGAGTAGTGTGTCTAAACTAAAACAGTTATTCATACAAAATATATATCAAAATGTAGGTTATTATAAATAGAGGAGCTTGATAAATTAAAAATCTGTTGTTTCTAACGTTTTTTTTATACCAGGCAAAATTTAAGAAAAAACACAATTTGTATAAATACAAATGCACGGCGCTACGAGCTTCAGTGCGCCGCTGGGCGCTGCCGAGGTCGGACCTGTATCGATTTTTGCCAAATGTTCCACTTTGGTCTTTACCTTGGAAATCTTGGAATGCTCCCACGATCGTCATAACGTAATAAAATTTAAAATAATACGAGTCGAATTTGGTCACACCTATACTTTAAGATTATTAGTTTACTAATCACGGAATGATTGTGCTTCGTTTTGAATATAAAAAGGACTCATAACCTAAAACAGATATTCCTTAACACAATAGATTTTTCGCGAACCATGTTTTTGAAGTCATCATATTACACGCGACACGAACACCAGTGTCGAGTGTCGTATATTGGGAGCGAGCAGTGGTCTGATAATTGCAGATGAAGACAAGTCGGCTAACATTACAGTGGGGCTATAACATTACGGTTCTCAAAACGATCAAATCATACCATGTCATAGCGGCCGTGAAAGGGACAGTGCTATTGCATTGGTATAGCGGCGACTCTGTTTGGCGCGCCATGACATGGTATAATTTCATCGTTTTGAGAACGGTAATAGGGGGGCTGATCAGTAACTTCCAAATAGACCAAAGTGGAACAGGCCAAAACAAATGACTATTGACGGTGATTTGTCCCACAGAGCGAACGAACAAACCGCAATCGAACTTAAAATAGTTTGTACGTAGTTGCTACTTGTAAAACTATGTACAGTGAACATCACATAAAGTTTGCCACATTTTACTCTAAGCACAGTGATAATACGGGCCAAATTTCAATAGCTACGTAGTTATAGACTGATGCAATATACACTGTGCCTACTTTTAAAAGTATAGTCAACAGCACATAATGTGTGTCATGTTTTACCCTACGCAGTGATAACACGGGCCAGATTTCACCATCACTGACGTCACACCTGACACCAATAATAATACTTACCTAACATCACGTTACAAAATTCGTCATTTATTTAGTTTTATTGACACTTGACAGTTTGTCACTTAAAGTCAAAAACAGATTTGTTATAATGTAACCTCTATGGTTATTAAAATTTTAATAAATTTTGTATTTTATAAGAATTTATGCTCAATTTTTTATTAAATCGCGTGAAAGTACTTTCAAAATAATTTGATTATTCCTATTTTTCACTTTTATTACAACAATATTACCTAATTGACATTCCTATTATTCCAGGTCTTTTTTTCCGTCAGATTAGTATTAACATAGTATTTTATTCTACTACGTCATACTACATCACTACGCTACGTTACGTCAATATAAATAACTTAAAAAAGAATTAAAATATATAACCTGTAGACGCGAATTTGACTGCACTGAACCCACTCCGGACGGTCGGTTTAACGTATGTCTGCTTATGACCTTCCGTATAAATAAATACGTTTAAAAGTACAAATTGCTTTACTTTATTGTCAACTAGCTTCTGCCCACCACTTCGTCTGCGCAGGATTATAAATTATAGCCTATGTGTTATTTTGATGTATAATATGAGCTATATTATTGTAAAGTTTCATTCAGCAACATCCATCCATCCATCCAAACTTGCGAATTTATAATATTAGTGGGAGTGGTATGGGATTGTCACGAGCACAGCCCGTGTTAGGGCCAGTGTAGAAGTTGAAGCCTGGTTGGCGGCGAGAGGTGAACAGGAGGGGTGATGATGATACGGTTCCGAGTTGACATAATGTGCGACAACATTTAGTATAGACAAAGGTTCAAGATTTGAAAGAAATATTTTCCGACAATCGCGAAAATTGAAATAAGTAACTCCGAAGCTGTCAGACTTGGGATATCCCTATTTGGCATTAAATGGGTCGATAATGTTGGCACCGACAAGTGGACTTCGGTATATCGTCTATCCGTGGGACATTCTGTATAGGTATTATTATGGGTAGCGAGCTGTGACGTCACAGTGAGGACACTGGTTACGCTTACTCTGTGTACCTGTGCGAGTAATGACCCCGATCAATGCGCGTCATCCCTCTCTCGCCCCTCCCTCGCCCCGCACCTCACCCCCTCACTAGGCTCAAATGACCCAATGGCCTCGCCTTAAGATTTGAATAAACATGTCGCCCGGGACGCGGCGGCGGGGCTGTCGCGTAAGTCTGTCGCGGCGGGTGACATACGACAGCTGACGACGTTATTGTCGCGGCGGTTAAGACTTCATTTACATGAAGACGAGCCCTAGCCGTGTGGGAGGGTCGCCGAATACGGGACTTAATGAGCTTTGATTTGCGTTATGTCGCAGACCTTCTGTGGACTGCAATATGTGAGAGATATGTAAATAAATGTCGAATGAAACACAATAAGATAATAAGGATAATGTCTTATATACGCTCATGGACCAAACCAGGATTTCCTGTGGCTGTGGTATTATGCTGAGGCAGCTGACCCCTTCCGGCGCTGCACATCAATGTCAGATTAGCTAAGGAGTTTGTAATATTTGTATTTGTGTATGTGCCTGAATAAATGTATTTTCTTTCTTTCTTTTCTTTCCTTAGCTATGAGCCCAGAGACATGCCCAAAAACGAACACAAATTACAGTCTGACTCGAAAAAAAATGGATATACCTTAAGGTGCTCCCTCACCGGGAGCATTCGCGTGTAATATAACGTTACAGTTTCGAGCATTACATCAGTGAGGGAGAAAAACAGCGTCAGTCAGGGAGGTAGTATTGTAATGTAATGCTCAAAGTCGAATCTGCAACGTTACATTACACGCGAATGCTCCCGGTGAGGGAGCACCTTTACATAAACTCTTTCCCGGCTGGTAATCTAACCCAGAACCCGGAACAGAAGACAGGCGTACTACCGAGTAGGATAGGTGGTCGTCAATCCAGAAACCCTTGCAGGAAAGCAGGTGCATTAGGAATTATTAAATCATATGACGCAAAGACGTATAGTCGACGACAGAGATAAGTATACAGGCCCTCAATAAGATCGAGATTTTCTCAAAAACTACTTGGCCGAATTTAATAATTATTTTACAGTTACATAGTTCTAACTTTTATCTATCAAACAGTGAAAGAATTTTTGCAATAGGTCAAGTAGTTTTTGAGAAGATATCAACCTTAAAAACTCTCCTGTACACCTTTCTCTGTGTTCCACCGTACTAGGAAAAAAGAAGCGCAATGTATTTGTGGACAGGTGTCAGAGGTCAATAGTTATTTGTTGTCGCCATTAGATAGCTTCAGCCAAGAGCTTCCACAGGTCCCTCGGATACCCCTTGTATACACCTCTCGTTGATATGCTGCATGGTCTGGTTTTTATACTATAAAAGTGGTTGACATTGCTCATAGAATCAATAAACTGAAGTGGCAGTGGGCTGGTCACATCTGTCGTAGAATCGATAACCGATGGGGTAGACGAGTTCTCGAATGGAGGCCACGAACGGGTAAACGTAGTGTGGGACGCCCCCCGACCAGATGGAGGATGACCTTCGCAAGATGGCTGGCAGGGACTGGATGCAGAGGGCCGAGAGTAGGGTTGAGTGGCGCGCTTTGGGAGAGGCCTACGTCCAGCAGCGGACTGATACGGGCTGATGATGATGATGATGATACTATAAATGTATTCTTCTTGCGGTGGCTATCTCCACTACTGAAGACTGGCCGTCAGCTCCGCATATCTTCCTTTATTTTGAGTCAGATAGAACAGTTCGTCGCCGCTGGCTAGCACTGTCCACTCCCTTACGTTGAGGAGCCACGATTTTCTCCTTCTGTCAAACCACCTCTTCCTCTCAATCTTGCTCATCATTATGAGTTTGTTCCCGTACCGTTGCGTCGCAGAACTTCGATATTCATAAATCTCTAGACATAACTTATCATCAGCTAAGTTAAGACATAGGATTACAGTAATGTTTTACGAACTGTAAGCCGGCTTTCTTGCTATATCCTTCATTACCACAGCATATTAATGTATTTGAACTAATTGTCACAGGCAATAAGAAGGTACAAAGCGCAAAGTACTTGATGTGCCTGGCTGCACGAGTTTCAAGGTATCTTCCTCTCAATCTTGCCCGTAATAATTAGAAAGATACCAAAACCACACAAAACTATGTGATCGTCGACTTTTCTCTCTTTATTCATGGGCATGCATCCTTTAATGAAATGCCTTAAGGGGCGGCGAGCTGTCAAACTCGAGCGTGAGACAGAAGCCATACGCGGACTCCATATTAATATTTTTATTGATTTTGGATGAATTTTGGCAGGGAAAATAAAATACGCCAATAAAAATCAGATTTTTAAAACAAGCTCTCGTAATTATAATGCCCTACATTTTGATATATATTTCGTATAAATAACAATTTCGGTTTAGACATAATTTTCATTTTAAATGACATGGAAGGGGTATGTTTGCGATTTTTTCTATCGAGCGAAGTTTGTCCAATCGTGTATCGGTATTCATCAGTCCCTAAATATACACCCCAAGATTGCTATATATTTTTTTCAGACATTTTTAGTAGTTAGTGCCATAGCCTTCATCGAAAAACTGAAAATACGCGCATACGAAGCCCTCGCAAAAACATCAACGATATAACATGAAGTTGACTAAAACAATAGTTGAATTAGAATATTCAGTAAGCTCCGAAGGTCAGTTCGGATGCCCGTATTCTCAGTATCGTCGCAAGCGCATATATCTTCGTCGTCAAAAACAAAGCCCATCCGTGCTTTACCACGCTCGAGATTTATTCAGACGATATCATTCAATTCCAGTCGCGAATGTGTGCGATGCCGTGTGATCGCGAATAAGGGTCTACTTATACTTGCGCGAGCAAGACATGAGCTTTGGAAATCGAAACTATAATTACGAACGCAAAATGTTAACAATCAATATTTACAAGTACTAGAAGCAGGGATGTATTCGCAAAAATGCAAGATTATTTTCATCTGAGGACCTCTGTGCCTCGGAAACAGACACGTATAACCTAGAGATATTATCGGTATGGACGCATCTCTTTAATAAATACGGCACCCCTGTCCCCCGCTTCGTCTCTATGCGCTCATAGTTGGACCGATTTCTTGTCTATTGGGTAAGTGGTCTGTCCTCGGAAAGTAGGTACGTTAAGCAGTTTTATGATCCCGGTTTGTCGATCGGCAGCAATCTTCAAGCTATGTCAGAGTATGGGTGAATAACTCTGACAATTTTATATAGACTACGACAAAACATCAAGGCTTTCAAATCCACACAATGTTCGTCCAATCCACCTGCCCGACAGATGCGAGCGCCCCCTAAGGAGTAGTGCACACTCGCGAACGCGATCGCGACCACAAATCGCGGCCGCCGCCGCCCGGCGACAGGTAGCAGTCGCACGCATTGTTTCCAGGAACACAACCTACGAGACGCTATCGACCCGATTGATATACGATCAGCCCGAGAATGTTTTAGTAAAATGCACCAGCTTTCCGTTTTAACCTCTGAATATCTAATAGGGTCCGATTTAGAATAATTTATGGGGTAGGACGGAGACAAAAACAGAACATTATGGGCTGGATCAGGTCAGAGATTGGTCCGGCCGCCTTCGTGTCTGCGGATTTCGTAAGATTCTTTTGCGGCCATTTATCTGTCAGTTTATGTTGGTCGGTGTACTGCGCAACGTCAATGGCATATCTAACAGTTTCCACAAGTAACCTGCGGGTTTTGAAATGAGTTTCGAATGTGCGCAACTTTGTCCAATGACAGTTAGTTATAGCGTAAGTGGCGGTGGTGTGAACGTAAATGATGTGTTTAATATTATGATAAATTCTGTAGAATATATACTGATCTCAGGGAGGTTAAATTGAGAATTTGCTTGTTGATTTTCGGCTTTAAAGCAAATAACCTAGTTACTTGAGAATAAATATCAGAAGCTTTAATGGAAGAAGAGCAAAACATCTTAAGTCAACTTGATCGTATTTAAAAGAGCCACACAGGTATACTTAAGAATAGAATAAACTTTTACAAAGTCTATTTTAGTTGACAATTATCATTTAGTCATGCCCATGTTAAAGAACAAGGATAAAATAGTAAAAACATTGACAAGGCCTCTTTACAGCCGCAATTATATCATTTTGTTATATCCCGTGGGTCGGTTCTTTGCCCTGTTTCTCTGTTCGTGCATCCAGCCGTAACCTAGTTTGTATTCTGTACCTTATATTATTGTAAATTATTACATTATGTATGACATAACCAAGTGTTTCCTAGAGCTCCTAAGGTTGAATAAATGAAGTATTGAAAGTTAAGTATAGACCCGCAAAATGATCATTCAACTGGATCGAAACTGAAGAAAAACAGAGAATAATGATTTTGCACCATAAAACGTCTAAAAGGTGCATCAACAACACCGCACTGAACTCATAATAGGCAAGGAAACAGCGATTGAGGGCGTTCATTAATTATGGCACGTAAGCGGCTGGCGAAAGGCGACGGGTTTCAGGGATGGCACATAGCTATGAGAGGTTTAAGACCAAAGTACCTTGAAACTGGTACAGTCTGGCACATCAAGTGTAAAACTTGGTTCTCTTGAAAACGGCGGGAAACGACGGTTGCTAAATTATTTGATAATTTTCCTTTTAATGTCTACAGGGGCTATTGTGTGTTTAATATCACGTTAATCAGAAAATGTTCGCGAATGACAGTATGGTGAAGTTATTGGATTATTTATGCAAGATCTGAAGTTTCAAGCTTTTATCAAGAGTTCCCGCTACAAGCTCGGGAGTGAACGTGACTGTCGAGCTGCTTCGTCCAGAGTGATGACGCTACGGCGTCTCCTCTGGATGAAGACATGAAAACGCGACTACTCAGGGTGAAGACGCTACTGCGACTCCTCTGGAGGAAGATAGAGGACTATTATATTATATTGAATTTTCTGTAACATGACATTGGCAAATGACGAACTGTCGAGTCCATTAATAAAATAAAATAAATAAATGTAAAATTTTGAGCTTTGTACAGTTCTTATTGCATGGGTAACAATTAGTTCAAATAAATTAATTTGCAGTCGAAATATGACAAGAAAGCCGGCTTCATACAGTGCTTGAAACATTAGTAATCCTATGTCTTAAATTGCTGATGATAAGTTGGGTCCAGAGAGGAATATAGAAGTCCTGCCACGCAACGGTAAATCCAGGGAACTCATGACACAAGAGGATAAAATAAGTCTAAATCGTACATGTCCTGAGACACCAGCGGTACCAACTCCTCCAACTCATAATGATGGGCAAGATTGAGGGAAAGAGGCGGGTTGGCAGAAGGAAGGAATCTTGGCTCAATATAAGGAAGTGAACAGCGATAGCCAGCGTCGCAGACAGAGGGAGATATGAGGAGCTAACAGCCAACCTTCAGTAGTGGAGAGACATCGCAAGAAAAAATTGTCTTAACTAATAACTTGATATAGGCAAAATCATATCTCTAAGAGGAAACCATCGATTAAAAGTAAGTATCCAAGAATGTAAGAAGGCAAAGCGATCACAATGTTTGCATCAACCAAAGACCAACTTCAAAATGTTCCTATAAAAAGACAGAAGCTGCAAAACCTGGTATCGGTCTACAACTTAACATCCCTACACGATTTATCCGCGCGATCGACGCGACTCGTTATTTAGATCGTTGCTCGCGACGATAGATGGCGCTGGGCGCACGCGTATCTGATCCACGACCTGCGCGCGCAGAACGGTGCGCTATCGACTGAATTACGGAGCGATTCGGGGAATCATATTAGAAACTTTTCAAGAAAGTTAACCGCGTATCGATAAACGTGGTTCTAGGTTAGTACAACGTTTAGGCCTTCTGTCTCTTTCTTCCATAACGTTTTTTAATGAAGTGTAAAAGGCACAATAACACGATTTAATTCGTGTACGGTAAAAAGTCTGTAACAAAACTTCAAGTGGCCCAAAGGGCAATAGAAAGAAAACTGGTGGAAATAACCCTGCGCGAGCGCAACACTAACACATGGCCAAGACAACAAAGCCAAGTCAGTGATGTTATAAAAAGAGTAGCAAAGCTTAAGTGGGAATGGGCTGGTCACGTGGCACGCAAGCAAGACTCCTTTTTGTTTTTCGGGGGGAAAATCATCTAGATATCATGATACCTCCTTGCCACGGGGAGGCGAGGATGGTTATGTCGGACTCTTACCGACTAAAAACCCCTCGGTGTTCCGTCTCGCCGCCCTATGACAGAGTCACGGGGAGACTTGCGAATTACTTCCGCGATTCCGCCGGCGTGTGTCCGGGAAGGACCCTTCTCGGGGGTCTTTGACCCCATCCGACTGTTAGCGGTGTGCTGGAACACAGGCACGCCAACCAACTCGAGGACCTTGTTGAGGAGTTGCCGAGCGTTGGACTACCCCGTGTCCACTCGCCCGGAAGCCCTCATTATGGGGGGAGGTTATGGGCATACGCCAGCCTCCTCCGCCCGACTCTCCTGCGGCGGATTCGTTCAGACAATGGATCAAGCAAGACTCCTGGTGTCAGGCAGTGGTTGAGTGGAGGCCGTGGGGAGAGAAACGCCCTACAGGGAGGCCACAGAAGAGATGGCGTGAGGACATCCGAAGAGCAGCCGGTTCGAAGTGGATCCAAGTGGCGTAAAATAGACGAGAGTGGAAATGACAATGCCAGATTCTGCCCCACCATCAACCGCTAGTTGTACAAGATAACGAATAAATGTAAAAATATATCCGTTTTTACTAAAATTATTGGTTTAAAATAAAGTTTTGTACAAGTTGCGATTCGAAAAAAACAGCTTAAGAATTCAGAAAATAGTAATAAATCGAAGCGATTTATTCATTGTTTTTGTTATTCTTCTATAGGAGTTGCGAGAGTAGTAGAAAATGATACTGATTATGATTATGCAATATGAAACCTGTAATTAGTCCCCAGCAAAATGATAGGTACAGCTTAAATGGTCTCGTAGTTTTGTAGGTGGGGCAAAGCTCCATTGAAATGTGGCAATGTCTTTTAAAGGAGGCCTACACCAGACTAGTAAAGAATGGCTAAGAAGAAGAAGAATCCGTGTCAGACTCTAAGCAGACTTCATTACAAAATCTGATCACAAAATGCATACAATCTTCTTGAAAATGCATGTATCCCACGACACCTGACTTAAAATAAAACCTAGTGCACATAGCTCGCTGCGACAGCGACACAGGCGTCGTTGTCGCGGTGTACATATCCCTTTAATTAGAGCTACCCGAGATGGAATTCATTAGGGCTCCTAATTAAATATAAGGACATGATTTTCCGGTTAAGGCGAAAGTGAGTAGGTGCGCTACCAGGCCAGGCCTGCAGTTGATTAATTAAGAATGGCTAATTTGCGAGCCTTAGCCGGAGGATATTTGTACCTAGGTTCATTGTTAGTGGATACTATTTCGAGATTATAGCAAAATATAGAAAGATAATTGACTGACAAGGTCTAAATGACAATGCCAGATTCTGCCCCACCATCAACCGCAAGTTGTACAAGATAACGAATAAATGTAAAAGTATCTCCGTTTTTTATTACAATTATTGGTTTAAATTAAAGTTGTATACAAGTTGCGAGTCGAAAAAACAGCTAAATTAAGAATTCAGAAAATAGTAAGAAATCGAAGCGAATTATTCATAATAATAAGTCCCCAACAAAATGATAGGTACAGCTTAAATGGTCACGTAGTTTTGTAGGTGGGGCAAAGCTCCATTGAAAATTGGCAATGTCTTTTCTTTATTGCAAGTAAGCACGTTGTGTACATTTTTGCACGTCAACATATTTTTTGACGGAATATGTCGCTCTCGAGTTATCGTCTATTGCAAATGCCTAAGATGTCTCTCGCAGTAGACGTCGTCACAAATCTAAAATAGCCATGAAATATGATCCGTTGCAATAACTCTGGAGCGCAGTGCGGCCCCACCGGCCCCCACTGGCCCCCACCGGCCCCACGGCCCGCAATACAGGTGATTGATAGCGCAGCTGATAGAGTCCTCGCATGATGCACGGCATCCGATGAATAGCAACTTACCTGCAACCAAGGAATTGTATGTTAGTGCTAAACTGAGTTTACTTATTTCGCAGCCCAAATCAAGTGTATTATTTTGAAGGAAATTTAAAAAATTCAATAAATTTAGGAGAGTTTGTACAATATTGGACCTGAAAGGGCTGAAAATGATGATCATGATGGATTATTCGCCGATCAAGAGACCAATAAACTTTCATTAAAGGAACACTTGTTTATTTTCAGTTTATTATACATTTTTTTATAATATTATCACCCTAGCTTAATTCACACAGTGATTTATGCGCCTGGGTGAGGTCGCTCTACATGTCACGATACATCGCCAATGAAGTGCTTCTTCAGCTCATGGAGAAGGCGTGTTACAGAAAAGATGACTATTTAAACGGTGAAAACGGTGAACATGCATGGTGTGTGTCGCCGGTTCCGCATGAGGGATAAAGTCTAGATTGCTAATAATAGTTATGTAATTAAGTAATTGTGTTATCGTTATTTTAAAAGATGTGCTGCTGAGAGTTTGCCACTTTTTCTTCTCAGCATTGGCATCTTTTCCTTGCAAAGTTTTGTAAATGTATATTGCAAAAATATGTTGACGTGCAAAAATGTACACAACGTGCTTACTTGCAATTAAGAAATTTGACTTTGACTACCCTACCAACATTTTAAGCTTTTCTGTGATTATTATTGGATTATTGGACAGTGGAGATCGCCGCTGCCGCTTCGAAGGAATTCTCTCATACTCCTAAACTTTCCCACAATTAGGTACATTTTTCTTATAGTCAGATATCTATGTATCATATAAATACCAACTAAACCCCTCTACAAAATCTAATTAATGATGAAAATAAGAACAACATAGGGGGTTTTAATGCAACATCATTTGAAATTTTTTGTTATAATGTCTACAGTGGCTATTTTGTGTTTAATATCACGTTAAGTTAACCAGAAAATGTTCGCGAGTGACAGAATGGTGAATTTATTGGATAATTTGAGCAAGATCTGAAGTTTGAAGTTTTATCAAGAGTTCCCGCTACAAGCTCGGGAGTGAACGTGACTGTCGAGCTGCTTCGTCCAGAGTGACGACGCTACGGCGACTCCTCTGGATGAAGACATGAAGACGCGGCTACCCAGGGTGAAGACGCTACTGCGATTCGCTGGAGGAAGATATAGAACCTGACATTGGCAAATGACGAACTGATGAGTCCGTTAATAATAATAAAAGAACAACATATTTTGTGTCACAGTTAGTCAATTCAATAACCTAAAATTCCAACAATTTATCACAAATAACAGCATAATCAATGCCCAAATTCACATAAATCGTGGTAATAAATTTTCAATACGACATTATTCGTCGGTAATTACATGCCTACGCTTCCCGGTTTGAATAAGTAAATCGTGTCGTGTCATATTACGTGACGCGTGTCGGGACGTCACGCGTCGCGATCGACGTGTCACCGGTGGCATGACGTGACGGCGTCGTGTCGCGTCCGCGAGACGTAACTTGACGTGACGTGCGCTCAGTGAGTAATAAGCTTTAGAATATAAGTCAATTATTAATGTGTTTGGAAAATACGTATTCCTATCCTGCTAAGTTGAATATTTGTTAGTGATTGGCGGTGCTACAGATAATTTGTAATTTCAATTTTACAGTTTTAGATTTATATATTTATTTATGATATAAGTCCTAGCTTCTTGCCAAAAGACATTGCCACATTTCAATGGAGCTTTGCCCCACCTACAAAACTACGTGACCATTTAAGCTGTACCTATCATTTTGTTGGGGACTTATTACAGGTTTCATATTGCATAATCATAATCAGTATCATTTTCTACTACTCTCGCAACTCCTATAGAAGAATAACAAAAACAATGAATAATTCGCTTCGATTTCTTACTATTTTCTGAATTCATAATTAAGCTGTATTTTTCGAATCGCAACTTGTACAAAACTTTATTTTAAACCAATAAGTTTAAAAAAAAGGAGATATTTTTACATTTCTTCGTTATCTTGTACAACTTGCGGTTGATGGTGGGGCAGAATCTGGCATTGTCATTTACAGTTTTAGATTTTTTTATGATATAAGACCTAGCTTCTTGCCAAATGTCATGATTCTAGGTCCAACGGGAAGTACCCTTTAGGTTTTGAGTTTTTTGCGTTTTCGATCGCATAATTACCTGTTGTGATGTAACACTGAATGAACTGATTGATCGAACCTGTTCATCATTGTGAAAATATTGTAATCTGATCTAATAATGTGAAAATAACGATGCAATAATTACAGAACGGCTAAAAAACAATTTGTAGTGTAGTGTAGTTTTTGTTTACAAAATAAGACACTTGATTTGGGTTTCGGTATACTCGTATTATGTATTATTGTAGAATTACAATAATTCAACACATACTGGGTTCTCTTGAAAATGGCGGGAATCGACGGTTGCACAATTATTTGATAATTTTTGTTTTATTGTCTACAGTGGTTATTTTGAGATTAATATCGCGAGTGACAGTATGGTGAATTTGTTGGATAATTTGAGCAAGATCTGGGGTTTCAAGCTTTTATCAAGAGTCCCGCTACAAGCTCGGGAGTGAACGTGACTGTCGAGCTGCTTCGTCCAGAGTGATGACGCTACGGCGACTCCTCTGGATGAAGACATGAAGACGCGGCTACCCAGGGTGAAGACGCTACTGCGACTCCCCTGGAGGAAGGTAGAAGACTATTATATATTGAATTTTCTGTAACATGACATTGGCAAATGACGATCTGTCGAGTCCATTAATAAAATAAATAAATAAAATCAACACATACTCGCCTCGGATCAAGTAGGCCTGTCGTAATTCCCGCGGTTCTCGGCATAGTGAGGTGAAGTGAAGAGATTACATCGCATCGGGCGGCGGCGGCGTTAGATCGCACAAATCATTCGGCAAGAGGCTGTTGGCCTGTCGCTGTAGTATACACCGGATTTGCAGATACTTATAACTAGCTGATCGTAGTGACAATCTACAGTGGAAGTGAAAGCTCATACAATGAAAATATAGAAACTAAAATAAGTAGAATTGATTATAATTCATTTATTCATTGTCTTATGTGGTACAATAGGTGTTAAGGTTCGTTATAGTGCTTACATAAACACTGAAAGTGCACTGCAACATTACGTTTTATAATAATACAATTTATAATAATTCAATTCGGTCTTAAATGTTAATTATGTTCAGGATGTGTACAGGCGTAGGTTTTATCTATATTTATCTGTATTTTCCCTATTTGTATTTTAAACAATTTTTACATAGTTTTTAACGTAACATCCCCGTTTTTTTAATTACCCGTCTTTTACCTACCTGCCTTCAAAATTAAATAATAAGACATCAAGCTCTAACTATTAGAGACATCCACAAAAACAATCACAAATTACACCCAGACTCGACAAATAGTGGTACCCTAGAACCATTCCCACCGGCAATCGAAGCCAGAACCACTTGCAGAAGAAGGAAGGCTGTCCCTAACCTGCCTGACTCGAATCTACCTGACTTTAACCTGACTTTAACCTGACTTTAACCTGACTTTAACCTGACTTTAACCTGACTTTAACCTGACTTTAACCTGACTTTAACCTGTCTTTAACCTACTTGATGACGACCGGAAGACCAGAGGCAGACCAGATAAATTGAAACACAACTTGTTGCCATGAAAACTTGTAATCGACTCAAAACAAACTAAAACAAAATCCTTCATAAAAAACAAAAATAAAAAACAAACATTCCAAACAAACAGATTTAAAAATATTTGTAATTAGAAAACTACACTCTACTACTCTACTTCATAGAGATGTTGCATCCGCAACACTACTGTTTGACTATCTGTCCTTCACCTACCTGTATTTCACCTACCTGACTATAACCTGTCTTTAACCTACCTGACTTTAACCTGTTTATTCTCCATATTTAAGGTGTACTGCATTCAGAAGGTCCGCGACTCGGTAATTTTCGCGGCAACTCGCGGACGGCGTGATTTACTGGACACGTTACAACGGTTACCATGCTAACTGCCCTCCTAAACTCACTTAAAAATATTACCTTCACGTCGGCTAAAAATATACGCTTAGTATAAAGCGTTTAAAGTTTACTGCGTAAGTGAAATTGTGGCTTATAATGTTGTATCTGCAAGTGTTTTGTGTTTTATAATAATGAAAGGATTTTTAACCGACTGAAATAAGAAGTGTATAATGAATTTGGAGGGTTTGTATATAATTTTTTCGCGTCCGTTTACCTAAACTGGTTATTGATTTTGATTTGTTGAATTCGTCTTAATCATACGACTGATATAAGAAACATTTTGTTCCTGGAGAGCGTAAATTTTTTATTAAAAATTTGAAAATAATAAAATTTGAAAAATTTGAAAAAAAAATAAGAATAGATATGAGGGGAAGGGTTGGGGGAGGCCTTTTCCCAGCAGTGGGACATAACAGGCTATTAAATAAATTAAAAAATAACAATTGAAACCGATTCGTTGCATTTGCCCAATTATTCGCGAAATGTCACCTTAAATTGTTTTTACTTCAAATTATTATAATTATGTATGAAGACTCACTTTTTTGGTTGAAGCCGCATTTAGACCGATTGAGAGTCGGACCGCTAACGGCAATGCGTGCGTGACATTCACCTTGAAAAAGACCGTCAAAATCGGCCTAAACTGTCGGTCTAACGGAATTCAACAAAAAGTAGTAGGTACATTGAGTGACCAGCGTGTTTGATGCTAGCCTCCTTAATCCGAAAAAGCCTTTAAGTCCAACTTTTTTAAATTGTCCGAAGCACTCAATTACTCATATCTCGCGCAAAGTGGCTTATTACTCACGCCGGGACGAGGCGGCGGATTTAATCTGCGACTGACAAAGCGGCCGATCGCTGCGATTAATCGCACCAGTGTGGGGAAACTGCATCTCATTTGTTAGTGCAATGGAGGAATGTGGTAGTTTCTTTGATTGGGGTGAAGGAGACTTGTTTGCAGTCTTGAGGAGAGAACATCCTCTTTTTTTCAAGCTGGTTTAAAATGTCGCTAATCTTAAGGTGCTCCCTCACCGGGAGCATTCGCGTGTAATGTAACGTTGCAGATTCGACTTTGAGCATTACATTACAATACTACCTCCCTGACTGACGCTGTTTTGCTCCCTCACTGATGTAATGCTCGAATCTGTAACGTTACATTACACGCGAATGCTCCCGGTGGAACACAGAGAAAGGTGTACAGGAGAGTTTTTAAGGTTTAGATTTTCTCAAAAACTACTTGACCTATTGCAAAAATTATTTCACTGTTTGATAGATAAAAGTTAACACTATGTAACTGTAAAAGAATTATTAAATTCGGTCCAGTAGTTTTTCAGAAAATCTCAACCTTATTGAGGCCCCCTGTATACTTATCTCTGTCTTCGACTGTACCTATTATAGTTGTAATTCTGGGGTACGTTTTTGAAATATTAAACTATATCTGACATGTCTAAAAATGCTGCGTTTACTTTACCGAAGTTATAAAAAGTATCTGGCAAAGTTCAACTAAATTTAGAATTAGTCATTTTTTGTAAATTCTTTAGACACATCTTGCTATCTAAAGGTGGAGATTTGTAATTAGCTTCTAGATAAAGTAACCTAAAGTTATTATAGCTGTAAATCTTCCTTAAAATAAATAAATAAAAAATAAATAAAACGCACAACCATAAACGATTGGCAAATTAATAGGTATGTTTTCTGAACAAAGTGTATACGTTTAAAATACGTTTTTCAAACAAAATACATGAATTTTGCACAAAATACATCACTAGATTATGCCGCCGAGTCATTCTTGTAAAATCCGTCATTCAATCATCATTTCAATTCAATATCGCAAACAAAAAGACATTGCCACATTTCAATGCAGCTTAGCGCCACCTACAAAATTACGTGACCATTTAAGCTGTACCTATCATTTTGTTGGGGACTTATTACAGGTTTCATATTGCATAATCATAATCAGTATCATTTTCTACTACTCTCGCAACTCCTGTAGAAGAAATAATTTTAATAAGAAACGGAGATATTTTTACCTTTATTCGTTATCTTGTACAACTTGCGGTTGATGGTGGGGCAGAATCTGGCATTGTCAGTCACGTTACCTTTGCCTCCAAATCAAACAATATAAAAACATTACGATAGCACGACCGCAAACGCAAATCTTCCGCAAGAACACATTAACAAAATCAAATTAAACCCCTGTCTAACCCCCCTAACCCGCCGTCTAGCATAACCGAAAGATAAGACCGAACTATATACAAAACTGAAACTTCTCCTCGAAGGCCTTATAAACCTTGGCTCTAGTCCCCTGGCGGTCATCACACGGAATCACTGCAAGACTTGCACGTAGGGTTGGGAGTGTTGGCGGGACAGTTGTCCCGTTGGATGTCCCGTAGAATTAATCTACAGAGGATTTGAATTTTCCTTGCAGAGAAAGATTAGTACGCATTAGATTTGTAAGATTGGAACGCCCTGCCGGCGTCGGTGTTTCCAGACACTTATAACCTTGGGATCTTTAAGGCAAGAGTGACTAGGCATTTACTAGGCCCGTGTGCTTCATCATCGGCCTCATCGTCACTTACCATCAGGTGAGATCGGGCCAAACGCGGGTTTAGTCAATCAGTAATAAAAAAAAAGTTAGAAGATTAGATAGTTTGTTATTGACAAGGCCTCTTTACAGCCGCTACACCTAATTTATTACTATTTTTAATTAATCATTAATGAATGTAAGTAGTTTAATTATTTATAGTGACCACTGTCACAATACAGTGGGTCTGTTTTTTGCCCTTCTGCCTCTTTGTCTATCGAGCCATGTAATATATATTATTAAACATGTATGATTACAATATTTACAATATATGACGTAACCAAGTGTCCCTGTACATAAGGTTAAAATAAATGAGTATGATTATGTAATTTTGTAATTCTTTAATGTACACAAAATAAATACACGTTACATGAAATCAAATTGGTTGTACATAAGGTGTGCTTAACTCTACGATAGGGTTATCTACCAGCAAACCAGTAAGAGAGATGAGATCTGGAGCAGGCAGCGTTAGTGTAGGTACATTGTACACCTAATGATAGAGTAAATATAAGTAGCCAAAATAATGTTTAATAAATTACTTATGAAAGATGGTGCTGAGCTAAATCGTGTTTTGTCGTCGCGACCGGGATTCGAACCAGGTATCTCAGCATTCCATGGCAGGCGTTAAAACAACATATCGTGACAGGGGATCGGAGGGACATCATTCGGGAAATATTGCGATTACACGATCCCACTACCATTGATCTTTTTCTTTTCTTTTCTTTTTATTAATTTTTAACAAAATTGCAATGTTACATCTGTCGCCGCACTGCAATGCAGTTTGTTGGCGTAGCTCTCTTACTTCTACACTGGTAGCACACTCGACAGCACATCAATGGCAACACTTGCAGTACGATTTCTATCCAATGGGACAGATAATAAGGACGCTCCAAAGTACAAAGTGTTACATCTGCTGTTGTCCGTACTCCTAAACCAATTCAATACGGTCAGCGATAAAAATTAGTCAAGTATATCTACCATTTTCACTGAATACGGGCTTACAATTTGAAATCTCGATAACAGACACATAAACCAGATTCCAATCCAAACTTATGAACAATTTAGAATAATATAAAATAAGTACTTATCACAAACAAGCATAGGAATGGTATTCTATAACCAGAGCTCAAAGTTCCATAAACATTGGATTTAATGGGCCAATTTAAAAACTTTTCCAACTAAACCACAAAATATGTCCAGACATGTCCCGCTACTTCAAGACTGTCCCGAAACCAAGTGTCCTCAATCCACCAACCCTACTTGCATAGCGCTAAGTTGGACCGAGACGGCTATAACACTTCTGACTTGCCAGAGTGGGATGCAAGAGACGTTTTGCAGTCGTCATAATTTCGCTCGGCAGACTAATAATAAAGATAAACTTGGGGAGAAGGGGTAATACACTACAGAAATGTGTTTCAGCAGTTTTTGCGCTTGTGTATGCAGTTTTAGGGGGTTTAGGTAAAGAATCCTTTGGAATCTTTGGTGAAATGTTATAGTAGACATTTGCATGCTGAAATTTAGATTATAAACGAAGATAAGATGGCTTTTTCTCTTAACAACTTAGTGAGAGAATTTCGTGACCTTTGGAATTTTACAGAGACCCTCTTCGGTATGACTTGATGGATTTTTTAGATTGGTATGGCCAAAAGATTTGAACTATGCCATGAGCAGTCGTCGGACTATAGTCTCAGGAAGACTAGGACACGAAGACTCGTTGGTCTGACGACAATCGTTGGAGAAACATTGGATAACAGAAGCGGAAGGCGAAATTTAGGAGAGGCTGTCTGATATTGGATCTGAAAGGGCTGAAAATGATGATAATGATGAATTATTTGCCGATCAAGGAGACTAATAACTGTAATCTTAAACAGAATGTTATCTTAACGCACGTTGAACCCTAATGAAACTACTCTTTATGGAGGGATGACTTGCGCATGGTGGCTGGTAGGAAATAGATGCTGAAAGCCGAGAATCGTGTTAACTACATCCAGTAACTAATAATGATGATGGTGAAGAAAAAAAATAGAATAACAGATGCTGATGATGAACTGGCATTTGACGTCTCAATTTAAAGGAGACATACGATAATTAACTGCTTTAATCCGAACTGAATTATTAAGCTAATATTTAATAGAGCATACACAATGGTGACCCGGCGTGTGACCGGTGACACCCATGATTTGTGGCGAGGCAAGCGGCGACCTCTGTCGGTGACATGCCAATTGTCTCCGACTTGCGGCTTGGGCCGAGCGAGGAGCGCCGGCTGGAGCGGGTAAACAGAGGAACAGGGAGAAGCGTTTGACCAGTTACATCATAATATTTGTGATGCAAAAGACCAACAATTGGGTTGATTGGTGTGTCTTGGGACAGGCATTTATGTCTAGCAGTGAACTGATAGGTACGGGCTGGGGATTGGTAACAGCCTCTGTCGGAGACGGTTTTAATGTCTCCGAGGTAAGATTTAGACCGATTAAGAATCGCGAGCAGTAGTGGATAAACCAGTGAAACAGGGATAGTAAGAAGAATTTGATCAGTAACATCATAGCATTGGTGGCGAAGATCAACGAACGCTGTCGGTGACATGTCATTTGTCTCCAATTTTCGGCTTGCGAGGAACGCGAGCTGGTGTGAGTAAATAGAGGAACAGATTTCTACAGCCGACCAAAAAATTATGTCTATTTTATAAAATCAAATGCCGTAAAATACTGTAAAAACAATTGCTCATTTTACAGCATCAAGCAGGATCAGCATCAAGTTTGTACAATAAACATTTGTTCTCGCTTTCCGCTCATGAGTCGCACCAAGACGACAGTCTGTCAAGAGCAGTGGTCTATGTAAACGTTCCTTGATACCATAAAGCCTCAGCATGTCATATTACTATGCACAATTTGTGGAACATACAGACGGACTGTACCACTACCATTGCTGTAGTAAGTTCGATAGCCACTGCGTAATAACGTTAACAATAAGGTAAGTGAGTTTTCGTTGCATCCGTGGCGGCCAGTAACGGAACTAAAATCTCTCCAATGGCGATTCTTAGCGCTAAGTTATTACGCAGCCGCTACCGAATTGATATAGTAACAACTCAAGATAATGGACAAATGTCAATATAATTGCAATATTAAATTTAAATTTGCAACCCACATTAGAATCGATAATAATAATAAAAACTACAATTTATGTACCTACCTACGTATCTAAGTATTTTTATAAGACCACCGGTTTTTTTTTTCGAATATTGTATAAGTCATAACTTTAATATTCAATAAACTTTTAGGCGAACATATTGGTATAACATCTGAGGCCAAAATGATATCTTTCAGACAACCTCATATCGTTTTATCTTAAGACTTACAGGAGCTAGTAAAAGAACAGACGCCCAAAAGGCAATACATTCTAAAGTCAATTTAACTCCACTATCGACATGTTTTTCATCGTTCTCAATCACTGAAGAGCCGTTTTGTTTGCACACAAAGTGCTATCCGCGAACTGTCAGAGGAGACACGCGGCGGATATAAAAACTCCGCGGCTACGGACGTGGCATTGTCTCGGCGAGGCTTCGACGCCTAGACGTACAAATAAACGTATTACATGTGGATAACATGAAAAGTTGTGGCTATGTGAAATGCCAAAGACAATTGGAAATAAGTGCGACAGAGGAGTCGTAGAATGTCTAGAAACAATGTCAATGGAAGAGGTAGAGGCAGACAAAGAAAAGTCTATATATTTATCAGTCCACTGGACACTGCAGGCCAGATAAACATCTTAACAGAAAGGGCCTGTTCGACACCACTGCCTGTAGATTCTGCTGCGAAGCCGAGGAAACCCCCATGCATATCCTCTGTGAGTATGCAGCACTCATTCACAGCAGAAGCCGAGCCTTAGGTGGACACAATGCCACCCGAGGATATTAAAACTCTCTCACCCAAGTGCATACGATTCCTGAAGGACGTTGGCCTTGGGAGCGAGATATAAGAACTCGGTGCGCGGCCACAACAGACCTTTGAGGTCGCAGTGACCCTTGGGCTTGTACCAAAATCCTGATATCAAATAATAAAAATCAGTCCACTGCTGGACAATTTTCAGACAATGTCTCACTCTTATTGTATCCAATCCAGTACCTTCAATCATGCGTAGGCCATTCTTACATCTGTTAGGAGAGGTGTCTCACACTACATTTACCAGTTCGTGGTCTCCACTCTACAACTCGTCTCCATCATCGGTTATCAGTTCTACGACAGATGACTAGCCCACTGACACAGCTTGCTGATCCTATCTTCTTCTTTTTTTCTCGTATGGTTTAGTGACCAAACCAATTTGTCAAAGTTGTTCATGCCCGTAGGCATTTGACGTGGCCTAACGACTGCTGCCGAGCGACAACAACCGGGACCAACTGCTTAACGCGCGCCCCGAGGCACGGAGGGGCTCAGATGAAAGTGTCACTAGCGGTCACTAATCCAGGTACTGACCTCGCCCAACGTTGCTTAACTTGTACGATCGTTTTCAACGTGTACTCGCAACTGGCCTACGAGCCCCCTAATCCTATAAGCAATGTACTTACATTGGTTCGGATAAACTCATTTCCTATATTAATAACTACACACAGGAACATAGCAATCTGCTGCATTGTTATTTGACGGTAGAAATAGGTGCCCTAGCAAAAAGGTATTTGCCCAAACATATTCAGAAGTCTTTCACCATTGACTGGGTAATGACTGAACGAGGTTCTCTTGAAATTATTTGATAATTTTCCTTTTAATGTCTACAGTGGTTATTTTGTGTTTAATGTCACGTTAAATTAATCAGAAAATGTTCGCGAATGACAGTATGGTCAAGTTGTTGGATAATTCATGCAAGATCTGAAGTTTCAAGCAATTATCAAGAGTTCTCGCTACGAGCTAGGGAGTGAACGTGACTGTCGAGCTGCTTCGTCCAGAGTGACGACGCTACGGCGACTCCTCTGGAGAAAGAGAAGACATTGATATCTTGAATATTCTGTACATGACATTGGCAAATGACGAACTGTCGAGTCCATTAGTAAAATAAATAAATGATTGAATGACACACATGAAATTCATTGCATGTCTAACACCTTTCTCTAATCTGTAGTAACACCTCATCCAGAAACCAATGACGATTTACAATATCAATTTAATTGCCAATAGAGGCGTTAATCATAACATAATCTAACAGTCGTATAAATGTCATCAACATATCTCTGTGTCATGGCTGTGGAGAAGGAGCATCCTGCAAAAGATATATTATCACAACGCACGTTGCATTGGAACCAGATCTCTAAAGTAATGGAATTAAATTAAATGAGTATGTCATATTGGTATCAAGTTTTTCGAGATAACTTATTAACTATCATCATCATCATCACCCCGTATCAGTCCACTGCTGGACGTAGGCCTCTCCTAAAGCACGCCACTCAACCCTACTCTCGGCCCTCTGCATCCAGTCCCTGCCAGTCATCTTGCGAAGGTCATCCCTCCATTTGGTCGGGGTGCGTCCCAAACTAAGTTTACCCGTTGCCTCCATTCGAGAACTCGTCTCCCCCATCGGTTATCGGTTCTACGACAGATGTGACCAGCCCACTGCCATCAGTTTACTGATTCTATGAGCAATGTCAACCACTATTGTCTTCTGGCTGATATACTCGTTTCTCATTCAAACAGAGAAATGCTAAGCATAGCTCTTTCCATAGCTCGCTGAGCGACTTTGAATTTGTGTGCCAGTCTCACCGTCAATGTCCACGTTTCGGCTCCATAGGTCATCACTGGCAGGACGCACTAACTATAGTGTAGTTGAATTACTTCATTTGTGTATCTCAAAAGTGTCTTATTTACAAAATAAAATACTTGATTTGGGCTTCCGTATACATTACGACGTATATTTCTGTACGTCAACAGTTTAAGGATCTTGCTATCTTCTATTTACTTGTAATAAAACTTATGAATCATACTCTATAGGGCAGCAGGCCTCCGTCCCGCTTAATGAGATTTCTTGGGGCCCTAATTACATTGCCGCTCCTCTGAGGCACCTGACAGATGTATTAACTTGTCAGCCAGTAACCGATACGTCTCGTGTATGATATGAACGCTGTATCTTACGCAATCAGGAGCTGATAGCAAATTGCAATAGAGGGACACAACAATCGTATTCTGTCTTGCGATTGAAGGTATTTCTAAAGTAGCGCACAATCCTTTTCATTTTAGTGTAGGAATGGCTCCGTCCGTCTGTCCGTCCGTCTGTCCGTCCGTCTGTCCGTCCGTCTCTCCATCCGTCTCTCCATCCGTCTCTCCGTCCGTCCCTCCGTCCGTCTCTCCGTCCGTCTCTCCGTCCGTCTCTCCGTCCGACCGTCCGTCCATCTCTCCGGCCGTGCGTCTGTCTGTCTATCTGTCAAGACCTATATCTCAGAAACGCGTGGACGTATCAAGTTAAAATTAATACCAAATGCTCTGGACAGCAACCTCATGCAGCCGTGAAAAAATCAAATATGATCAACTACGCTATCCACACTGGGCCCGCGTGGTGGCCGCTCCCTCGATGTAAGGGAAGGTCTGTGCCTGAGCAGTAGGATAATATAAATAGACTGATGATGATGATGAATCTATGGAATCGCCACGAATATTGTACTTTGACAGTTCGATAAACGTGTTTTTATAGGTGAAGTTCCTATGGGTACCACTCACAGATCACTTACCCCATAGACCTGTAACAGGATGGCGCCCGTCTCTGCCAGCACATAAGAGCAACATTGCTTCGCGACACGTGTAACCTGGAGATATTATCGACATGGACGCATCTCTTTAATACGGCACCCCTGTCCCTCGCTTCGTCTCTATGCGCTCATCGTTGACAGAATTTTTCGCTTGCAAATTTGTACCAATTTCATGTCTATGGGGTAAGTGGTCTGTGGTATATGTACGAGCTCAATTTGGCCGCTGGGCTATGTACTCGCTATCACTGTGCGTCAATTACCACTGGCATTATGACGTCACTGCGTCACGGACCGTGTCTCGCTTATCGGTGACATGCAGTCGATGACAATGACAATTGCTACATAGAGGGTTACGAGAGAAACATACGTATCATTGTCATACCTAATAGTAATAATGTAGCTACAGTTCCCGACAGCTAAGTTGATCCAAAATGGCGGCAGTTCGTGAAGGTAGACTTCACCTAGAATACACTTAGATTACCATTTCAATGATCCAAAATTTTACCTACACATAATGTGCTTCGACTTCTGAGGAAACTTCATGCCTTAGAACCTGAGCTTAGAACAATAAAATATTTTATGCATGGTCCACCATTCAGCACTTACCGCGTGGTGGATCATGGACTGAGCTCCCTTGAAGTGAGGGAAGGTCTTTGCCCCCAACAGTGCGGACATAAAAAGGGCTAATGATGATCGAGTTCCATAAAACAGACTATTAGTATTAATATCATTTAACACATTAATTTCCCATGGAAATTCAACGCTATCCAATTATGAATAAAATTTCCATAGACTGCCATAAGTTTGTCAGCGGCTAGTCGATGGTCAGAAAAGCATTTAATATAAAACTTTACGGTAATGGCTAAATAATTTAAAACACTATAACTGCTCAACTCACATAACAAAACCATTTTGAACAAATTATGACACAAATAATGTTGGACAGGCAGAGAAATCAAAGCATTATTAAAATATTGACACAGAAGAAAGAAAGAAATGTCAATAATTTACGAACCAAATACAAAAGGATCTATAAAAGCACCTCTAAAATTATCATTTGGAACATAAAATCGGGGATTATGTAAACTAAAAACAATAACGGTCCCAGTGTGAAACCCTGAGGTACGACTGTCTCTTTGAATGACTTTCTCGAAGATTTCAAAAACACATTTGTAAGTAGGAATCCACGACATTTTGTTAACTAGTTGAATATGATATAATTGCAATACATGCAAAACTGTACCTTAAAAATCAAAACTGCAGTGTTTGACACACTCAAATGCCTTACACATTGCAAGAACAATATTCTAAATTAGTAAAAAAAATATGATTCGTAGCTTATCTCGTTCACACATTTATTTGTACATGAGAAAACTATGTGAAGAGGCGTGTGTCATATGATAGCGTGAATATAAAAACAGGCGGTAAAATGACTTCTGTCACGAGATGTTATTATGCGTGGCCTGCGTGGGCGCAGGTTACCGATATCGACGGAAAATGAAGAAATTCTACTAAAGTAGTCACGGATTTAGTAAACGAAGGTTTGTTCAATGGTTTTATAGGCTTTTTATGTTTGTTTCGATAAGGTAAAACAATCGGTTGGTATTAGTACCTCTGTAGACCCACTTCCCTTTAATTAACATTCAGGATACATAAATTATAATGAAGTAAGTATACATTTAGAATACTTACGAAATACTCGCCCATGTGTAAATCCCTCGCTATAGATGATTATTTAAATTCTTACCTGAAACAGACATAAGTAATACATTTAAAACAGATGCATCGTATAATTTAATAACTGAAGTATATTTTACAGTACTTAAAGCATTTAGAACTTCGAATGAGATAAGATTCTCCGAAAATTCACATAAAAAACTGTCTATCGAAGCAATGTTATGTCGGTTTTAGATTAAGTCAGGAGTCATAGGTATTGGTGACGGAATGACAAAGGATATTCGAGAGCTGCAGTCGATTACAATGAGACTATAAAAGCTTTAGTACCCTTTAGTATCGAAGACCAAAATATACAAGCGCAGTAAGTAAACATAACCAAAATCAAACAGAACATCAAAAACACTCAACCCTTTGCGCAATCAAACCCTAATCCCTTTAATTCGAGTCGTACGAAAAAACCTGCTCATTCAATCGCGAGACAAGCACCTTTCAGATGTAGAGACGTGTTAAAACCTTATACTGGCCTTTAATTAAAGCCTGCAGGAATTGTGGGGGTAAGGGGGGGAGCGACGTGGCGGCCATTTCACTCGGCCTGTCCACTTCCGCCGTAACGTATGGACGCAGCTACTTCATTTCGGACTGACGGAGGGAAAAAGAAAATCCAGGTAGCACCGCGTCTCCGGACAAAGAATGCAATGGAGCAGCTATTGCGGGAATATAAATATTTGTGTGTCATTGATCTCCTATAAACAATTAGATACACAGTCTGCCTTCTAAAAATGTCCGAGCGCAAAGAAGGTCCAAACGGAAGGACCCTCATTTGCTTTATTGGACATTATTTGGACGTTAACAATGGACCCTTATTTGGACCTTATAGTGGTACTTCACTTGGCTATTCATATTCGCTATTGAATGTTTGTTGTATTTGTCAAATACTTGACGTACATACAAATAAGACGAATATTTTGTCAAGCATACTAACCACACATAACAATTTTGACAAATACGCAAATACGAATAGCCAAGTGAAGTGCCACCATTAGAAATATAGGCTGTTCTAACATATCGAAATTGAAACACTATGTTAACGAATATTAAAAAAAAATATATTTAGAAACCCTAAGTAGGTATAACGCAAGGCTGTATAGAACAACGATATTTAAATAACAAAACCCAAAGATAGTTTTTTGCCACTTTTTCTTCTCAGCGTTGGCACCTTTTCCTTGCAAAGTGGTGTAAATGTAAATTCGAAAATATGTTGACGTGCAAAAATGTACACAACGTGCTTACTTGCAATAAAGAAGTTTGACTTTGACTTTGCTCAGCAATATAGATATCTTTTTAAGAGAAAATAAGGTGATTTTATTTACTTTACTTATTTATTATGAATATTTATATTTAAATCCGTCAGCGAGCCGTAACGGTAGTTTAAAAGCGTATTAAATTAATTCATAAAACTCGGGTTAACATTATTTCATTAACATAATTATCTTGGAGTAGCAACGTCATAATCGTAAATTTTTATAACCAAGTCTCAAAGTCAAGTTTAGTTTTAAAGTAAGTTATTTATTGTCATTGGTGAATTTCAATTTCAGACGAGATAAACGATAATGCGACGACAACATTAAGGTCAGAGTTGCCGAATGTTAAATACTTGACATACATCAACACTTCTATTTCAGGCACGGTAATCGGTATGTAGACCTAATAGAAACGACTCTTTAAATACGTTATATTAGTAATTAGAGTATGACTTATTCATAAAACAACGATAAAATTTAAAATAACTATTATAATATTAGCCTAAAAAATATAAACTAAACTAAAAATTATATGTACAATAGTTGAACTATCTGAATGGCTTGGCATTACAGATAGTTCAACCGATCCCCGTTGTCCGGCAACGTGTCCAAAATGCTGGTGGCATTTCCCCTCTGGATCGCTATGCTGATCCTTTGGGCGAAATACAGGCCAGCATTTTGGTCACGCGTGGACTCCACGAGCCGCGCCGACAGATCTTTCAAAATCTCCATCGCTCCCGGTCCCCACGGACCCAGCGTCTCTACCCCAAACGGCACATATAGGCCGGTAGGTAGGTATGTAGCGTCTGTCGAGGCCACTATACTTGCGCTTTATAGTAAGTTATATTTACTGATATAACGTTAAAATATATACTGTAGTATGGGACGCCAACCAGATGAAGGGATGACCTTCGCAAGATGGCTGGCGGAAACTGGATGCAGAGGGCCGAGAGTCGTGTTCAGTTGCGTGCTTTGGGAGAGGCCTACGTCAAGTGGGCTGATACAGGCTGATGATGATGATGCTTTACTGATTGCTTGGCAATGTGTGATTCTGTCACTGTCATGCTTGTCATTATTATGCTTGTCATCAGAGTAAAAATGAACAAAACTTAGCTTCCAATAGTTTCGTTCCGTTAATTTCATTTAACAGCGTCCCAAACTAGATTAGCATTTCTTGTCGTCTATTTATTAAGATATTACGTTATTTGGTGTAGTTTTCCTACGCCTAGTCTAACGACAGCTATCTAAACCTTCACCACATTTTTTAACACTAATTAAAACTTTAAATCAATATCGACTCCACGCCATTTCCTCTCATCAATACCAAGCACTCACAATCGAAGCAGACGTTTAATTGGCTCGCATAACTTATAGGTTAATTTCAAATAGGTGCCGAACATCTGTCTTCTCTTTCTGTCTCGTGGCCTGTCGATAACGAGGTCTCTTTCGCTTCCGTTCGCCTAGGCGCCGAATTAAGGCTCCTTTCCACTTATAATCGAGTGATGCACTGGGGCTATTTAATTATGCGTCTCTTTTGTACTCTGCTCGGGTACGTCCGGTGCTCTAGCATGATTGCGTCCAACGTTCCAATAAGGATGAAATTACAGTAGCCAATTATGTTGAAGACTTCTATTGTAGTTGATTTCTTGACTAGCTTTTGTAGAAGTAGATTAATACATTTTTTTTTAAACAAACAAAAACGACTGCCAAAATTTTTATACCCTATATCACTTCTACAATCAAGACGAATCTAACGACACCTCATATGGTAAAACCAAAGAATTAGACATAGGTACATAGATACATATACCGCAGCCCAAATCAAGTGTCTTATTTTGTAAACAAATATGATCGTCTAATTACCTGTTGTGATGTAACACTGGAACTGATTGATCGAACCTGTGCATCATTGTGAATACAGTGATCCTAACTGTGCAATAATCACAGAACAGCTTAAAATGTTAGTAGGGGAGGGTAGTTTTTGTTTACAAAATAAGAAACTTGATTTGGTCATCGGTTATACATACACTCGAAGAACATTACCCTCCTTCCTCCTGAGGGGCTCGTAGTCGAGTTGCGAGTACACGTTGAAAACGATCGTACAAGATAAGCAACGCTGAGCGAGGTCAGTACCGGGATGGGTGACCGCTAGTGACACTTTCATCTGAGCCCCTCCGTGCCTCGGAAAGTACGTTAAGCAGTTGGTCCCGGTTGTTGTCGCTCGGCAGCAGTCGTTAGGCCACGTCAGAGGCCTACGGGCGGCCTGAATAACTCTGACAAATAGGTTTGGTCACTAAACCACACGTAATAAAAAACTCCTTCTGGGCAGTCGGGTAAAAATGCGTGGAGGCGTATCTATTATTTTATACGGGACCGATTGTGTTTTTCGTCATCCGTAAGTATTACGAAACGTCTATTCTTATGTCTGAACGGTTTAATTATTTATACCCTCATGCCAGGCATTGGCAGGCACCTCGGTAAGACCGTAGGAGGTCCGGCGACTTTTTTCTCGCTACTAGAATTGTTAATGTGTCCACTCCCATCCGACGAGGAGTAAATACTTTTTAGTCTCTACATTGTGATTAATGAGAAATTTTACGTTAGCCCGCAAAGTAGCTCGGATTGTTTAGTGCATTTTGTATAACAGTGTATTAGTCCTCAAGTAAGAAATGATGGAGTAAGTCTAACTAAATACTCAATAATATGTATTGCATGCATTGATCTCCTATAAACAACTAGATAACCAGTCTGCCTTCTAAAAATGTCCGAGCGCAAAGAAGGTCCAAACGGATGAAGGGATTTGCTTTAATGGATGATTTTGACGATAACAATGGACCCTTATTTGGACGTCTTTTAAATTGTTTTAGTAAGACCTTTGTGTATCGAGTTGTTTATAGGAGATCAATGATTGCATGCCATAAGTTATTATATATCAACATTATAATAACGTTTATCGCAAAATTTGTATTACGCATTATCCATGCTCGGTGAACAAATTAGAACATGATGAAAAAATTATTGTCGCAGGTTCAAGTCCTGTTCACGGCAAGAATTTTTTCATCATGTAGAACATTGCCACATTTCAATGAAGCTTTGCCCCACCTACAAAACTACGTGACCATTTAAGCTGTACCTATCATTTTGTTGGGGATTTATTACAGGTTTCATATTGCATAATCATAATCAGTATCATTTTCTACTACTCTCGCAACTCCTGTAGAAGAATAACAAAAACAATGAATAATTCGCTTCGATTTCTTACTATTTCCTGAATTCTTAATTAAGCTGTTTTTTTCGACTCGCAACTCGTACATAACTTTAATTTAAACCAATAATTTTAATAAAAAGCGGACATACTTTTACATTTATTCGTTATCTTGTACAACTTGCGGTCGACGGTGGGGCCGAATCTGGCATTGTCATTAATCATCATCATCATCAGCCCGTATCAGTCCACTGCTGGACGTAGGCCTCTCCCAAAGCGCGCCACTCAACCCTACTCTCGGCCCTCTGCATCCAGTCCCTGCCAGCCATCTTGCGAAGGTCATCCCTCTGGTCGGGGGGCGTCCCACACTACGTTTACCCTTTCGTGGCCTCCATTCGAGAACTCGTCTAATCGGTTATCGGTTCTACGACAGATGTGACCAGCCCACTTACACTTCAGTTTACTGATTCTATGAACAATGTCAACCACTTTTGTCTTCTGGCGGATATACTCATTGCATTAATAACCAAAAATACATTTCCTTCACTATCAACGTTATCGCGTCTACGTACAACTTTACGTACAAGTTAAGAGTTCACTTAGTGGGTCAGTGCACCTGTAATGGACCGCCTCATACTCGCTACCGACGGTTTATGGGCCATAATGTTTAGACGCCATTGTTCTGCGCAAATGAGGAAGACGATAATGACCGCTGTTTCATTTAGTTGTGTGTTTAAATAACTAATGGAGCTAGTCACTCTATGGTATCCAAGAGACCAAGAATATATCAGAATTCACCACAATAGGGAATTTACTAGTACAGTAGACGACAGAGATAAGTATACAGGGAGCCTCAATAAGGTTGAGATTTTCTCAAAAACTACTGGACCGAATTTAATAATTCTTTTACAGTACATAGTTTTAACTTTTATCTATCAAACAATGAAAGAATTTTTGCGATAGGTCCAGTAGTTTTTGAGATAACCTCAACCTTAAAAACTCTCCTGTACCTACACCTTTCTCTGTGTTCCACCGTATGTACCAAATACAGGAAGAACGCATTCTTATTACGTAGTAGTGATAGTTACAATAAGATGTATGCAAATCACAAACTGGATCTATACGACACGAGCGCAGCGACCGTGAGACGCATCATTTATTTATTTATTTATTTATTTATTACATAAAAATCTCACAGCATTACAAATATATAATAGCATTGTCATATTGTGTGTGTGCATGTCAAAAATTTGAGATTTTACATATTATCTTTAATTAAATTGAGTGGTCCCGAATGTAATAACAAAACTAAAATCCAAAAATGTACAAAATAGAAGATATGATGGCGCAGGACTTCTTTAACGACAGTTATCATTAAAGTATTTTTAGATATATTTGAAGGCCACTACAAATAAGGCTTTTATAGCTAGATTTAACCAGGTATTTTGATGATAATCTATGTTAAAAGCAAAAACATTGATGTTTTCACATCAATGATGATGCAGTATGGCTAACATCGTAACATCGATGTCATTATCGATGTTAATCTCAACATCGAACATTCCTAGTTCATCGGGGCCTAAATGACGTGATAATCAAGGCGGACGGTGTTTTTGGTCAAGTTTGGAATGTTGCATTTTAAATTGAAGTTTTTGGTGTTTTAAAGGATTTTGTTGAACGATTATTAACTATTTAAGACCAGCCTATTAAAGCAAAGTTCTTTATCCTAAACGAATCATACACTACGACACACAGACTGCAAATTGACTGCATCTAATTCCGCATCGTGCGCACGTCTGGCCAGCAGTGTGGACGTGGAGGCAGCTCCTTGCTGGGGGGAGGTATCGAATGCAATTACCTGTCTCCGTCTAACGAGGTTACCTAATTGTACCTCAGAACCGATAGATGTCGCCAGCTTATCGGAACTGCAGCGAGAAAAGTGCTGAGCTTAATTAATATCAGTATCCCCTTATTAACTGAGGATGAAATGACAATGCCAGATTCTGCCCCACCATCAACCGCATGATGAACAAGATAACGAATAAATGTAAAAATATCTCCGTTTTTTATTAAAATCATTGGTTTAAAATAAAGTTTTGTACATCAAGCGAGTCGAAATAAACAGCTTAATAATTAAGAATTCAGAAAATAGTATGAAATCGAAGCGAATTATTCATTGTTTTTGTTATTCTTCTATAGGAGTTGCGAGAGTAGTAGAAAATGATACTGATTATGATTATGCAATATGAAACGTAAACCCACACCGCACATCAACCGATGGTGGGGCAGAATCTGGCATTGTCATTTTGTGGCATCCGCTTTTTTTTTTTAATTAATTAACCTTAAAAATCGTTATACAGAGGCTAGATAAAAATAATTATCAGGGTAAAAATTAATTATCTTTATTATTATTTTCAAGAAAATATACGTGATGAAAAAGCTTTGAGTGTACTTTTATAAGTATTTTTTTTAAATATGTAGACGTATTTACTCTATATATAGAGATACAGATACTCATGAACGTATGAATCATGTCCGATTGTCGTCGTGGGTTTAACCTGGATGCGGCAATTTTTACGTGGGCCCTAATAAAGCGCAGCGGTCAGGCCGAGACGGATTTATGAGGCAAAAGTGCATTGTGGGTGAGCCTAATGGACTCATTTAAAATGAAAGTAATGTTATAAAAGATCTCAATTTCTTAGGATTAGAGAAAGTATTTATTATTTTCTTCGTTTAATGTTTGTGGTCCGTCACAATCAATGTTTTTTTAACGTTTTATTTAAATTTTAACGGTTCTGCGTGCAGTAAGAGGGGCAAAATCAAATTTGATTGCATTCATGACGTGGTAAATTAGAGGCATTAAATCAGAATAAAATTTCATAGCACTTATGGGGTAAATTACATAGAAAGCAAACTTCCATCGATAGAAAGCACTATCAAGATACTCATTTTCTCAACTGTGACATCTACTTATTGCTTAATAAAAAGCAGTAGATTTTTTTTTAAGTTGGTGTCTTCTGGCTTGAATATAAGGCCGAGATATATAGACAATTCTGAGCGCGAACTTAATGCGATGATCTACAATAATTGTCAAAATTGATAATATTTTTACAGTGTAGAACTAAACTCGCGATCCCAAAATGTAAATCTCGACTTCTGTCCAGTAATTGTGCAATTACTCAAATTCATGTCTAACATTGCAGTTAGAAATCATGTTTTAATTGATGACGCGTTCCTTTTTCATAAGTTTTTGATATTTTCTTGCATATGCGCTATGCGAAACGAAAATCTAAATGATAAATGGAGAAAAATTCACGGTCTGGGTACGAATCACGATGGCTCTGTTGGAATAGAGCGTGCCATGGAATGGCGAGGTCCCGGGTTCGAATCCCGATCGTGATGAAATTTTTTCTCCATTTATCATTTACATTTTCGTTTCGCATAGCGCGTATGCAAGAAAATATCAAAAACATATGTAAATCTCAATGTCTAAAAGTATTGTAACAATCACAATACGAAAATATGCATCTTGAAAGCAATGTCGCCGTGTCAGCTGTCACTGCGACATGTAAGCCCCAAACTTATGAGCGACATTTTTAACGTAAACCCACACCGCACACTTTTCCCTTTTTGTCCTGTCCGTGGGACGAAAGCGAATATTTTTCGTGACGAACCTTAATTAGTGGTCCATCTGTCTTTTGCCGCGTCCATAAAATCGGTATATTTATTGCTCGGGGGGAATTAATCGTCACGTAGGTTGGTTTTATTGTATTTTGATGGATTCTGATCGGTTTTATATGGATTTTTTGAGTGCATTCGCTTTGTTGTTTTGGCAGTGGAGTGGATAACGATTTTTATACAGTTATTTGAACATAGTACAGTCTAACTTAGAGTAAAGTGTAGTACTTACAATATAATACCGATTAAGATTTTCTCAAAAAAAAAACACCGGTTATAGAAATTAAATACACTATACAGGGTGTAACGTAAAGAGTATATGAAGTTGAAGGGAGGGTGTTTAATATTGGTAACTGAACAACTTTTGTTCTACGACTTTTCGAATAATAAATAAAATAATGTCTCATACAAATCAATCAGCTGACCGATCCGAAATGTATGAAAAGCCAAAAAAAATCGCGAAAATCGAAAAGTCGTAGAAAAAAAGTTGTTCAGTTACCGATACTGAACACCCGGCTTCTTATACCCTTTTCTTTACACCCTGTATAGTAGATTTAGTATAATTACAGGCTGTCCTTGAATTCATTCGGCAAATTGAAACCTGGGGTTGTACTCATGATAAATATTAAATTGGTATGGGGTTAAAGTGACCAGATGGAGGGATGACCTTCGCAAGATGGCTGGCAGGGACTGGTTGCAGAGGGCCGAGAGTAGGGTTGAGTGGGGCGCTTTGGGAGAGGCCTGCGTCCAGCAGTGGACTGATACGGGCTGATGATGATGATGAAGGTGTTAAAGTAAATCAAAACTGCAAAAATGAACTAAGTAAGTCATAAGTCACACAATGACCTTAGAAATGACCATTAGGTCGAATTCCAGTGAAAGAAATCGTTGCAAACAATTAAAAATAGGTACCTTAAAATATTTAAACTCAGTAACGATGCAAATGAAATTTAAAAATTTTTGATAGTTGAATTTTTTTTTGTATTTTTTGTTTAAGGGGCGGCGAGCTGCCAAACTCGAGCGCGAGACAGAAGATGTCCCGCAGCGGCGGATTGAAGAGCACGGCACAGTGACTCCATATTTGTATTTTTATTGATTTTGGATGAATTTTGGCAGGGAAATTAAAATACGCCAATAAAAATCAGATTTTTTTAAAACAAGCTCTCGTAATTATAATACCCTACATTTTGATATATATTTAGTATGAATAACTATTTCGGTTTAGACATAATTTTAATTTTAAATGACATGAAAGGGGTATGTTTGCGATTTTTTTCTATCGAGCGAAGTTTGTCCAATCGGTATTCATCAGTCCCTAAATAGACACCCCAAGATTGCTATATATTTTTTTCAGACGTCTAATTTTAGTAGTTAGTGCCGTAGCCTTCATCGAAAAACTGAAAATACGCGCATACGAGGCCTTAAACGCTGCGCAGAATTAATGTATAATTTCGAGGAAGCAGTTAATAAGACGGAAGTAGTAAACAATGAATAAATATCCAAGGGTTTTAAACTAGATGATACACAGACATACAGTCTAAAAGTCAGTGAAGCATAACAGACCGACACATAATAAATGGGATATGCATGCAAGTGCAGCCGTGGGAATAGCTAGTCTGTTACAAAATTGTAAAGCATCCATCATCTGTGTGGACAGGCAAGAAATAGTGGCTATAAATATTGCGGGGAACGATAGCTTTAGGTTGTAGAAAAAAACTAATTTCTTAGGTTGTGAAGATAGCGAGGATAGGTAGAGTCGACAGCACATCAAATGGTAGCATTTTGGATTTTGGATCGTTCTTATTGTCTGGGTCATAAGAGTTGAAAGTGCAAGTGTTACTGGCCGCAACTATAACGCTGAATCCATTGTTTTTTTAAAACATAATTTTTCACCTCAACAGCCATTGTTTATTTGTCGTCATAGCAACCGCTACTCATATTTTTACATTGCTCCAAAGCCTTACTTATAATCGATGATTAAAATTAATACCTTGTTCAACAATTGTTTAAAAAAAATGTTTACTTATAAACGCTATTTAAAGTTAATCAACTCCTGAAGAACCGAATAAGTAGCTGTCAGTTTAATGAACGTCGTAGGGTTGTTTAAATGCTTAATTAGCAAAATGGCGAACCGAATTCGGAACAGCTGATTATATGAATGCAATATAGCTGATGTATAAATGACGATTAGCTAATCACTGCTTAAATAACGTTTATCAGTAAAAAAAGTTTAATCATTGAATAAGAGTTGATGATGGGGCAGAATTTCATTGTCATTTGCCATTGATTTGCTGTCTAGGTACTGTACAAACTTATCATCTTCCATACAACATCATACAAATTCAAAGAGCCTTCTTGTGACCGTATAAATTGAAATATACGGCGGTTGTCACCTACCCTCACTTAACTACGAGTTTATTGCTTCCCCCATACCGACGCGGCAGCGCGATGATTCCGTTACCGTCATCGCAAATAAGTTTCAGAATCACTTGCCAAAATTTCTGGTCTGTCCTGGTGATGCCTGCCGCATCGCCTCACATGGACCATTCTCCGGCCACGTTTCGCATCGCTGTTACAGGATTTTTATTTGTATACCTAAGTATATTGTTAGTTTACTGACGTGATCAAGTGTACCGAAGTGTTCCTACGATCTTAATAAATGACTATGAGTTTGAGTATAAAATAATATTGCTACTCAACCAGTTGCCAAAAAACGACAGTCTGTATTCTTATCAGAAAACTAATTGTCAACTAATAATTTGTCAGGAAGTATGAGTATTTGAGAAGAATTCCCATTCTAAGATCATAACTATTTTCTAATATACTTACAATAGATACAATAATTGCGACCAGCCCGTTGTAGTTCGCAAAATTGCGAAAAACGACCGTTTTTCTCTTTGCGAACTACAACTCACCGCATTTAAAAATAGCATAATTAAAAACTAACATTAAATAACTAAAAACTAAAACTACCTATAAATAAATTAACTATAAATAAAATATGTCCTCTAGGAGGGCATCGGGAGTCACGGTGCCCAGAAGGCTGGCAGCATTCCCTCTCTGAATTGCCAACGCAATACGCAATAGAAGTTTTAGTTTTTAGTTATTTAATGTTAGTTTTTAATCATGTATTATATTATTCAATTCGTATATTTAATTAAAACTTAATAAATTTTTACTAATGTATTATATATCGTTTAAAATAGCATATAAGTAATAATATTTCATATTTTCTAATAGGTACGTACTATTTTTAAAGGTTGGGGCGCCACTTAGTTATCATTGATATCCCTCGCACTTCAATCAAGACGAATATCCATTGCAGATAAAAAGATAAATCCACTAAAGTATTTCAGGCACCGCTACAATCACGCCTATGTACAGGAAGGCTATTGCAAAAAACTGGCGCAGCGCTGCGCAGGCGCACCGTGGGCGTGCGCAACGCATAAACATGCCACCGTCCCTCTCCGGCGGCGTACACCTGTCCCGCTCGCACAATGTAAATGATGAGAGCTAGTTTATTATCTCACGGTGCATTATCTGGTTGTAGCATTTCTCCGCTTCTATGCGTATACGCGGCTATTCAATGCTTTTGTACGGCTAGTGCACAAGATATGAGATGTGATTATCCTTCTAGAATATATAAGTTTCTGGATGGATGCTACTTAGTAACTGATGAATAACATATCCTCTGCGAGTGTAAAGCTTTCAGTCACAGCAGAAGCCGAGCTTTAGGTGGACACATAATGACACCCGAGGATATTAAAACCCTCTCATTATCATCATAGATTCCTGAAGAACGGGAGCGAGATAAAGAAATGAATGGAAGAATGATGGACCAAGTACAGTCTGCTACAAGCCGACGAACGTGTGAGGGATTGATGAATGTGGAGGAAGCAAGAATGGTGTATGGACAACAGCAGATCAATGGTAACACATGCAGTACGATTTCAACGACGTAAATAAGGAAGAACGGTCCAAAGTCCAAAGTGTTACACTTGATCTGCTTTGATGTGTGCCAGGATCCCAGCAGATTCATACCCATGCGCACACCTAAACAGATGAGTTTATCAAAGTATACATTCAATCAGCTTCTAGATAGGTAGTAAGCACAACTCCTTACAAACGAACACAAAACTTTAGCATTCTCTGACAGAACTACGGAAGTCACAATAAGTACTACCTTTTCATATGGGATAATCTGACTGGCCATAACTTTCTGTCCGCGTGAATACTGCTCTATTAATAGTATTGTTGGATCAGCTCCTGATAAGATCGTGCATGAAAGCGGACAATGACAATTGAGGACATAAGTGATGGGGTTCGAGTGTTGCTAGAATTGTGCATACAATGGCCTGGAGATTTTGCGAGCTTAGACGTGGATTTTACGTCAAACCAGTCCTGGACTGCAAGTTCTTTGGTCTGTTTGTGATTATTTATTAGACAATAAAGAATCACAAACAGACCAGTCTGGTCGGTCTAATACTACTTTGTACTTGCATGTGAAAATGGAAGACAAAACAGCTGCTGAAATTAAGTTCTTCGTCAATCGAGGTTTTATTGAAACGTCAACGACATTTCTCGCTATTATAGTTATAGGATGGCCAGATCGTCCGACGACATCAAGAGTTGCTGGCTCGGTGTGGACCAGACAACCTTGGGGTCGGGCCACATGGAGGACTCATGGAGAGGCATATGCTCAGGAGTGGGCTGCGGTATGCTGAGGAAGAAGATAGTTGTAGGAGATGTCAGAACTGGCGAAAAACGGGCAGTGAATAGTTTGCTGCATTGAATGTACGAGGAGGGATGTTAGATAGAATTGGATCAGGGTGTATTATTGTATGCCAGGATATGTGTGCTATTGTATGCCAGGATATTTGTGTGCTATTGTTTGCCAAGATCGCTAGTGTGCTATTGTATGCTAGTATCGCAGCATGCGAAAGTCCATCGTCTCCGCCTACCCCTGCTGTTAAAAAAGCGTGAGCTTATAGATGGATCGATGGATAATATTTATAGCCGAAGTTTTCTCCCAAATACCGCTGACACGGCTGGCAAGCGGCAGGCATATCGCCGGGATATCGCGAAGATCGCTATAGCTGATAGTGTCGTTGGCAGGGCCAACGAGTATTGTGTGGGAGTGAGTGACGCGACGGCTTGTCACGTTTGAAATAAATACCTATCGCCAAAAGCACTGTAATATCTTGCATCGATCATAGCCTAAATGTCAGATGCTGTGGACCGTCAAGCAAACAGTTCGCGGCCGACTGACTTACAGCCTTACTTATAATCGTTGATTAAAATTAATACCTTGTTTAACAATTGTTTAAAAATAATGTTTACTTATAAACACTATTTAAAGTTAATCAACTCCTGAAGAACCGAATTAGCTGTCAGTTTAAACAACGTCGTAGGCTTGTTTAAATGCTTAATTATCAAAATGGTGGACCGAATCCGGAACAGCTGATTACATTTGATACTGCTGATTACTTTTTAAGGACTTTGGAAGGCGTTATCCCAATTTAGGCCAAATTTTCGTTCTTTTTTTGAATTCATTCAGCAGTGCCGATTAGCTAATCTCTGTTTAAATAACGTTTATAAGTCAAAAAAAGCTTAATCACTTATTAAGAGTTTAAATAATGATTAGATAATATTATGTTGCTCAGTGCTTGATTAGTGTTTTTTTTATAAGTAAGAGGGTTCATGTTTACTGTCTTTTAGTTCCGACTTTTTTGAACGCAGACGCGAAGTCCATTATTTGTAGGGTAAGTATTTGTTGGCCTTTTTGAGAAAATTTCAATCCTAATAACGTTCTTGTATACTTTTGCGGCGCTCAAACCGTATTTTTATTTTATTTTATTTGGGAGGCTTACAGCTACAAATAGGTAGTAACTAAAAAAATAACACTTTGACACTTACAATCTATTATAGACCATGTCTGATATATGAAAAAGTTCAAAATGTCATCAACAAACAGTTCAATCAAACGTGACGAAGTAATCTAAAGCCGACCACGTGACCTCTATTCAGTCGAAATCTTCGGATAGAGAGCTTTTGTCTCGACTCTATTGGATACCGCATTGTTAGCGCACTATTAAAGTCTGCCTTTGATTGCTTTTGGGGGTATTTTTAACCCCAAACCCAAGAAGAGGAGTTATAAGTTTATCGTCTACATCTGCACTGAAAGAAAAGATTAGCTAGCTTGTTAGATATTAGCAATTGCAAGCTACAACTGCAACAAACCATAAAGACAGACAAGTGTTTTGTTTTAATAGATAGCAGCTTTTACATAGCTGTTGATTTCTAGCTAAAACTAGGTTTGTAATTCAAAGCAAATAAAGTATTTGACAAGCATCGAAAATTAAATGCTTTTCATTATTATTACAAAATAGACACAAAATACATTGCCACATTGCAATGGAGCTTTGCCCCACCTACAAAACTACGCGACCATTTAAGCTGTACCTATCATTTTGTTGGTGACTTATTACAGGTTTCATATTGCATAATCATAATCAGTATCATTTTCTACTACTCTCGCAACTCCTATAGAAGAATAACAAAAACAATGAATAAATTGCTTCGATTTGTTACTATTTTCTGAATTCTTAATTAGGCGTTTTTTTGGGAATCGCAACTTGTACAAAATTTTATTTTAAATTAATACTTTTAATAAAAAACGGAGATATTTTTACATTTATTCGTTATCTTGTACAACTTGCGGTTGATGGTGAGGCAGAATCTGACATTGTCATTTGTACCGATTTCATGTCGTGTATGTAAGTGGTCTGTGTATTTATCCCATCAATTCGTTAAAAAGCATCATAACTAAAGCCCGTAGTACACCTAGCGCAAGAGAACACGTATGCCTAATAAGAACAGCATAGCATAATGAAATCCGGCGTGGTAGATGATTATCGACAATTTCGCGACGTAATTTATTGCGGGTAAACGGTCGTAGGAGCAGTGGATGCGCGCACGCAGCGATACGAGCTGCTATTATCTTGCACGGGTGTAGGCCGAGGTTACAGTGAGGTGTTACTATGCTAGTGGAATGTTAATTATGTTTTGAAGAAGATGAAATGATAAATATGCAGAAAGAACAGCTGGCTAGGGAGAGCCGGTGACATTAACTTCGATAGAAAATAAATAAAATATCAATTTGCAAACCTCTGCTAAGGTTCACGAACTCGTCAATCTCTGACTCGCCAGGTATCACACAAAACAGTAGTTTTCAGACCTTTTTGATTAAAGCAAAAACGTAACAATTTTCAGCCCAAAAATTTGGATTTTATTTTTATTTTTCTATGTAATTTGCTATGCGAACCGAAAATCTAGATAATAAAAAGTCATTTCATTTTAGACGGACGGCCGACATCCGGTCGTCCTGGATATCGCTGGAAGGACGAAGTGGAGAGGGCTCTGGGCTGACTGCAGGCACACATGTGACGCGAATTGGTGCAGGACCGCAATTTTGGAGGCCAAGACCTACTTCAGGTCACTGAGCCAGCGGAGTAAGTAAATCATCATCATCAGTCTATTTATATTGCCCCACTGCTCGGGCACAGACCTTCCCTTACATCGAGGGAGCTGGGGCCACGATCCACCAAGCGGGCCCACTGTGGATTGGCGATTGAGTAAGTAAATGATCACTTCATATTTCATAAAATATTAATCACTTTTTGGCGAGCGTTCAGGTACGATACCGAATCGGGCGGCAGACTGCAAACCGCGACCGCAGCCCTCTGTAAGGATCGCAGGTAGGTTACATACAACTTTAGGAAGTTTTTTGCGTTCCTGACGAGTATAAGGACACTGACGAGTTCATGGATACTTGTTAATCTTTTTTTTTTTTTGGTCCCTGCCGGTGCTGAGCGGACAATGTACGACGTTACCGTCAGATGGACACTGTCATCCTGTTTTCCTGTTTGTCGCATGTGGGGAAATGTTGCTTTCTACCTTTAGTTTAGTTTTTATTAATGGGCTTTAAATTTAAGATTTTAAATTAAGCACTTATGCGAAAATTAGCGAGTACCTATGTACTCTGAGATTAGCGAGGTTACCGAGATTAGGACCAGCCTGAAAAGCAGCGTACAGCTGAGGTCAGTCCTATTCATCTGTATATGTTATGTTATTTCTATACATATACACGGAGTATATTTGCATGGTTGCCATATTCTAAGAGGTAATAGTAATCAATGTTAACAATAATTTAACATGTATTATAAATTCGCGTAATTAAAGTGCAGCCAGATTTTAATTAATTTTGATTTTAAGTGTAAATAGAAAGAAACCTGTTTTATTTGGCGCAATGGGATTATTTACTACCAAAATACTACGAGCTAGTCACGTGACCGAGTGAAAGAGACAGCAAGCAAACATAGATAGCCAGCCCCTAGAATACTTCGACCGATTTCAGACTTTCCTTCCTATTTTTACGGGCTTGACCGACAAAAATACCTAATTTATTGGTACTTAGCACCAAGTTTAGTTCGTATTTTAGCGAAATTTAAAATTAGCGTTACTCTAACCGGTTTTTGGCGTAGACATTTAAAGCACAATACAAATTATTTACATTTACTCACCGGATGTGTATCGGGGTAATAGGTGTTCAGACTGCCTTCCATTTTAGTCCAGCCAGGCACAATTTTTCTTTAATTTCCTCAACACGTTTGTAAATGTTTTGCTTTACCGTGTCGAATGCAGAACTAATTATTTGACGTAAGCGTAACACATCAACACTCTCAATATCGTGGTGCACACCACTTTCACATCACGTCACTCCACAATTCGAATAAGCGTAATGTTTACTGCCCGGAGCCTGCTGCTAGGGCGGCGGCACCGCGCTGCGCGTGCTCAGTACGCGGTATCAAAATCCGTGAACCCGTGCGTCCCGGGACAGCGGCGCCGACTGACTGAACCGACCGGCCGGCGCAGGCGGCGAATTCAAAGGGGCGAGGTGGCGCGCGGCACGCCTTTGATTCATGTCAACCATTGACCTTTGACCATTGATGCCTACGTGTTAGAATAGTGATGGGCGCGTAGCCGCGAACGATAAATTAGTGATTTGCTCGTGGAATTGTCGATGAAATAAAATTACGAAATAAAATTAGTAAAAAAAATGGTATTTATTTTATAATTGATTTGTAATCAGTATCAGCAGTATAGTTGCCCCCATGAATATGGCAACGATGCAAATATACACCCTGTATAAGACAACCATGTACCTACCTACAACATTGTGCAGATGAATAAATGTCTCTTTATTTATTTTATTTATTATACCTAGTCCGTTCCTCTGGGTGTATTCCCTGCCTTATTGAAGCCCTTATTACCCATACATCGTGGCGTAGCGTTGTCGATTACACGCGGACACGGTTAAGGTGCGTCTTATCTTTAATTACCGGTTCGCTCACCGGTTAACCGATCGGTGATTTACCGGTCGGAGCATGTTACGGATAATTTTCGTAGTTTTCAATTAGAGTGCAGCTTATCGCTCTTATAAGGCTTTAATAGGTTTATTGGCAGGTCATGGTTTGTAAAGGTTTGATTGGATGGATATGTTTTAATAGGTACTTACTTGAGCCGCATTTATCAATACGTAAGAGAAAACATAGAGAAAAGTGTACAGGAGAGTTTTTAAAGTTGAGATTATCTCAAGAACTACTTGACATATTGCAAGAATTGTTCCACTGGCAGATAGGTAAATGAGAGTGACCATGTAACTGTAAAATAATTATCAAATTCGGTCCAGTATTTTGTGAGCAAATATCAACCTGATTGAGGCCCCCTGTATATTTTTCTCTGTCTTCGCCCGTACACCTGAGTTTTTAGGGTTGAGATTTTCTCAAAAACTACTTGCAAGAATTCTTTCACCGTTAGATAGATAAAATTAAATTATGTACTGTAAAAGAATTATTAAAATCGGTCCAGTAGTTCTTGAGAAAATCTCAACTTTATTGATACCCCCTGTACACTTATCTCTGTCTTCGACTGTACTATGAATATTATTCAGTTAGTCCAGCGCTATTACACTTTTTTTTGGATAGTCGAAGTCAAATAACTATGCGATGAAAATACGATTTATATTGTAATAGTTTTGCGCGAAAACGCCATACTTACATTTTATTTTACCCCCGATTAAGCGTTAACCCTTGGTTACCCGCGTCTAAGGAATCGGTATGATATCATCATCATCATCAGTCTATTTATATTGCCCCACTGCTCGGGCACAGACCTTCCCTTACATCGAGGGAGCTGGGGCCATAATCCACCACGCGAGCCCAGTGCGGGTTGGCGGATTTCACATGCCTTAGATATTTTTCTTCTTCTACGACATGCAGGTTTCATCACGATGTTTTCCTTCACCGTTTTGAGAGCACTCGGTAAATGTACGTAAGTTTTTCCGTCGAAAAAAACCGAGGATAACTCATTGGTACATGGCTGCCCTGGCTGGGAATCGAACCTGGGACTTCCATATTGCAAGTCCATTGACCCAACGACTGAGCCACCGAGCTCTTTTTTATGATATGATATGATACTCGTATCGGTATGATATACTGACTGCAAAAATATCTTCTACAAAGCAAACTAGCTCAAGTTCCACAGCCTTTTGACGTCTTAAAAACCACTTTGCCCAGTCACAAACCACTTACCGTCCGGACTAAACAGCGCAACAAGTCGCGCCACAGGTGCCGGGGAACCCCCGGGAACCCGCGGGGAACCCCCCTCATCTTATTATCGTCTGTGAGCGGTAATCACACGCGACAGGACTGCTCGAGGATGAGATTGATTGGGTTAGTGTGGGTAGTCTTGGGCGATAAGGTTGAGAATAGATAGATAGATTTATTTATTGGCTATGTTGAAAGGAACCACACGGAAAGAAAAGCTTAGCTGTGATTGTTAAGTATTCGCAACTTAACTGCAGATTCAACTGTTACAAGCCATAGGGACAGCTAATTGTTTTGCTGTTCCTGCTATTTGTTTTCTTAGCTACCTATAGGTAGTTAGTTATAAACAATAATCAATCAAACACGCTAGTAAAACAATAACCTAGTTCAGTGGTTCCCAAACTATGGGTCGCGATCCACTGGTGGGTCGCGAGCAAATATTGAGTGGGCCTTGAAACGTGGGCCTATACAACGACCGCCTGGGCCAACAGCCGCCCGAGCCGAACGTGTGTGTTGTTCGTTGTCGCGTATTGTGTTGACTTGTGTTTCACAAACTTTTTATAACTATAGTATAAGTATGCGCCCTAGTAAGTTGACGCGTCATATAGAAACGTATGTTATTCTTTTTTTTTCTTTAAGACAGCCAAGAGGTGTGCCCTGAATCTCGAAGTTTTTATAAGGTGGGTCGCGGTCCAGTCACCTTTGGGAACCACTGAACTAGTTAGTAAAAAAACATCAAAACAAAAAAACAACAAAGGCGACAACGCCCCCCCCCCCCCCCCCCCCGTGACCGTCTAGGGATGCGGGGGAAGGCGACAACATGTCCCCGTTGTCGCCTTCCCCCGCATACCTAGACGGTCATACTATAGCTTATTTCATTGACGCATAATAAGCTAAGTAAATAAATAAATAAGTCCAGCTAATAAAGCTGGACTAACGAGCTTTATTAGCTCAGAAACTATTATTTTTAAATTATACGTGTAATTAGGACTGCTACATTTATTATAACAATTCAAATTATAGTTACTGATAGTGGCACTTTTTCTCCTCGGGTTGCACATTGTCCTGTAACTAGTTCTAAAAAAACTTTTCCTAAAAGGTAAGAAAATTAAAACCAATAAACGCAGAAGCAGAACAATTTTACAGAAGCCAAAAGGTCGAATCCCAATGAGTATAGTTAGAGGCAATACTGAAGCCCACAATCATGTGCAATTGGTGAGTTTTACAGCGCATAATGAGCGAGCAGTGCGCCGGCGCGGCTGCGCACGCGCAGGCAGATGCGCATGCTATTATTGATTGAATAAATTATGCGCATTATAGTGAATGTTGAACGGCGAAGGTAGAAAGACCATCTCAAATATAAGGATGCAACTATCGACCCACAGATCACTTACCCAATATACATGAAATTGTTACTTTGCAAGCGAAAAATTCTGCCAACGATGAGCGCATAGAGACGAAGCGGGGGACAGGGGTGCAGTATTAAAGAGATGCGGCCATGGTTATGTCATACATAATGTAATAATTTATAATTATATAAGGTACAGAATACAAACTAGGTTACGGCTGGATGTACGAACAGAGAAACAGGGCAAAGAACCGACCCACGGGATATAACAAAATGATCTAATAGCGTGTAAAGAGGCCTGGTCAATGTTTTACAATTTAGAGTAGGTAAGTTTTTAATAGATTTACAATAATAATAATTATTTTTATATTTATATATTTTTCTATTTGTTTTGATATTGAAATGTATAAATATATTAAATAAGATAAAAGAGAAATAAAGGAATAATAATTAAATGCACTGAATGTGCTATCGATTCGATCGCTATTCGATTGTAGGAAATTCTTTAGAAAATCTCCATCTTACTGAGGCCCCCATTATATTTTTCTATATTTTCGACTACAATCTACCATCTATGGTAATAGCTAACCTTATAAACTCATTTTGGTAGATATCTTCGTAAACATAGGTTAAAAAAGGAAAATGTTCATTCTTCCCGCTCACCCTTCCCTTCCATCTTATCAGCCAGTGTCGTGACTGTCCCTTCCATCTTTATGCTCTCCACAAAATCTATTTATATATGGTGTAAATTGTGCGTTGAATTCCGTAATAACGTTTGCAGGGGATTGCTTAAGCGAAGAAAATACTAAAATAATCCAGAATCAGCGCCTACATTTGTGGATGTGCGCGGACGCACGCCGACGCACGCCGGCTCGAACGAAGATATTCCACGTGAGTACCTGGCTGCTATCTTTTCGCGACATCCATTTCCCAATCTAACTAAACAGACAGGATTACGCAACCAAAAGAAATCATCACTAACGTTACGAGTTCCATAAAGATCTATGACCATTGTTCGAATGATCTTTTCGTTGACGAATTACCTGTCTGTCACACTTCAATGTCAGAGTTGAGCAGATTTATGGCCATTACACCAGTGACTTACGATTGGCAATAGTAAGCGCGGTGATATAAATCCTAGCAGGTGAACGACTGGGTGCGCCCGCGCAGCCCAATACATCAGCTTCGAATTTCCAAATGTCACTTCCATAGGGTTGTCACTCTATCCGACAATACTTTAAAGAAGCCGTGTCATCTGAATGTAGCATTTAATTAATTAATTATTTATTAAATTAATGTATTATTAATTGTAATTCGAGTTTCCGAACTAGTTTAACATCACATAAACCGTATTGGTCACAATGTAGGTCTGTGCCTAATATCAACCCCCTTACCATGAACTCTTATAGCAGGATTACTTCAATATTACTTTGTTACTTCGTACAATGACGACTTTAAAGTAAGCTTATTAAGGTCGTCATTGTACGACATCATCCGTCATTGTCTATCCTGGATGCCTGCCACATTGCCTCACATGGAGCATTCTCCGGCCACGTTTCGCATCTATACGTTCTCAAAACGAGCAAATCATACCATGTCATATCGTGTGTGACAGGGACAGTGCTATTGCTCTGGTATAGCGGCGTCTCTGTTCGCCGCGCTATGACATGGTATGATTTCATCGTTTTAAGAACGTTACAGGATTGTTACAGGATTTTTATTTGTATACTTAAGTGTATTGTTAGTTTACTGGCGTGATCAAGTGTACCGAAGTGTTCCTACGATCTTAATAAATGAGTATGAGTATAATTTCATGCTTCTTTAAAAACGTTAATTTAGAAAGGGACCGAAGGTTTAAACCTGAGATTTCAACGATACAATAACCAGGATAGCTTATATCAATGCACTGATAAAAAACTGATGAAAAAGAAAAGTAATATACCTAATTAACAACTTCAAATACAAGTTTAAAAATTGATGCATTTGAGATGCTTGAAGGTTCAGAGATTCTGGAAATATCAACCAAATATGTGATCTGAACATAGAACTTTTTCTACGCAAACGAAGCTAGTGTCCAATAAAGCAAATGTTGGTTCATTCATCCGTTTGGACCTTCTTTGCGCTGGACATTTTTAGAAGGCGGACTGTGTAGGTATCTAGTTATAGGAGATCAATGACCGAGCTCTATGGGATTTTATCGTTGTGGCAGCCCTACCAGCATTCGTTGCCGCGATATCTCACTCCGATAGAAATATCGTCGACTTATCGCACTCGTGATAGTTCACCGTTTGATTCCGGATCGAATTGTGATCTTTTGATGGAATTTATTTGGAACTATTGCTGCTAACAAGGATCCTTCGTAAATTATTGACAGGGACACGCCATCGAAGGTACAGTCGAAGACAGAGATAAGTATACAGGGGGCCTCAATAAGGTCGAGATTTTCCAAAAACTACTGGACCGAATTAAATAATTATTTTACAGTTACATAGTTTTAACTTGTATCTATCAAACAGTGAAAGAATGAGGGGCTCATAGTCCAGTTGCGAGTACACGTTGAAAACGATCGTACAAGTTAAGCAACGCTGGGCGAGGTCAGGACCTGGATGGGTGACCTCTAGTGACACTTTCATCTGAGCCCCTCCGTGCCTCGGGGCGCACGTTAAGCAGTTGGTCCCGGTTGTTGTCGCTTGACAGCAGTCGTTAGGCCACGTCAAAGGCCTGAATAACTTTGACAAATAGGTTTGGTCACTAAACCACACGAGAAAAGAAAAAAGTAAAAGAATTTTTGCAATAGGTCAAGTAGTTTCTGAGAAAATCTCAACCTTAAAAACTCACCTTTCTCTGTGTTCCACCGTACCCACCCCACTATACAGAGTGATTGGAAATTCGATACATTCCTTGAAAGGGGTGATACTAGAGGTGGTTTGTAACAAATTAGCTGATCTTTCATTTTTGAGTTAATAAGAAATTAATTTAAGAAACAAAAAAAATACTGCCTAAAATTTAAGGGCCTTCCATGAGCCAACTAGCGCCGCCAATCTTGAAAAAATAATATCTTCCAATTTGATCAATTTTATTAAAAAAGCTATTTACAAAATGTTTATAAAATAAAAGGTGTAACGAAAAGGGTATATGAAGCCGAAGGGAGGGTGTTCAGTATCGGTAACTAAACAACTTTTGTTCTACGACTTTTTTAATAAAAAAATAAAAATAAATTAATGTCTCAACAAATCGATCAGCTGACCGGTACGAAATGTATGAAAAGTCAAAAAATAGATTCGCGAAAATCGAAAAATCGTAGAACAAAAGTTGTTCAGTTACCGATACTGAACACCCTCCCTTCGGCTACATATACCCTTTACGTTACACCCTGTAGCTGCTTGCAGGGGGGCTGGTCCGGTAATTCCCCTTATTTGTAAGTAGTTACATGTTCTAATCAGCTAAGCATAAGTCAAAGTAAATTAGTGTCACGACATCGCGACAAGCTATCTCTGAGACCAGGAAATACACTCTCGGGACATCGCGGTGTCGCGCTGTTGACACCGCTCGTGACACCGGGTGAGGTTAAGGTTTCTAGCACGACGACCTAGACCGGCCGTTAGTTCGTCTGCCTTCTGTGCTAGGGATCCAGGATTCTATTCCAAATCGGGAAAGTGATTGGTATAATAATTTTCCCGAATCTATGTGTAATTTGAATTTGTGATCAATTTTAAAATGAAATTTATATATAATTAATTATTATATAATAAACGGATATCACTCACTTATATTGTTGAAGTCTGCAATTAGACCGACAGTTTCGACCGATTTCGACTTCAACATAAGTGAGTGATATCCGTTTATATAGGTATAATAATTTGTAGTAATGGCTCACTATAGTTTTAATAACTTTTGATTATTTTTTTATACCCTATGACACTCCCATAATCGACGAATCTAACGATACCTCATACACTATAATCCATAAAGCCGTTTAGGCTACAGGATGGCAGGAAGGAATGGACATAGGTACATACATGCATTCATACACCCGAAAAACATTACTCTCCTTCTGGGGCAGTCAGATAAAAATAACGAAAAACATAGATTTAGATTTCTTTATTTCATTTTTACATAATAAAATACTATACAATAATATAGGTAGTACATTATGTCAAATATAGTCATATTTGTAAAAATGATCGTCAGGTAATAACCACATCTCTAAAAGCTGTTAAAAAGCTAATCACGGATCCCAAAACTATAGTCTCACCTTACAGACACGGTAATATAATGTAAACAACCATCAAAGTTAGAAAGCCGTCAGCAGTGCAACTAGCGAAGGTGTCACAAGTAGTGACGTCACCGCAGCAGCAGTCGCGCTAAACTAAACGTCTTATTACACCGACCAACAAGTAAACACTATTGAAGGCACCCGACGTCTCTCACCGCTGTTATTGATAGAATTTATCAGCGGTCCAGCTTATGTGGTGGTTTGAGGCATGAGCGGTAGCGGGACAGAAATAAGTGTAAAGTCTTTCCCACACAGGCGCGATCTGCACGCGGCCTGCGGCCAATTGAAACGCTCCATTTTCTCCAGTCGTCAATGTCCAGTAGGTAGCGATCTGAGGCCTAGGCCACAATCCGCTACCTACTGAACCTTAACAACGGGAGATAATGGGGCAGGCATGCGTTTCAATGGTCGCAAGCCGCGTGCAGATTGCGCCTGTGTGTGCCAGGCTTTAAGGCGCTATATGGTTGTCAAAAGCTAGAGTGAGACACAAGATGCCACGCAGCGGCGGAGTGAAGAGCACGGCGCAGTGCCTCGTTATTCGTATTTTTTTATGAATTTTGGATGAATTTTGCCAGGGAAATAAAAATACGCCAACAAAAATCAGTTTAATTCATTGAACCCAGGTTCGTATCGATCCGTATCGCAAGTCCATTGACCCAAGCACTGAGACACCGAGCTCTCACGTAACGTACGATTATTTCGTCGCAAATCGCTTATCGCTTGCCCGCGACCCCCTAAGTTGAGCGTTGAAGTCGCGCGTCACGCCGCGTTACGTCATACGCGCGTGAAGTTAGCTACCTGTGCGCTTGCGGCCGCCGCGGCTAGTTCAGAGAAGGTAGTTGCAGATTGCTACAGACAGCTAAGTTCAGGTTATATAGTAACATTGATTTTGGTTTTGAAGATGGCGGGAAACGACGTTTGCGAAATTATTTGATATTTTTCATTAAATTGTCTGAAGTGGTTATGTGTTTAATATTACGTTACGTTGAGAGCTCGGTGGCTCAGTGGTTGGGTCAATGGACTTGCAATATGGAGGTCCCAGGTTCGATTCCCAGCCAGGGCAGCCATGTACCAATGAGTTATCCTCGGTTTTTTCGACGGAAAAACTTACGTACATTTACCGACTGCTCTCAAAAACGGTGAAGGAAAACATCGTGATGAAACCTGCATGTCGTAGAAGAAGAAAAAAAATCTATGGCATGTGAAATCCGCCAACCCGCACTGGGCCCGCGTGGTGGATTATGGCCCGAGCTCCCTCGATGTAAGGGAAGGTCTGTGCCCGAGCAGTGGGGCAATATAAATAGACTGATGATGATGATGATTACGTTAAATTAATCACAAAATGTTGGCGAATGACAGTAAGTACTTATGGCGAAATTATTGGAGGATTCATGCAGGATCTGAAGTTTGGCGCTATAGTCAAGAGTCCCGCTACAAGCTCGGGAGTGGATGTGACTGTCGAGCTGCTTCGTCCAGAGTGATGCCGCTACGGCGACTCCTCTGGATGAAGAATAGAAAAGCCTATCTTTTCAAAAGTATGAAATTACATTTTTTTAATATATTTTCATACGAGAAAAGATCTACCGTCTATAAATAATCTGTGTAAACTTTTGTCTATAATAAAATATTAAGTATTTTATTTTTTATTATTTAAAAATTAGCAAATTTTCATTGACCAATTTGTTTCTGATCTGTAGTATTGTTTTGTTTCCTTTTATTCATTTATATTTCTTTGTGTATGTACCTACATGTAGACTATTGATATATGTGAGTGAGTGAATTGTTTTGTAACCTCATTAGAGTGCTATATTCAAGCTATATGTGGTGGCTTGTAATTGGCTTTGTGTTAATTTTTAAGATGTTATATATTTGTAGCTGTAAGCCTCCCAAATAAAATAAAATAAATAAAATTAACACACAACTCAAGAATAATTCGTGTGCAGGTTTCCTCACGATAATTTTCTTCATCGTTTTTAGAACAATCGATAAATGTACGTTAAGGTTTCATGATATAAAATTAAACCGACGACATTAAAAGTCGTAGAAAATTCTTTCTTCAATCGGTTCTACGGAAACACAAATTAACACCCAATGTAGTGACTTAATTAACGAGTAACAAACATAATAAACATGTCGACGTGCTCTCCCACTCTCACACATTATCTAACATACCTCTATCTCACTCTAATATAGGAACCTTTTTAATTCCAACTATGTATTACTTTTAGAACACTTCCTGGGCCGTTAAAATGACGCTTCGGGGAAATCAAAGATGATCTTTGACTTGAATATACCGTTAAAACATTATGCAAAACGTGAACTCTACAGGAATGTCATTAAATATTTTAATTAATTAAGATTTCTGGCACTAATTAATTAATTAAATATTTATCAAATTATGCATCTCGACTCAAGACATTCCTCTCGAGTGACACTTATTTTCGATGATTTCAAGTTTTGAATGTCGAATCATTTTAAAAATCAACCGCTTATAAAATGTAGCCAATAATTAGGTAGGTATATTGAGGATTGATAGACAATAGGGCAAATTGAGAAAGAAACTGAGACGACGCAAGTCTACAATCTTCTTTTTTTCGTATGGTTTAGTGATCAAACCTATTTGTCAAAGTTATTCAGGCCTTTGACGTGGCCTAACGACTGCTGTCAAGCTACAGCAACCGGGACCAACTGCTTAACGTGCTTTCCGAGGCACGAAGGGGCTCAGATGAAAGTGTCTCTAGCGGTCACCCGTCCAGGTCCTGCAGGGTTACTCCCCCCTCTTATAGCGATCCAGTTTAGGTTCCTAAACTGAACGCTATTTGCTACAATGACGTCAAACGTTATTGTAGCAAATAGCGATTCGGCCCCTAAACTGGATCGCTATAAGAGGTAGGAATAACACTGCAGGACCTGGACGGGTGACCGCTAGAGACACTTTCATCTGAGCCCCTTCGTGCCTCGGGGCGCACGTCAAGCAGTTGGTCGCGGTTGCTGTCGCTTGACAGCAGTCGTCAGGCCACGTCAGAGGCCACCTCGCCCAACGTTGCTTTTCAACGTGTACTCCACTATCGTCATCTTAGCGGCCCAGCAGTGTCCATCAATCTGGGACACTTAAGGCCCAGGTTGAGTCGATCGCATTACCATCAATCTCGATCGCCGCCGCTATCGATTCACTCCACAATCGGATACACAACGTGAGAGAACGGACTCTATCGATGTGTTTATTCGTAAGGTGAATATCTATCTATTTTATTTAGAAGATTTTTAACAATCATGTAGCAAGAAACGATCTCTGGAGTAAGTCTATTTACATCGCAGACAGTTCTTGCATGTCAAATTTTTACGCCATGTAACTCATTTGTACTCATACTTATTTATTTTAAACTTAGATAAGTACACAGGGAACACCAGCTAATGCGAGAAAGTGCCACGACCACGACAGAAAGGAAATTTTAAATTTTCATTAAAGGAACACGCCTTGTTAAGAAGGCGTATTACAGGACTATTTAAACGATGAACATGCATGGTGTGTGTCGCCGGTTCCGCATGAGGGATAGAGTCTAGATTACTAATAATAGTAATAGTTGTGTAATACCTAGGTATTAAGTAATTGTTATACCATTATTTTAAAAGATGTGCTGCTGAGAGTTTTTTGCCATTTTTACTCCTCAGCGTTGGCACCTTTTCCTTGCAAAGTGGTGTAAATGTAAATTCAAAAATATGTTGACCTGCAAAAATGTACTCAACGTGCTTACTTGCAATAAAGTGTAACATAAACGTAGCCTTTGGAGCGGGTTGAGTTGACCACCTCACATTTTAGAAGTAGTCAACTCATCCAGGTACTGGGTGAATCGGCCACTAAAAATTTTAAAAGGTGACATCTCACCCATAGGTGAGATTTTTGGAGGATGAGTTGCCATAGCCACTTAATTATCAAAAACTGGGCACTACGATATCTCTAATCCCTTAATAATACAGACAATTTTGATATTTTTCTTGCATATGCGCTATGCGAAACGAAAATATAAATGATAAATGGAGAAAAAATTTCATCACGACCGGGATTCGAACCCCGACCTCGCCATTCCGTGGCACGCTCTATTCCAACAGAGCCATCGTGATTCGAATCCAGATCGTGAATTTTGTCTCCATATTCTCTTCTGAGGGACGGTAGCGACATCTATCCAGTAATAATAATACATACAGTGATAAACTCGTATCTAAAAGGCTTTATTTGACAAAGTAAATAAGTTATAAAAATTAGAATGGATATCTTCGCCTCAAACGGTCAGCGTTCGATCATTCCCCGAATAGATAACAGATAAAGATAAACTTGATCCGCTATTTATGCGATTGTTTCCATTTCTATTGCCTTCGTCGGCTCTGTAACTCACGTCAGCCATAACAATATATCGATGTTGCGGGCAAAGTCTGCACTCGGACATTGTCAGAAATATCTGCCCCAGGCATTTCCGATATTGAATATCGCTTCTGGATATAATAATTTGTATGTAAGGTGTCGATTTCCATCGAATTTTCTTTAGAAGGTAATGTCACAAATATCTTATAATGGTCTACGAATAATTTGATAGATAGATAAAAACTAGAACACTGCACTTACAGCGAAAAAATCTTATAATAATATAATATAATAATAATTTTATTTATTTGAAACAATTATTGTACACTCTGTACTTAAATAACTAAGATGGTCACTGGTTCTCAAACTAGGTCTAACCTGTATCTTGAGAACCAGTAATTCCCGGTTATACAGCTAATAGGCGTACACGTGTGTGAGTGTGTGTGTGTGTGAGAAGGTGAGGGTGTGTTTGTGTGTGTGTGATAGGGAGGGTGAGTGTGTGTGAGGTTATAAGGGCAGTCTAATCGCTAGAAGTAAATTCTTCCAGGCAACCTGATAAATCCTTTCAAAACTAGGTAGGTACTGATGTAAAGAAATGTATATTCTTCATTGCTGACTAAATCCATGGACCCGTTGGGAATTATTTTTTTATAATTATTCTAAATTGTCGTGAACCCGCTGGGAATAAATGTAACTTTAAGTTTTTGAGAACAATAGGATCGTGGACCTGCAGGGAACGAGCCAGGAAAGTATCGATTGTGGATAGTAACGGATTTTTCATATTTTTTAACATGTAAACAGAGGAAAACTCATTTAATATTCGAAAACACGTAACGTAACGTTTAAATATTTTCACAATCTTCACTAAATTTTAAATTAATGAAAACGTTATTTGATGAAACTGAAAAATACGGGTCCCTCAATTTTACCTATATTTCCTAAAAAAAAATGAATAAGGGGAGGTAATTTTTTTAGAACTTGTCAATTGTGAAAAAAATCGTATAGCAATAATAATAAAAAACGTTTTCACATTAAAACGATGCGTTGCTTACCGTCATTATTCTTCTGCAACTTCGAACTTAACCGTAACATCGATATCAAACGGTTATTGAATAGAACATCCATAAAGATACAACGAACACTATAGACTATAGAGTTAAGTGAAATACGCCTACAAATTTATCGATACAGTTCGAAAAATCGATTTAATTGAATCTTCGAAAGTAACATTTTGGTGTTTACGAGTAAAATTAATTTGGTCAGTGTATATTAATAGGTGTTTCTGAGGATTATTTGAATAATTTATGGCAGTCTTTCGGTCGTGCTAATAAACATATCGAGCGAGAGTGTCGACCTCTCGATTCGATTGTAAATCGTCGAATTCGAATGATAATCGCCCGGAATTACTATGCGGGTTTTCGTCAGGTATTTTTGTGTATTTATTAATACTATTAATAGTAATTAGTAGTAGTTTATAGCAGGTTAGTCTGCTGTTTATTTTAATAGTAGCTATCGTGTTACTTTAAAGTCGATTTAAAGTATTACAAACGCTACATTGTAGGTCCAAAGCGATATATGCGACTTAAAGTAACACGATGGTTTAACGCGGTTAGTCATAAACGCGAGTTTAAAAGTTACCCACGATTTAGCCACGGCCCTTTTTTAACTTAACGTTAGCGACCTAGCCGCGGCTTGCGTCCTGCGATCAGTTGAAACGCACGCCCCGCCTCATTTTCTGCCGTCGTTACCTACTGGACGTAGATCGCAGCCTCGCAGAGACCTACTGGACATTAAAACGCCCAGAAAATGAGGCGGGGCATGCGTTTCAACTGATCGCAGATCGCACATCGCGGCTAGGTCGCGGCTGTGTGTTGAGGGCATTAATGTGAATGAGATTAAAATGGCTCACAGAAAAATCACCGGTATTAAACAGTAACTTAATTATTATATATAAACGGATATCACTCACTTATATTGTTGAAGTCGGCAATTAGACCGACAGTGCGCGAAGAAACGTCACCGGCGACGCGGGCGTGGCGCGCTCACCTTGAAAAAGACCGTCGAAATCGGTCGAAACTGTCGGTCTAATTGCCGACTTCAACAATATAAGTGAGTGATATCCGTTTATATATAATAATTTGTAGTACAGCTCACTATAGTTTTAATTCTAAAGTAGCTTATTTAAGACTTATTTGAATTGACAAACATGTTCCCATAGACGATGGATTTCTTTGCTGCAACTTTGCACCAATCTCGCTTCCTCCACATTCATCAATTGTCTATCAGTTTGTTTGTAGTAGACAGCAAATGATCCTTTTTAAAACATCGCATCAACATATAATATTTCCTCTACAACCTCTCACATCGATAAATATTTACATAACAGAACTATTCAATATCGATTTAATTATCGATGCAAATATTAACGCAAGTTGAGTTATGTGAGACGAGCTACCGTTAGCTTCTCTATTAATCGACCGTGAACATGAAGGAAAAATACCACACTCTATGGAGAGAGCCTAATCCTGTGGACCCATTACGCAAAAAGTTTACGACTGACTGTCGATGACGGCTGACTCTGAGCTTTTTTTTTCCCCCTCTCCCACTGTAACTCCTTTTTGAAAAGGATCAACAGTGGCGTACTATTGGACCGTCATACAGTGACGGGTTTAAGAGACACAATGGGGCTGAAATGCCGTACGTTACATAGTCACGCCTCGGCTATTTAAAGCAAAGAAAGAAGAATAGACTGGCTGACTCTGAGCTGCGTAATGTAGTCAGCTTACTTGCATAACTTTTTTTTTCTGTGACCGTTTGGTCACTCAGGCCGCCCGTGGGTCTCTGAAGTGGACTAACGACTGCCGCCGAATGACAACAACCGTGACAGCTTATCGTACTATGCGAGGGCCTCAATAAGGTTGAGATTCTCTCAAAAACTACTGGACCCAATTTATTAATTCTTTTACAGTAACATAGTTTTAACTTTTATCTATCTAACAGTGAAAGAATTCTTGCAAAAGGTCAAGTAGTTTTTGAGATAATCTCAGCCTTAAAAACTCTCCTGTACATTTTTCTCTGTGTTAGACCGTACGAATTTTTATTTTGACCGAATCGATCATTACCTAGGTGTCGACTCATCCGATAGCCACATTACTTGCGGATGAATCGCCGTCTAACAATTTTCATACCATGGTATTCAATTCATCCTTGTTCGATTATTTTTCATTATTGCATCTGTAGATATGAAAACTTATAATTGGCTTATAGATATTATTTAATTATTTATTTTGTCATTGTAGCTGTTTGTTTTCCGAATAAAATAAAATAAAAATAAAATAAACGTTTCACCCGAGTTTGAATCTTCACATAAGTCGAAAAATTGTCATGCAAGAGCGGTGCTTAAATATGGCTTTCTCAATAGGCCATTCGTTGGTTCATGACCGCGACGGTTAAGCAAAGCAGTTAAGCACACGAATTGCTAATTAGAAGGCTTCTGTATTTATTTGATCTTTTCTAATTTAGTTATAGAAAACTTCATCGAATATGTAGATGAGGGTAGTTGGCTAAAATTTTAAAATCCTAAGGCGCATATTCGTAAACGTGATTTAAAGTTACGCCACCGTTTAGGCCCGCTGTCCCTTTCTATCTTAACCTTTTTTAACGAGGTGTGAAAGGGATAGCAACACGATTTAAGGGAAGTAAGGTTTAACTAGATTTATGAATAACAACATAAATATATTTGATCATGCTGAGGATACATCTGAAATTAGTTTTTCGATATTCCAATTAACACCAGAGGTAAATGATAAAGTTGTGTTTCATCAAAATGAACTTAGTATGGAGTTTCTATGAAATTAGTACGACGTGACGTCACTACGTACTATCTGATATTCAAATATCTGTTAACTATGTTATTTTTCTACGGATTTCAATTATCTTTCTACAGTTGACTTGACAACCAATCTTTTTTATATAAAATGAATAGGTAGGCACCTTTATTTATTACTGCAACATCATCACAAAGACACTACGCGATGGTAATACAGCCTTATTACCATCGCGTAGAGTCTCTTTGTGATGATGTGCTCTTTGTGCCGACTGTTCTAATAAAAATTTAATAAAATGATAAAAATATACACATCACGAAACATATCTTCCATTTAATTTGACACTTCATACATGCAATCACATAAACATGAAAGGATTACATTGCGGCCGTAAAACCAGCGAGTTATTAGCGTTTCGATCTAAACAAAATTATTTAGAGGAAGACTTGCGCGCGCGCAACCATGTTGATGAAAGTGTTGGAATAATTATGAATTATCATTTGTATTTATACCTATATTTATACATACCTATATTCAGATCCGATTATTTTAATTGCTATTTAATTTCTTTTTACCCGACTGTGCAAGAAGGAGGGTTATGTTTTTCGAGTGTATGTATGTTTGTCTAATTTTTTGGCACGCCCTACAGCCTAAACGGCTTGATGGATTTCAACATATGAGGTGTCGTTATCATCATCATTACTAATATATATAGCTCGATTACCACTCACTGACTGACTGACTGACTGACTGACTGACTGACTCACTGATTGACACGCCCGTTTAGTCTGAAGGAGTTCCCGGAGGTGAAAGTGATGTAGGGGGGAGTTGTATAGTTTAGTGATTGGACCAGAGGAAAACTATAGGGAAGTGAAAAAAACAAGATGGCGGCGGGTCACGTGATGCCATCTCCGCCTTTTTCCAACCGATTTCGTTCAAATTTGGAACGCGTGTCACATGGTCCACCTACTTTGTGATGAAATTGAAAAAACAAAAGAAAAACAAAATGGCGGCGGAAATATAGCCGATTGAAAATTTGGACATTTCAGACCAAACTTTGACGAATTAGCTGGCCTAGCACGAGCGCATGAGGAATATCCAACCAATTCCACTTCGTAGCACATATGATGCAGTATACCAGAAAATTGTCATATTTGGGAAAAACAAAATGGCGGACGAGCAGTAAACCATAATATTTTTTCCATATATTTTCCTATACGAAACGAAAGGATTACTGGCGTGCGGTAAATATCTATCAGTAACTATAGCGAGGCCGAAGGCCGAGCACCCTCCCGCGAGGCCGAAGGCCGAGCTCCGCGTAGGGCGAAGCCCGAAGCGATAGAACACCGCGAGGCCGTAGGCCGAGCTCCGCGTAGGGCGAAGCCCGAAGCGTCCCTTTGTCAAGCAGAAACAACTCCCCACCTTCCAAGTAACTTTTGCGAGGCCGAAGGCCGAGCCGGCCTGCGAGGCCATAGGCCGAGCTCCGCGTAGGGCGAAGCCCGAAGCGTCTCCTTGCCAAGCAGAAACAACTCCCCACCTTCCAAGTAATTTTTGCGAGGCCGAAGGCCGAGCCGGCCTGTGAGGCCACAGGCCGAGCTCCGCGTAGGGCGAAGCCCGAAGCGTCCCCTTGCCAAGCAGAAACAACTCCCCACCTTCCAAGTAATTTTTGCGAGGCCGAAGGCCGAGCCGGCCTGCGAGGCCATAGGCCGAGCTCCGCGTAGGGCGAAGCCCGAAGCGTCCCCTTGCCAAGCAGAAACAACTCCCCACCTCCCAAGTAACTTTTGCGAGGCCGCAGGCCGAGCCGGCCTGCGAGGCCATAGGCCGAGCTCCGCGTAGGGCGAAGCCCGAAGCGTCCCCTTGCCAAGCAGAAAAAACTAATGTTTATTTAGTTGCGGCGCCTACAACACGAAAACAAAGCCGTCTCGCGGGCCGCGCGCGGCCCGCGCACCATGCAACACCTAGTTACTAATATATATAGCTCGACTACCACTCACTGACTGACTCACTGACTCACTGATTGACACGCCCGTTTAGTCTGAAGGAGTTCCCGGAGGTGAAAGTGATGTAGGGGGGAGTTGTATAGTTTAGTGATTGGACCAGAGGAAAACTATAGGGAAGTGAAAAAAACAAAATGGCGGCGGGTCACGTGATGCCATCTCCGCCATTTTCCAACCGATTTCGTTCAAATTTGGAACGCGTGTCACATGGTCCACCTACTTTGTGATGAAATTGAAAAACAAAAGAAAAACAAAATGGCGGCGGAAATATAGCCGATTGAAAATTTGGACATTTCAGACCAAACTTTGACGAATTAGCTGGCCTAGCACGAGCGCATGAGGAATATCCAACCAATTCCACTTCGTAGCACATATGATGCAGTATACCAGAAAATTGTCATTTTTGGGAAAAACAAAATGGCGGACGAGCAATAAACCATAATATTTTTTCATATACGAAACGAAAGGATTACTGGCGTGCGGTAAATATCTATCAGTAACTATAGCGAGGCCGAAGGCCGAGCACCCTCCCGCGAGGCCGAAGCCCGAAGCGATAGAACACCGCGAGGCCGTAGGCCGAGCTCCGCGTAGGGCGAAGCCCGAAGCGTCCCCTTGCCAAGCAGAAATAACTCCCCACCCTCTAAGTAACTTTTGCGAGGCCGAAGGCCGAGCCGGCTGCGAGGCCATAGGCCGAGCTCCGCGTAGGGCGAAGCCCGAAGCGTCCCCTTGCCAAGCAGAAACAACTCCCCACCCTCCAAGTAACTTTTGCGAGGCCGAAGGCCGAGCCGGCTGCGAGGCCATAGGCCGCGCTCCGCGTAGGGCGAAGCCCGAAGCGTCCCCTTGCCAAGCAGAAAAAACTCCCCACCTTCCAAGTAACTTTTGCGAGGCCGAAGGCCGAGCCGTGCCGCGAGGCCAAAGGCCGAGCTCCGCGTAGGGCGAAGCCCGAAGCGTCCCCTTGCCAAGCAGAAAAAACTCCCCACCTTCTAAGTAACTTTTGCGAGGCCAAAGGCCGAGCTCCGCGTAGGGCGAAGCCCGAAGCGTCCCCTTGCCAAGCAGAAAAAACTCCCCACCTTCCAAGTAACTTTTGCGAGGCCGAAGGCCGAGCCGGCTGCGAGGCCATAGGCCGAGCTCCGCGTAGGGCGAAGCCCGGAGCGTCCCCACGCTACCAAAGGCTGAAAGCCTTTGCCTTTCGAATTATGAACAAAGTTATGGAAATTGTGTACAGCTAGCAACGTTTGGCTTTTGAAAACTTTCTTTAAGTTTCTGGCATACGGGCATTTCGAGCGTTGTTTGCTTTAAAAATAAAAAATAACCTCCTTTAAATGAGCAAACTCTTTTCGAATAAATGTTTTTCACAGAGTTTTGAACTTGCAACTTTCGGGCGGTGCTTGATATAATTAGTGGATGGCTTGCACGAATTATTTGCACAGCCTACAATCCGGATAATGTTTATTTAGTTGCGGCGCCTACAACACGAAAACAAAGCAGTCTCGCGGGCCGCGCGCGGCCCGCGCACCATGCAACACCTAGTCAGTCTATTTATATTGCCCCACTGCTCGGGCACAGACCTTCCCTTACATCGAGGGAGCTGGGGCCATGATCCACCACGCGGGCCCAGTGCGGATTGGCGTCGAGGTGTCGTTAGATTCGTCTTAATTGTAGAAGTGATATTAATTGTGTAAGCTATAAAAATTCATCAAAGCGGCTTAAATTTTTGACAGTCGGTTTATTTGCTTTTTAAATTAATTTTTAATTTCTGTCATTAGGGCATATCCCCTAATGACAGACATATATTATCTTTTGATATTTTCTTGCATAAATCTAAATGATAAATGGGCAAAAATTTCCATTTACCTATCATTTAAATTTTCGTATCGCATAGCGCATGCGCAAGAAAATATCAAAACATAGGTTCAACTGGTACTAGAACTCTTGTGGACCTCTGTAGTCTAAAATAAAATCATTATTGTAGTAATAATGATTTTATGTTAAGATTTAAGACTAAGGATCCCTAAATTGTGTCGAGAGTCGAGACAGAACCGGAATTAGCCAGTTAAAGAGGCGCCAGACAAATCCTAAGTCGAGGTCTCAGGTGTCCAGTTTCACTCGACCTGCGCCTGAGCAGGATGCGCGGGCGCAGGTCGGGTTGCGAGGTCGCCGTCACACACGTCCAGACATTGGCATAGGTGGTGTGTCAGATACTCGAGTTGAAGTCATTCTGAGCGCAAGTTTAGTGAGATCGCTCTTTGTCCGTGATTCAGAATAATTTTAATAACTTACCATAAGGATTCTAATATAAAAATTGCGGGAAACGACAGTTGCGAAATTATTTTACCACGCGAGTTTTTTGCCACTTTTTCTCCTCAGCGTTGGCACCTTTTCCTTGCAAAGTGGTGTAAATGTGAATTCAAAAATATGTTGATGTGCAAAAATGTACACAACGTGCTTACTTGCAATAAAGAAATTTGACTTTGACTTGATAATTTTCAGTTTAATGTCATAGTGGTTATCTTGTGTTTAATATCACGTTAAATTAATCAGAAAATGTTCGCTAATGACAGTACGGTGAAGTTATTGGAGGATCTGAAGTTTGGCGCTATAGTCAAGAGTCCCGCTACAAGCTCGGGAGTGAACGTGACTGTCGAGCTGCTTCGTCCAGAGTGACGACGCTACGGCGTCTCCTCTGGATGAAGACAAGAAGACGCGGCTAGCCAGGGTGAAGACGCTACTGCGTCTCCCCTGGAGGAAGATAGAAGACTATTGAATATGTTGAATTTTCTGTAACATGACATTGGCAAATGACGAACAGTCGAGTCCATATGTTTTGATATTTTCTTGCATATGCGCTATGCGAAACGAAAATCTAAATGATAAATGGAGAAAAATTCCCGGGTTCGAATCCCGGTCATGATGAAAATTTTTCTCCATAAGAAAAAGGAACGCGTCATCAATTAAATACATGTTTTCTAACTGCAATGTTAGACATGAATTTGAGTAATTGCACAATTAGGTACTGGATAGATGTCGCTACCGTCCCTCAGACGAGAATATGGAGACAAAATTCACGATCTGGATACGAATCACGATGGCTCTGTTGGAATAGAGCGTGCCACGGAATGGCGAGGTCCCGGGTTCGAATCCCGGTCGTGATGAAAATTTTTCTCCATTTATCATTTAGTCGAGTCCATTATTAAAATAAATAAATAAACGTCTAATTTTGCTCTGAAACAAAGTATATGAAGACCGTGTATGGCCACACAGAGGGCGATTACCGTGTTTACGATCACTCGCCGACTAGACAACAGTTTTACGCACATTCATCGACAACCACCAACATTTTACGGCCTCGCACCGTCCTAAATCTGTTTTATTAATGATTTAATGCGCAATCGATGTAGGGCGGCCCCATGCTTAATCATCGGTTTTATGGCCCTACGCAGTGATTAACGTGTTTTATGAAGTAACTATGTTTTTTTGTTGCCTTATTTACTACTTGCTATTAAATAGCAGTAAAAATCTTGCAAGTAAAGTGCACTAATATTGGATATAGGGACACTAATTTGTAACTGATTATATAAACGGCCTATGATATTGATATAATAATAATATAAGCAAACTAACTACTGGTACATAAGTTACATAACTATACAACTAATAATAATGACAATAATACTTATTATTGTTTTGTTCAACTTTCTTTATTGTATAATTGTGTTCTTTCTATTTATATTGTAACCTTCTTTATTCTAGTTATCTATATTTATCTACCAATTGTGTATTTCTTCTGTGTATATGTATTGTGTGTTGTAGAAATGAATAAATGATTTATCTATCTATCTATCTATCTCGTTTTCAGCAGATGGTACAGTCGAAGACAGAGATAGGTATACGCAGGGGGCCTCAATATGGTTAAGTTTTTCTCAAAAACTACTGTACCGAATTTAATATTCTTTAATAGTTACATAGTTTTAACTTTTATCTATCAAACAGTGAAAGAATTTTTGCAATAGGTCAAGTAGTTTATGAGAAAATCTCAACCTTAGAAACTCTCCTGTACACCTTTCTCTGTGTTCCACCGTACACAACTATCACATTACAAAATATATTTTAATATTATTAAGGGCCTTCCATGAGCCAACTAGCGCCACCAATCTTGAAAAAATAATATCTTCCAATTTAATCAATTTGATTAAAAAAACTATTTACAAAATGTTTCTTAGGATGAATACTATTTTTCAATATACAATACATGACATAATTGCGACAAGCTAAGTTGTAGTTCACAAATGTGCCAAAAACGGCCGTTTTTCGCAGCTATGCGAACTACAACTTACCGAAATTGAATCACGTTATAAATAAGTATTTAAAAAATATTACAACACGCATCATGACACCGGAAAACAATGCTGTTACTCTGAAACTCAACAGGAAACTGATTGACACCAATATAACTGTTACAAACCCTATAAAAGCGCCAAAAATAAATTTTTTTAGAAAAAAATATTTTGAAACAATCCGAAGGGGTGGAAGAAAATCTTTTTAAGTCCCTAGCTGCACAGTGGGCCGCGCCATAATGAGCAGCCGCCAAATCGGCTTGTAAAAGTTTACGACTGATAAAATCAGTTATAAAACTCTATGAAGCTGTAAATTTAGCGGCGATCGGACGCCCGAAAGGACGGGAGCTATTCCGTACTCAATAAATCAGCCATCGGGCGCGTTCGGGCCTATTCGGTCGCGATCGTAAAGATTAACCCGGCTGTCTGTTTGTAAACACCACTTTTATACTGAATCGACACATTTTTTTTATGAAACGCTTTATGCACTATTGGATAATAAAGTCGCTGTGGATTGATTTATTTACGTTTTAGATTTTTGATTGCCAGCTTTACGGGAGTCAATCGGTTGTCTATTTTTATTTCTGACTACCGTTCACTACAATTTTATGGGTACCTTTAATTATATGACATGGGTGGTCGTGGTTGGTGTTCTGTTTTTTTTCGTAATCAAATAAAAGCATAGTTTTATTATTTGGTGCCAACTTATTAAGAGCATTGAATCACGTTATAAATAAACATTTAAAAAATAGTATTTATCGTAATAAAAGGGGTAACGCAGCCGCTCTCTTGGGCACCCTGCCGCATGGGAGCGACTTGGACGCGGTGTTCTACCTGTGACTGGTAGAGACCACTCACAGCTGGAATACCGCGTCCGAGTAGGTACATTTTTAGAATTTTATTTTTTAAGTATTTTATTTTTCCATTTTTATATATTTTTGTTTGTTTGTTTATGTAAATATGTTATTAGTTTGTTGTAAATAAATATATCCGTATTTAATAATAAGTAGGTAGATACTTCGTAATAAACATTTCGTAAATAGCTTTTTTAATAAAATTGATTATATTGGAAGATATTATTTTTTTAAGATTGGCGGCGCTAGTTGGCTCATGGAAGGCTTTTAAGTAAATTATGTGAAAACATTACAGATAGGTACTCAAAAAAAATCTCTTTTCATAATATTTTGTCCGACAATTTATTAATATCAGCTCACTGTGCGTACGGTCTAACACAAAGTAGAGAGTACAGAGATATAGAAAGGGCTTTTTGAAAATGGCGGGAAACGACGGTTGCGAAATTATTTAATAATTTTCAGTTTAATGTCTACAGTGGGTGTTTTGTGTTTAATATCACGTTAAATTAATCAGAAAATGTTCGCGAATGACAGTATGGTGAAGTTATTGGAGAATTCAAGCAGGATCTGAAGTTTGGCGCCATGGTCAAGATTCCCACTACGAGCTCGGGAGTGAACATGACTGTCGAGCTGCTTCGTCCGCAGTGATTGACGCTACGGCGTCTCCTGTGGATGAAGACATGAAGACGCTGCTACCCAGGGTGACGACGCTACGGCGACTCCCCTGGAGGAAGATAGAAGACTATTTATACATAGAATTTTTTGTAACATGACATTGGCAAATGACGAACTGTCGAGTCCATTAATAAAATAAATAAATAAATAGATATAGAAAATGGCGGGAAACGACAGTTCCGAAATTATTTGATAATTCTCATTTTAATGTCTACAGTGGGTGTTTTGTGTTTAATATCACGTTAAATTAATCAGAAAATGTTCGCGAATAACAGTATGGTGAATTCATTGGATAATTTGAGCAAGATCTGAAGTTTCAAGCTTTTATCAAGAGTTCCCGCTACAAGCTCGGGAATGAACGTGACTGTCGAGCTGCTTCGTATGACGCCTACGGCGACTCCCCTGGATGAAGAGAAGACGATATGATATTTTGAATATTCTGTAACATGACATTGGCAAATGACGAACTGTCAAGTCCATTAATAATAGTAATAAAAACTACATATCAAACCCACCTTGACGACAAACTCCTTCCTATACATTTCGCAACCGCATCTAATTCAGTACAATGTAACGATTTATAGTTGGTTAAATCATGCAGCGCATCTCACAGACTTTAAATGCAAACTAAAGGATTGCCAATAAAACTCAAAGAACAGGAGTCAAAAGTATGTCGTAAAGTGTAAGGAACCCTTCGTTTATTGTGCAGTCGACAGTTTGTGGGCTAACAATTGTTTTCTCACGTATAAAAACGGTAGTAAAACCGTCTGTCGGTCAAATGATTACGAATGAGCGTAAAATATGTGGTAACTCGCTCGTAATGACGAGTTGTGTGGAGAACTGATACTCATGCTTTGGTTAGTGACGTAATTAGTAGATAATGTTCGTGACAATTAAAAAAAATCATAACATTTTGTTGATATTGATTTCCTTGCACCTCTGTCGCCGAAACGATGGTCGATGGAGTAAGTGCGTTCTAATGTGGAGACCCCGCACGGGTAGAAGAAGCGTGGGCAGACCACCGGCCAGATGGGCCGACGACATCAAGAAGGTTGCTGGCTCGGTGTGGACCAGACAACCTTGGGATCGGGCCACATGGAGGATTCATGGAGAGGCATATATGCCCAGGAGTGGGCTGCTGTATGCTGAAGAAGAAGAAGAAGATTTCCTTGCAAATGAACCCTGCATGGGCAATACAATAATAAAGTCAAAGTCAAAAGACATTGCCACATTTTAATAGAGCTTTGCCCCACCTACGAAACTACGAGACCATTTAAGCTGTACCTATCATTTTGTTGGAGACTTATTACAGGTTTCATATTGCATAATCATAATCAGTATCATTTTCTACTACTCTCGCAACTCCTATAGAAAAACAACAAAAACAATGAATAAATCGCTTTGATTTCTTACTATTTTCTGAATTCATAATCAAGCTGTTTTTTTCGAATCGCAAATTGTACAAAACTTTATTTTAAACCAATAATTTTAATAAAAAACGGAGATATTTGTACATTTATTCGTTATCTTGTACAACTTGCGGTTGATGGTGGGGCAGAATCTGGCATGGTCATTTCTTTATTGCAAGTAAGCACGTTGAGTACATTTTTGCACATCAATATATTTTTTGAATTTACATTTACACCACTTTGCAAGGAAAAGGTGACAACGCTTAGAATTTATCATTATCAGTCCACTGCTGGACGTAGGCCTCTCCCAAAGCGCGCCACTCAACCCTATTCTCGGCCCTCAGCATCCAGTCTCTGAGCGCCAGCCATCTTGCGAAGGTCATCCCTCCATCTCAGGCTTGTTTCTGCGATACCATAGTCAGTCTATGGTAGTTTAAGTTTAACAGTTTACACCTCTCCTAAACGAAGAAAATACCACAAACCCAGAACCTGAATATCAACGAATAATACCAATTCCTTCGAGTGAGGTTGGGCCACAAAACATGCCAAAATCACCTCAAATTTCAATAAACCGGCACCCAATGCCGGATTGTTAATTTATTCCCAAGCCCAACAATGGGCCGAGAGAGAAAGCACGCTTGTAAATCAGGCGCGCAACGGGCCATAAATTACTCTAAACTATGCATTTTTACAAGCTTTTATTACTTTTTATTTTTATGTCATTGTATACGTGTGACACGCCGATTTTGAGGCAGCTGGGCTCAGCTTAAACGGTAGCCTTTGCCAGTGACTTGTGTGGTCAACGAAACGTAATTAGAAGTACCTACTATTAGCAGTGCATCTTTAAAATACCCACACACCATTCAAATATCTCCAGAGAGCTCGGTGGCTCAGTGGTTGGGTCAATGGACTTGCAATATGGAGGTCCCAGGTTCGATTCCCAGCCAGGGCAGCCATGTACCAATGAGTTATCCTCGGTTTTTTCGACGGAAAAACTTACGTACATTTACCGAGTGCTCTCAAAACGGTGAAGGAAAACATCGTGATGAAACCTACATGACCTAGAAGAAAAAAAATCTAAGGTATGTGAAATCCGCCAAGCCGCACTGGGCCCGCGTGGTGGATCATGGCCCGAGCTCCCTCGATGTAAGGGAAGGTCTGTGCCCGAGCAGTGGGGTAATATAAATAGACTGATGATGATGAGGAATAATTATTAACCTGAGTGGTTGACATTGCTCATAGAATTAGTAAACTGAAGTGTCAGTGGGCTGGTCACATCTGTCGTAGAACCGATAACCGATGGGGGAGACGAGTTCTCGAATGGAGGCCACGAACGGGTAAACGTAGTGTGGGACGCCCCACGACCAGATGGAGGGATGACCTTCGCAAGATGGCTGGCAGGGACTGGATGCAGAGGGCCGAGAGTAGGGTTGAGTGGCGCGCTTTGGGAGAAGTCTACGTCCAGCAGTGGACTGATACGGGCTGATGATGATGATGAATTATTAACCTAATAATCACAATAACTAAGTTGACTAATAGTGTATTATTGAATAGACTGGTAATGTATTAAATATAGGTACAATCGAAGACAGAGATAATTATACAGCGTCATCAATAAGGTTGAGATTTTCAAAAACTACTGGACCGAATTTTTTAATGCTTTTACAGTTACATAGTTTTAACTTTTATCTATCTAACAGAGAATTCTTGCAATAGATCAAGTAGTTTTTGAGATAATCTCATCAAATAAATTGAGTGCGCGAAGAAACGTCACCGGCGACGCGGGCGTGGCGCGCTCACCTTGAAAAAGACCGTCGAAATCGGTCGAAACTGTCGGTCTAATTGCCGACTTTAACAAGTGATATCCGTTTATATATAATAATTTATAATTTCAGCAAGCGCCTGAGGGAGGCGACGGTTGACCCTCGTGCTGGCTGCTTTCTCGCGCAGAGGCTGAGTCTAGCCATCCAGCGCGGGAATGACGCCAGCGTGATGGGCGGGCCCCACCCTCCCAAGAGGGCCATTTTTAGATTGTTTTTAGTTAAGTAGATTTTTAGTTTAGTTTTTAATGTATTTTTAAGTAGTTTAGTTTTATTATATTGGTTTGTAAGATTTCTTGAATAAAAATACATATATTTTACTAAATAAAATAAAAAAATTATAATCTCATCCTTAAAGTCTCCTGTACACCTTTCTTTGTCTCGAACATACATATGTAGGTATGAAATTCAAAGTGTATTTTGTTAACGCAACTAATGTGACAATGTTTTAATGAATAAAGAATGGCGTAATAGCACCTACTTTCACTATGAGAGACTTAATGAAAGAAAAGCATTATAAATGTAAATTAATTTAAACCCAATAAATATTCTTTGCCTCGTAGACGTAATGAAGACGTTGCAGACAGACGGACAGACATTAAAACATTCTTACACTATGTATTGCGAGAAACAACGCGACTCTATGCGGCCGCTAAACCAGCGAATGGGCGATAACGTAACTAAGATCAGAATGAGATAAAAGACATTGCCAGATTCTGCCCCACCATCAACCGCAAGTTGTACAAGATAACGAATAAATGTAAAAATATCTCCGTTTTTTTATTAAAATTATTGATTTAAAATAAAGTTTTGTACAAGTTGCGAGTCGAAAAAAACAGCTTAATTAAGAATTCAGAAAATAGTAAGAAATCGAAGCGAATTATCATTGTTTTTGTTATTCTTCTATAGGAGTTGCGAGAGTAGTAGAAAATTATACTGATTATGATTATGCAATATGAAACCTGTAATAAGTGCCCAACAAAATGATACGTACAGCTTAAATGGTCAGGTAGTTTTGTAGGTGGGGCAAAGCTCCATTGAAATGTGGCAATGCCTTTTATGGTGGATATAATAAGAAGTTTATACACCAGAGAACAAATGTAGTTAACATAGTCAAAGTCAAAGTCAAATTTCTTTATTGCAAGTAAGCACGTTGAGTACATTTTTGCACGTCAATATATTTTTTTGAATTTACATTTACACCACTTTGCAAGGAAAAGGTGCCAACGCTGAGGAGAAAAAGTGGCAAAAAACTCTCAGTTCATAGGAACAGCAAACTGATGTGACAGTGGCATTTCGGTTCTACAATAAAAGTCATATTTGTTGTAAAATCGAGAAAGAGTTATCTAATGGAGATCATCAAGCCATGAGCTCGTTCAAAATTTTACAATACCTATATTCTTTCTAAATTAGTATTTTTTTTAAGTTAACAATTATTTATGACAAATCTATTTTCCCTTCTTTTTCAAGTTAGAAATTATTAGAAAACTTTTGCTGTTGTTCATAAACCTGGTTAAACCTCACTTCCTTTAAACTATTTAAACGATGAACATGCATGGTGTGTGTCGCCGGTTCCGCATGAGGGATAAACTTACTAACAATAGTAATAGTTACGTACTGTATAGTTATTAAGTAATCATTATCATTGTATTGTATATTATCATTGTTTTAAAAGATGTGTTGCTGAGAGTTTTTTGCCACTTTTTCTCCTCAGCGTTGGCACCTTTTCCTTGCAAAGTGGTGTAAATGTAAATTCAAAAAATATATTGACGTGCAAAAATGTACTCAACGTGCTTACTTGCAATAAAGAAATTTGACTTTGACTTTGACTTCGTGTTGCTATCCCTTTCACACTTCTTTAAAAAAGGTTAAGATAGAAAGGGACAGGGTGGCTAAACGGTGGCGTAACTATAAATCACGTTTATGAATAACAGCATATTATGTACGGTGGAACACAGAGAAAGGTGTACAGGAGAGTTTTTAAGGTTGAGATTTTCTCAAAAACTACTTGACGTATTGCAAAAATTATTTGACTGTTCGATAGATAAAAGTTAGAACTATGTAACTGTAAAATAATTATTAAATTCGGTCCAGTAGTTTATGAGAAAATCTCAACCTTATTGAGGCCCCCTGTATACTTATCTCTGTCGTCGACTGTACAGACTTGGAATCAAAACCAGGACCAAAGAAGGCCTGCATTACGGACTAGGCTGAGAATAATAGAATAGAATAACATTTATTGCCTATTGAGTACATACATATAAGAAATAAAAATTACAATGACAATTAACAAACATATAACTTAGGCAAAAGGTTTAGGCTTCAGCTGATGCTGACACAGAGTGCGTCAGCGCTGGTTTTCAGCCCACACCTTGGCTCCAAATTGGTTATAGAGGAGCATCGTACCGTACGTATACGTACGTACGTAAGGTAAGCTCACAGCTTCCAATAGCAACTGAGGAGGTATTGACAACCGCTTCCGCTTAAGAGCCCGCTCTCACACCCGCCCGCCCCGCGGCCCGCCACCGCCGAACCCGCCCTGCGCTTTTGCTCCCATTACAACTGACAAAAACGCGTATAATAGCAAAAATAAATATTATTTATCGCTTCACGGTGGCTTAGTTGCATACAAAAAGTCCTATGAGTTATTACGCAGTATTACATTTGCGTTTGCGCCGCTTTTTTCTATGGTCTCGTCGCAACTTTATATTTATTGCGATAGTTTTGAATATGCAGAGTTGTCACGTCATGGGGCCGGTTTCGGATTGGGTTTGGACGAGACGGGTTAATTGAGGGGCCAAAATATTTAAATCGTTAGATAGGCCCGTGCATCCGTCGTCGGTATAAATGACATTGACACATTTCAATGGAGCTTTGCCCCACCTACAAAACTACGAGATCATTGAAGCTGTACCTATCATTTTGTTGGGGACTTATTACAGGTTTTATATTGCATAATCACAATCAGTATCATTTTCTGCTACTCTTGTCTGCCCGCACATGAGCGCAACATTGCTTCGCGAAATTGGACGCATCTCTAATACGGCACCCCTGTCCCACCTTCGTCTCTATGCGATCATCGTTGACAGAATTTTTCGCGTGCAAAAGACATTGCCACATTTCAATGGAGCTTTGCCTCACCTACAAAACTACGTGACCATTTAAGCTGTACCTATCATTTTGTTGGGGACTTATTACAGGTTTCCTATTGCATAATCATAACAGTATCATTTTCTACTACTCTCGCAACTCCTATAGAAGATTAACAAAAAACAATGTATAAATCGCTTCGATTTCTTACTATTTTCTGAATTCTTAATTAAGCTGTTTTTATCGAATCGCAACTTGTACAAAACTTTATTTTAAACCAATTATTTTAATAAAAAACGGAGATACTTTTACATTTATTCGTTGTCTTGTACATCTTGCGATTGATGGTGGGGCAGAATCTGGCATTGTCATTTGTACCGATTTCATGTCTATGGGGTAAGTGGTCTGTGTTGGAAAGAGGGCCAGTATCAGCTTAGTACTCTAAGTGGTGATTGTAAATCATACTTAGTATCATAAACGTATATTATAGTAGGTGGTTATTTATTATATAATATATTACAATACCCATGTAATATATTTGTGTCGTAAACTAGTAAGAAGTGTGCTTACCATTCTCGTTAGTGTTGAGCCAGCGATATGAGGGCCGCGGCTGCTGCTTGGAGCGCATGGCTACAGGTGGCGCCACGCTCGCGCCGGCGCACGCGCACGAACGCGCATCTACGGACAAACATAAGGAAAACAATTAATTAAGGCAAAATCAAGAGTGAGACACAAGATGTCCCGCAGCGGCGGAGTGAAGAGCACGGCGCAGTGTCGCAATATTCGTATTTTTGATGAATTTTGGCAGGGAAATAAAAATACGCCAACATAAATCCGATTTTTTTTAAACAAGCTCTCATATTTATAGTACCCTACATTTTGATATATATTTTGTATGAATAACTATTTCGGTTTGGATATAATTTTCATTTTAAAAGACAGAAGGGGTATGTTTACGATTTTTTTCTATCGAACGAAGTTTGTCCAATCGTGTATCGGTTTTCCGTCGAAAATACCGAGGATAACTCATGGCTGCCCTGGCTTGGGAATCGAACCTGGGACCTCCGTATCGCAAGTCTATTGACCCAACCATGATCGTCTAATTTAACCTGTTGTGATGTAACATTGAAGGAACCAATTGATCGAAGCTGTTCATATGAAAATAACTGTGCAAAAATCACAGAACAACTTAAAATGTTAGAGTAGGGTAGTTTTTGTTTATAAAATAAGACATTTGATTTGGGCTTTGGTTTAGATACAAGCACATTCCAAACTGCAAATTAAACCTTGAACCTTTTGCACAGTATGTATTATAATAATATAACGCAATGAAGCATCTTTATCACACACTACGATAAATAAATAAGCATCATTATTACAAATAATAAACAAGATCCCAAAATACTGACATCTACTAATATTGTCTTAATAACAGTAGGGACCTACAGATCTATAAAGGGCGGGTCTTGTTTGGTCAATCTCCTTTCGAAATAACAATCTTTAGGCTTCATAAAACCGAAATGCGGCTAAATCGATTAATTGATCTGATTCTGTAAGTTGCGACAAAAACACCGCTTTCTCGGATATGTAAAGTGCTCCGCAATGATCTTGATATCGAACAGTTCTTGAAACCGATGAGTAAATTGTCAAGAATCCTCTTAAAGGACCCTTTATACGGTACGATTCGTCGCTTCGATCAATCGGAAGAAAATCGTGGCGATCGATTGATCGATTCGGCTCTTTCAAGATAGTGTACCTATAGGTATTATTAGACAGTGCTCGGTGGTTCAGTGGTTGGGTCAATGGACTTGCGACAGAGGTCCCAAGTTCGATTCCCAGCCAGGGCAGCCATGTACAGGAGACAGCAGATCAATGGTAACACTTGCAGTACGATTTCAAGTCTTACGACGCAAATAATAAGAACTGTCAAAAGTAAAAAGTGTTACCATTGATCTGCTGTCGACTGTACCAATGAGTTACCTACCCTCGGTTTTTTCGAGGGAAAAACTTACGTACATTTACCGAGTGCTTTCAAAACGGTGAAGAAAAAACATCGTGATGAAACCTGTATGCCTTAGAAGAAAAAAATTCTAAGGCATGTGAAATCCGCCAATCCGCACTGGGCTCGCGTGGTGGATTGGCCCTCGGTGTAAGGGAAGGTCTGTGCTCGAGCAGTGGGGCAATATAAATAGGCTGATGATGATGATGATTATTAGACTGTTAATATCTATTTGGGCTGCTATAAGGTCATTGGCCACCAATGGCAATAGGTAACAACAGGTCACTTTTGTTGTTTTGTCACTTTCACTAAAATTGGCGCCAGACTGTAGATTGGACAAAATGCGACTTGGACAGAAATAAATTTGGACAAAATGGCGACTTGGACAAAAAGAGATTTGGAAAAAACGCGACTTGGACAGAAATAAATTTGGACAAAATGGCGACTTGGACAAAAAGAGATTTGGACAAAATGCGACTTGGACAAAAATAAATTTGGACAAAATGCGACTTGGACAAAATTAAATTGGACAATAGGCGATTGGACGACAAAAAAAAATTCTTTTGAAATTACGCCACAATCGGTATTATACGGTACGGTATACGGTAACGTCATAGTCGAGTTCTTTGACCTATCGGTATATTGTCAATTTTAGTTAGATTAGTTAATAATCACTTCTTTAGAGTGTATCAGCTGAATTCGCTCTTGAAGGCTTGAGGATTAGCTCTGGCCTAAATCGTTACCGATATTGACTACATATCGATTCATCGTTACGATCAGTCTGAAACGATTGATCGTAATGCCCGTACCGTATGTTGGCCCTTTAAGCAAACGAATAAAAATATTCTCGATAAATTAAAATACGACCAACCGTCATTAATATGAGCCGAGGCACGAGAAGATATCGAAAACAAATTTACACTTTACATTCTCACACTAAAATAAAACCTTAGCTCCCCGACTATAAGGGGAACTATTCTGGAACCCGCTCGCAAATTATCATGATTTGTTTTCTACAGAAAAATCTGAGAACTCGAACGATATGTCACAGAATTTATGAGCACCCAACGACGTCGGGTGACGTGTTTCGTTCGAGTGATTCGAATAAGCCTTCGTAATAAATTCGATATCAAACAGACAATGTCGTAATGCGATACAGTGACGTGCGATGCGGTGATAGAGGCCCGATTTATGAGCGCTGTAGCACGATTACTCGGCTCGTTTTTTGATTAATTTTGTTTTGTTCAACAAGACTTATATGGGACGCGATTAATATTCAAACAATGGTTAGTGATCTGTCGTCATTTTTTTTCACTAAACTAAAACTGACATGTCTACCCCTTCCAAAATTAAAAAAAAATGGGCACTACCTACTTTTAAAACTAGAAAACTTCTCATATCAAATTAGGATTTCGTCAACATCTAAAATTGCCAAACTAGGGTCAGAGTGTCGCTAAGGGGGCACAATTTTTTTTTTTAATTTCGCTGAAAAACGATTTAGCGTTAGGGTGTAAATAGGGGGGGGGGGGGGGGGGTAATTTTTTTTTTATCAAAAAAGACATCAAAGACATACAAATAATAGGTACTAGATTTCGTTAGTAAATCTTATTAATTTGTTTCAAGACTTCACGAAGAAATACGGATTCATAAACTTGATTTAAAGTTACGCCACAGTTTAGTTCCCCTGTCCTTTTCTATCTTAACCTTTTTTAACGAAGTGCGAAAGGGATAGCAATACGATTTAGGAAGTGATGTTTAACTAGGTTTATGAATAACAGCAATGGATATCACACTTGTTCGCATGTTATTCTTTTTTTTAAATTGAATAACTTAAGTATGTAGGAAACCAAACCTAGTTACGTAATGAAACCAAATAAGTTAAATTACTACTTATAAAATTTATTAACATAAATGACAATGCCAGATTCTGCCCCACCATGAACCGCAAGTTGTACAAGATAACGAATAAATGTAAAAATATCTCCGTTTTTTATTAAAATTATTGGCTTGAAATAAAGTTTTGTACAAGTTGCGATTCGAAAAAAACAGCTTAATTAAGAATTCAGAAAATAGTAAGAAATCGAAGCCATTTATTATTATTTTTTTGTTATTCTTCTATAGGAGTTGCGAGAGTAGTAGAAAATGATACTGATTATGATTATGGAATATGAAACCTGTAATAAGTCCCCAGCAAAATGATAGGTATAGCTTAAATAGTCACGTAGTTTTGTAGGTGGGGCAAAGCTCCATTGAAATGTGGCAATGTCTTTTATTTATTTACGGCATTCGAAAAAAATATCGAATGGTTACACAAAAATACTCGATGAAGCTAATTAACTCACTTAAAATTGTCGCGAGCGATATTGTGACTACAGTTTTTTTCAAAACAGTAATTTAAACAAGCTATTCAAAAAATAACATTCAATTCACGGTTAATTTATACCATATTTTATTGACATCTTTATTATTATTACTTTAATAAAGTCAAGTCTAAATCAGCCGTTAAAGTTAATTTGCATTTCTTGTATTTTAATTAATGATTCGTTAAATAACACACAGCCATTACCAATTAAATTACTGATATGAGTATATGAAGGAGATGATCATAATCAGGATTATCTAGAATCTATATTGATATCTCTAATGATAATGAAAATAGTGTTGATAGGATCTCGTGTGATAACATCTCGTGCGATAAAATCTCGTGTGAAATCTGAGAATAGACCTCCAATAAGCAGGTGTCAAAATTACTATAAAAATCGTAGCAGCATATCAAATCCTGTTGGCTTTTGAAACTGGCGGGAAACGACTGTTGCGAAATTATTTGATAATTTATCCAATCTTTAAAAAATAATATCTTCCAATATAATCAATTTTATTAAAAAAGCTATTTCCAAATGTTTGTTACGATAAATACTATTTTTTAAATGCTTATTTATAACGTAATTCAATGTCGGTAAGTTGTAGTTCGCATAATTGCGAAAAACGGCCGTTTTTGGCACATTTGTGAACTACAACTTAGCTTGTCGCAATTATGCCATGTATTGTATTTTGAAAAATAGTATTTATCGTAATAAACATTTTGTAAATAGCTTTTTTAATAAAATTTATTATATTGGAAGATATTATTTTTTTAATATTGGCGGCGCTAGTTGGCTCTATTAAGGCTCTTAATGTCTACAGTGGTTGTTTTGTGTTTAATATCACGTTAAATTAATCAGAAAATGTTCGCGAATGACAGTATGGTGAAATTATTGGAGGATTCATACAGGATCTGAAGTTTGGCGCTATACCTAGTCAAGAGTCCCGCTACGAGCTCGGGAGTGAACGTGATTGTCGAGCTGCTTCGTCCAGAGTGATGACGCTACGGCGACTCCTCTGGATGAAGACAAGAAGACGCGGCTACCCAGGGAGACGACCTCGGGTGAAACGTCCACCAGTTAAAATTGTTACGTCGATTCATCCGCAAGTGGTGTCGCTATCGGATGAGTCGACACCTAGTTAATATTGATGATCTAGTTAGGTAAAATCTTGCAATTTAGAATTTTTTAATACTTTTGTTTGTACATTTATCCCTGATCCGGTGATTTAAGCCGATTCAAGTATTTCACATCGTAAAACAATTTAAACGCTATCAAACCGGGCGTTTTTTTAATCGCATGAAAGAATTAACGCGCCTTGTCTTAACGATTATTGGCCGGTGGCTCGCGGGCTCGGCACATCAAACAGCACTCGGACATATTCCGCTAAAGCCTTATAAATCAGTCAGGCTAATGGGGGAAACATACGGGGTAGTATTGCGAGCGCGCCCGTCCGACACCCCGATAACTAGATACGCAGTCTGCCTTCTAAAAAAGTCCGAGCGCAAAGAAGGTCCAAACGGATGGGTCCATTTGCTTTATTGGACATTATTTGGGCGTTAACAATGGACCATTATTTGGACGTTCTGTAAATTGTTTTAGTAAGACCTTTGTGTATCTAGTTGTTTTAGGAGATCAATGGCAAATAGTCAACGATTTCGGTATGTAAAGAAATAAAATAAAAAATGAATGGGCTTTCCACAATCATTTCGAGATGTTACATTTAAAATTATGTATTTGACTGAAACCTATTTTAATGAAAAACTGCGAGTACACATTGAAAACGATCGTACAAGTAAGCAACGTTGGTCGAGGTCAGTATCTGGATGGGTGACCGCTAGTGACACTTTCGTTTGAGCCCCTCCAAGCCTCGGAAAGCACGTTAAGCAGTTGATCCCGGTTGTTGTCGCTTGACGGCAATCGTTAGGCCACTTGGTGGATTAGTAGGCATGTATTTTTGATGGCCACACATGATTATATATTTCTCTACATCATTTAAACCGCGGCGTTGCTCGCTCAAAAAGCCGTCCGTGTGTTTCCACGTTACAGTGTCAATAAAGAATCGTCGCCCCGATAACAGACTTCAAGGGCATCACCATAAACCCCGCACTATACTGTTATTGGTCACCCGATTCATTCGCCCCCTCTCCCTCGCTCCTACAGCCTTCAGACAATTTATTAAGTGGTCCCAGAACGTATTTTGCTTTTATTTCCTTCGACTTTGATTAAAACTGTGTGATTTAAGGAGTTAAGTAGGTATTAATAGGTCGTCAACTGGTTTTTACGGTTAACGCACAATGTGGGGTGATTTTAAAATCATTCGGGTCAGATTACTGTGGTCGGGTACAACTTTAATTAGTAGATTTTTTTTAAATTTGGTCATCACTTATATATAATATTATAGGATTTTATATTAGTTTAAAGTGTTTTTGTCAAATTGATATTAAATTTTTAATTGCTTATTCTTCTGTAGCTCATATAAGAATTATAACATTAAATAATTGAGGATTTTTAGGGGCTTATAAGTATTTTAATAATTGGTCATGGACTGTGTTCTTACACTTAAATTATAATAGGTGTAAATATTTCAGAGTATCAAACGCATGTTGGATATTGTTGTACAAAATCGGATCATCAACTGTCAAATTGCTGTAATGAATAAATAAAAAATAAAAAAAATAAGCCTGCTTAATACAGTAGATATTTAGTAATTGTTTTCGAGGGTTTAGTTATAAATAACCCTAGTATTCAACAAATAAATTTTATCTTATCTTATAAAATTAGCGGTCACAAGCATAATCGCCTTGTATTGATTTTGTTTTATTGTAAGTACTTATTGAATAAAAATTATTTATCTTATCATCAATGTCGCGTAAGAGAGAGAAATGACATTGCCACATTTCACTGGAGCTTTGCCTCACCTTCAAAACTACGTGACCATTGAAGCTGTACCTACCTATGATTTTGTTGGGGACTTATTACAGGTTTCATATTGCATAATCAGTAGGAGTTGCGAGAGTAGTAGAAAATGATAAAATCAATGAATAATTCGCTTTGATTTCTTACTATTTCCTGAATTCTTAATTACAAACGTACTCGTTTGATGCAAAACATTATTTTAAACCAATAATTTTTTTAAAAAAAAACGGAGATATTTTTACATTTATTCGTTATCTTGTACAACTTGCGGTTGATGGTTGGGCAAAATCTGGCATTGTCATTTTGCTGTTTTCAGGATTTTGTTCAGAGTTTCTCTGATATAGTATGAAGAATGATAAATATGTAGATATGGACATCGGCTATGTATTTTTTCAGGATCCACGAAGGCATTTCGACTACAGTCTGTGGTGAGCCCATCATCGCCTGCACAGTGGGCCGGGCAGGTGCCGCGAAGCCATATCGGCTGTCAAAAACTTGTAAAATATCGCCGGTCGCCGCTTCGAGCCGCGGGCGTCGCGCGTCCCTCACAAAGATATCTATAAGATTTATTCCTGCGTCTACAATGGGAACGTTTTAATTCTTTTCATATGCGACAGATTTATGTCCGGGCAGATGCGGTGCGGGACCACTGTGCACAGAGATAACAGTTGCGTACCCTTTTCGTATAGTCGGGGAGTTTGAGCTGATGACAGGAACGAACCTGGATCCCTTTGCCTTACACAGAAGCAGAGGCAGACACTACCGACTACGCTAGGAGGCAAATTGCACAATTTGTGACCAAACTATTGTAAAAGAGCTGTTTTTGTTTAACTTTTTTGTTATCAGTTAATACAATTTTTGAAAGTTTCTTATGAATATAGCCTTTGTTTTGAAGTATTGATTTTTCTGTTATTTGTAATATTTGTAATCTGATTCACGTAACGGAGTAAATAAGAGGTTCGTAATCGTACAGACAACATAATAAAATAAAAAGAACAATAGAATGTAGAATCCCGATTACTGTATTTGGTTAATCTATAAAAATAGACACTTATTGTAAGTACTTAAGGCCCGTGGTCACGTAGTTTTGTAGGTGGGGCAAAGCTCCATTGAAATGTGGCTATAATTCAAATTCAAATCTTTTTATTAATTTAGATAACAAGATCCATTTTGTGTTAGTAGCTGTACTTAAAACTATGTTAGTACTTACATAAATAAAATAGGGAGTTCAGACACGTAAGTATATATGTGTTCATCTCCCCCACGAGCCGACCAGACAGTTTTATCTATCTGATCGGCACGTGAAAGAGATGACACATAATTGGCGAGTCATATTTATCAGACATACATTTCAGGATGGTGTTGGGACTGTCCCGCACTCTGCTCAACAGGGCTATGTCTTTGCATAGACTTTTGACAGTTGTAAAATCGATCTTTCGCGAAGTCTTTTCCGAAAATCCTACAATTAAAAACCATAACAGTTGCTGGAAAATGAAATACCTATAGATAGATCGGGTATAGAAATATGTGTAGACACTTAGGCCCGTATTAATAGTCTGAGCTCAAACCGTCAAGAGCGAATTCAGCTGGTCGAAGACAGAGATAAGTATACAGGGGGCCTCAATAAGGTTGAGATTTTCTCAAAAACTACTGGACCGAATTTAATAATTATTTTACAGTTACATAGTTTTAACTTTTATCTATCTAACAGTGAAAGAATTTTTGCAATAGGTCAAGTAGTTTTTGAGATAATCTCAACCTTAAAAACTCTCCTGTACACCTTTCTCTGTCTTCGACCGTACCTACCTACACTGTCAAGACGTGATCACCATCTCAAGTATGTCATTTATTAATAAACCAATCTTGAGGGCGTATCACGTGATGTCTTTCTCAAGTCGCGGTTGGCCTGCAAACTGCAAATACGTTCTCAAGTGTGAGTTTGACAGTTCTCTTGAGAACTGAGTTTTGTTTATTAATACGGCGTTACTCACGTGATACCCGATTCCTAAACGCACCTAAGCTACGTTTATTAATAGGAACGCCATCTTGAGGTCGTTCTCAAGATTGACTTTTGAGCTGAGAGTGATTTATTAATACGGCCTAAGTCCAGCAGTGGACTGACACTGGCTGATGATGATGACAGTTGTAAGAGCGAGCATTATCATTATCACTAATCTTCAATCCTATTGGACACCTTTTCATCATCATTCTTTCAGCAACTACACTTCTTGGTGCCATTATTTCTAGTGACATCCAAGCGTGAGGGGTCCCGTACACAAATCACTCAATATCACAGTCATATTTTAACTGGGCTGTCAAATTTGACATATTTATGACGTTTCTTTCAAAAGTCCCGCATTATATACGTAAGACGACCCAGGGTGAGTCGGGAAGCCAGTCGGGTTTGTGTTCGTAGGTTTATGGGTTCGATTTCCTGAAATAAACTGGTGATAAGTATTGTAAATTAAAAAAAAGAATGAAGCGAGACGAACAAGGAAGCGAGACTTCTGTGCCAGGAATCAGAATCGTTTATTGACACTGTAAGGTATAATAAAGTAGCAGTTCCAGTTGCTTAGGTGGTACTGCAACACTTGCAGTGTACCCAGATCGGGCATTCAATAAATTATATAAACAATAAAAACATGCAGTCATTTGTGAATAGCTACTACATACAATATACGTTCCACAATCAAGTTCCACAATTACACATATTCAAATATACAGGATAAGATAAGATAAATATTCTTTATTGCAAAGTAAAAGGAATTACACAAAAGAAATATGCTAATACAGTTAGTATCACAATTGGTCTTATCGCTTAAAGCGATCTCTTCCAGACAACCTTTGGTTAGATAATTCAGCAGATGAATAGGTAGCTTGTTGAGCAATAATTAAATATATATTGATACCTAACTGGTAGGTACCTACTTCGCACATATGGAAACATATGGGACAGGATCGCAGCATATGGAAATACATCGTCTCTGCCTACGGTAACGTAACTTTATAAATAAATTAAATAAAGAACTCGGTGGCTCAGTGGTGTCAATAAACCTACGATACGGAGGTACAAGGTTCGATCCGCGATCAGCAGCCGTATTACCGTTCTCAAAACGATGCAATTATACCATGTCATGGCGCGCCAAACAGAGACGCCGCTACACCAATGCCATAGCACTGTCCCTTTCACGGCCGCTATGACATGGTATGATTTGATCGTTTTGAGAACGAGGTTTTCGTATTTTTCTAAGTATTTTTGATATTGAGCCTATTATCATTTTGTATGTAAGTAAAGTGTTAGTGTGGGACGCCCCCCGACCAGATGGAGGGATGACCTTCGCAAAATGGCTGGCAGGGACTGGATGCAGAGGGCCGAGAGTAGGGTTGATTGGCGCGCTTTGGGAGAGGCCTACGTCCAGCAGTGGACTGATACGGGCTGATGATGATGATGATGATGATGATGTAAGTAAAGCAGAAATTTTAATTGTTTTAATTAATTCGGACTGTGCAACGCATTGGTTTAGTTTTTCTAGTGTATTTTTTTGGAAATAGATAATTAAAAATCGCAATCCAGCGCGGTAACGCGGCCAGTGTGATGGGGACCTTTCGACGAGATACGACCCGAGACGGCGCCTTTTACATTTTTTTTTTGAATTTTCATTCAAAAATTGTTTATTATATAATATTTTAAATTAGGAATAATTAACAATTTCAATAGTAATATTAGTTCATATTCTAAAGAGTCTAAGAAAAAATGATTATCTACCTAATTCTAGGCACGTCATCGTCTAGGCCCGTCCCGCGCGGTATATTTTAAAAATAATGTTTATCCTAATAAAGATTTAATACAATTACAATAAAGTTTTTAATGGTAATTAAATTGAAATTGATTATTGACATCAAAGTGCCTATTAGGTACTTTTAATTTCGTTATTTTTGATACACACACATAGACAAGTGTTGTCTTTATAAATGAGTAGGAATAATTACCAAAACCGCTCCGACCCCCGCCGGCACTAAACAATGCCCGTGTCGCGTAAATCACTCCGAAATAGTAGATAATAATTAAAAGTATGACGAGGCGAATTTATGGCGCCATAAATATGTCAGTCAGGGCCTTTCGCGTACGGGCCCTTAATGGCAATAGCGCCGCCGCCGCCGCGGGGCTCATTGGATGTTTGTTAATGCTCAAACAAACGTCAATTGTGGTTTAATTGTGTTATTGGCTTACTGATTTGGCTTTACTGTGGCTTCTAGCATAAAATAAAGCGATATAGTACGAGAAACATCTCACGTTATGAACAACAGCAGATCAGGGTTCTCTTGAAAATGGCGGGAAACGGCGGTTGCAAAATTATTTGATAATTTTTGTTTTATTGTCTACAGTGGTTATTTTGAGATTAATATCACGTTAAATTAATCAGAAAATGTTCGCGAGTGACAGTATGGTGAATTTGTTGGATAATTTGAGCAAGATCTGGGGTTTCAAGCTTTTATCAAGAGTTCCCGCTACAAGCTCGGGAGTGAACGTGACTGTCGAGCTGCTTCGTCCAGAATGATGACGCTACGACGTCTCCTCTGGATGAAGACATGAAGACGCGGCTACCCAGGGTGAAGACGCTACTGCGACTCCCCTGGAGGAAGATAGAAGACTTATTACATATTGAATTTTCTGTAACATGACATTGGCAAATGACGAACTGTCGAGTCCATTAATAAAATAAATAAATAACAGCAGATCAATTGTCAACCTGACATATACCGCACGCAGCCCAAATCAAGTGTCTTATTTTGTAAACAAAAATCGTCTATTTAGGTAATTAGTTGTGATGTAACACTGAAGGAACTGATTCGTCGAACCTGTTCATCATTGTGAAAATAACAATGCAATAATCACAGAACACCTTAAGAGCCTTCATAGAGCCAACTAGCGCCGCCAATCTTAAAAAAATAATATATTCCAATATAATCAATTTTATTAAAAAAAGCTATTTACGAAATGTTTATTACGATAAATACTATTTTTTAAATGCTTATTATAACGTGATTCAATGTCGGTAAGTTGTAGTTCGCATAATTGCGAAAAACGGCCGCTTTTGGCACATTTGTGAACTACAACTTAGCTTGTCGCAATTATGCCATGTATTGTATGTTGAAAAATAGTATTTATCGTAATAAACATTTTGTAAATAGCCTTTTTAATAAAATTGATTATATTGGAAGATATTATTTTTTTAACATTGGCGGCGCTAGTTGGCTCTATGAGGGCTCTTAATACTCATACAAGCTAGGTACTTTCTTCTATGGAAGTTATGTTACCGTTTCCGTCAATAAAAATAACGAAGCAATTAATAAACACAATCAATTATACCCAAAAATGTGCAGCTGAAATTTGGACTGCAACTTGAAATATCAATCTCAAAAATTAATCCCGGAATTAATAATTGAAAACCTAGCGCCAAGCCAACGCGTCAACTGTTGGAAATAAAGTAAATCCTTGACGTTTCAGTGTTGCCAACTACGGGACTGAAAGACAGCAAATGGACTGTAATAATAATAAAACAGAAAAGAAAGAAAAACAGATTTTTTTTAACACTACATACTATACACTACATAAAATCATACAAGACAATAATAATATATATAAACACACCGATTAATCATGACCAGATACTTAAAATAATAATAAAAACAGATACTATCGAGCAGCAGTGTGCAGCATGCAGTGGTAAAAGGGGCCGAGCTCTTGCATAGTGCTGTGGCAGTAAAACGAAATGATAGATTCTTCATGGAATTTTAAACCTAATTCATTCAAAATGAAGTTCTCGAATGGAGGCCACGAACGGATAAACGTAGTGTGGAACGCCCTCCGACCAGACGGAAGGATGACCTTCGCAAGATGGCTGGCAGGGACTGAATGCAGAGGGCCGAGAGTAGATGATGATGATGATGAAGACAGAATAAAATATACAGGGGGCCTCAATAAGGTTGAGATTTTCTCAAACACTATTGAAAACGACTAGACTAAGTTGTTGTTTTTATGAAACGATACTTGTATGGCAGGTAGATGATGGAAAAAACCACTATAAATACTGACTTATAAAGAAAACAGGCGTGCTATTTGAAAAAAAACCAGCCAAAATGCTGTTAAAACAGTAGTGCTGGCTACACTGTCCGACACCGCGCCAATATGGCTGCCGCGTGACGTCACCGCCGCCATTTTGGATATAATTTGACGCGGCGACGGTTTTGACAGACGACATTTAATTACCGACCTCTCATTACCTGGATATTAGCGGATATTGATAGCGCTCGCCACTGCTCTGCAGACGACGCGATTACGATTCGATCAGAGGCTCTAACTACTATCGTTAACGATAGTACTATCGTGCCCTAACTACTAACGTGGCACTATTTCTGACTGCAATATAATGTTGCAGTTCTTTCAGATCAATTGCCTCTAAAATCAACTTCTTACTGCTTTATGTATGCCTGGTACTTTTTCTGACGTTGCAGTATAATATTGTAGATTCTTTCAGATCAATTGATTCTTGTTGTTGTTGTTGTGTTTTAAGATTGATACTGATGCCAAAAAACTAATTTTTAGAATTTTTGTCTGTTTGTTTGTGACTTTGTGCAAGTATCACGTCATAACTACTGAAGGGATTTTGATGGGAGTTTCACTAGGAGATAGCTGAAATATCCGGACAGCTCATAGGCTATAAGCCATGGCGGTATGTGATGTGGAAACAAGGATCCAGAGAGGAAGATCTGCCATGAGGCATCCATCCATCCTCCTCCTCTACGCAAACGAAGTTGCGGGGTACAGCTAGTATGAAATAAATATTGTTTTATTCAATGTCGATATGAGTCAAGTAGACTAGGTACTCCGTAGAATCGCAGTCTCTAAATCGCTCCGATAAAAGTAAAATAGATTCTCGTCAAAAACCTGCAGTTTGTTCCTACTGGCGTGTATTAATAAATAGGCCAGTCATTAAAGGAGTTGACCCTAGCAGTAACTCATCTATCTATGAAATTTGGCACAGTGATAGAGTACCATATGTAGATTGAAATTGACATAGTATCCAATAATTTGTAGAAACGGAAGTTAGGTATTTTCAAGGTCAAACTTAAATTACGTGGTATCAATTACAGGAAAATTGCTCTATCCAAAATTCTTTTTTACAAGTTCTAGTTACCTATAGGCATGTGTTGACAGAATATCCAACCATATTTCCATATGGAAATATATATATTTTAATAAAATGTGTTTTTTTGCCGTAATTTCCAAGGGATAATTACTCACTCCAATTTCTATTTAATTATGTATTTAAAATATTACTTTCGAAAGTAGTTATGAATTTCCAATAAAAAATCCAGACCGAAAACCGTTATCCAGAAATTGACGAAAAATGGGGGTTTCCAAAAATGCTCAGCCCGATTTTTCTTGTCATTATGAACAGACTATCTTATTAAAACTGCTTTTCAAGTTTTCCAATAAAAAATGCAGGCGAAGCACAAAATATCAAATAGAGTTGTATTCAAATATTTCTAATCAACGCGGCGGTGCATGCGCCACTGCGCGCGGATCGCTACTGCGGCCGATTAACAACCTTATTCCTATTACACGTACAGAACAGCGGGAACGCGGACGATAAATTGGACGGAGCGGAGGAGATATTTGGAGATGGGATTCTGTTGTCTACTCATATACAAATAAGGTTAATTGTAGATTAACTCTTTACTAAAGTCCAGTAAAGATCCATGCGGACAAGCGTTTTCTAGAAATCGACGAAAAATTAGAGTTGAGAAAAATGCTAAGTTCGATTTTTCTTATCATTATGAACATACTTACGATCTTAGTCGAACTGTTCTTCAAAGTCAAAGTCAATTTATAATAAACCTTATTCCTATACAAGTAGAAAATATCTATCGCATCGGTAACACTTGCAGTACGATTTCAACTCGTACTGCAAGTGTTACCATTTGTTTTGCTATGTCCGTACTAACCTTGAAATGTTGTCGTACTTATGCGCCGATGATACGGGCTAGATTAGAATGGTTTTGTGCATGTTGGCGTAGGTCGGTCGAGCTTTCACCACTCGGTAACGAGTTAACCTAAAATAAACCTTATTCGTATAACTGTAGGTAGAGTACAGAATCCTATCTCCAAAATATTTGTTCAACTTCCAACATACACAAAACCATTGTAATCTAGCCCGTATCATCGGCGCATAAGCGCAACATGTCAAGTCAAGGTTAGTACGGACAAAAGCAGATCAATAGTAACACTTTCAGTACGATTTCAACTCTAACGACGCAGATAGATATATAGATTGGAGCGGCCCAAAGTGTTACAACTTGATGTGTTTTTATGTGTACTTACTAGGTACCTACTACGTGGAATGTTTAAGTAAGCTCGACCGAGACGATAGTACCTACGCCAACAAACACAAAACGTAATCTAGCCCGTATCATCAACGCATAAGTACGACAACATATGTCAAGGTTAGTACGGACAATGGCAAAACACTTTTTTTTCGCCGTGGGATCTCGTTTGGTGTGCGTGTATCAAATTATTTCTTAAAATTATAATTATCTGTTATATAAAACCCTACTGTATTGTGATATTATTAGAATCAAAATAGATTATCAGTCAATAAGTGATTCAGCGGAACGGTGCGCCGTGCTACATGCGATCGGACCCCCCTCACCCCCTCGAGTAACAAAGACAGCTTGTTATTTTTCAACTCGCTCGCACATCGACTACGGGTATATTTGCGTGCGGCATAGGTCTTATTACTTACGTCATACTGACGACTACAGCTAAGCAAATTTAAATTCTACACTTGTACGATGAGCGTGAGATATTCACCTACTAATAATATGTAATCGCAACTGCAACCACAAAAATCTACAAGTGAGGGTGATCTGCCTAATATACTAACCAAATTCCAAACACAATTATTTTTTCAATTCGACGAATTGATAACCTCCTCCTTTTTTTGGAAGTCGGTTAAAAATACAAAATAAAACACGAAACAAAATACAAAAAAAAAATTTATTTAGCTAAGGATCGAACCCGGAACCGCGTGCACGGGAGGCGACCGCTCCAGCCACTAGACCGATTCGTTCGCTGTTTAGCCCGGCGAAATTACCAAGCATATCTCATGCACCAGCGTGAGACATGAACGGACCGCTCCGTCTAGATTTCGACAAAATTGCAAGTAATCTAGTACAGACAGATTCCCAGCTCTCCTAATACACCTACTTCGGTATAAATGAGTTCAGAGTTTATGCTCAAATAAAATTCAAAGATAATTACAACAAAATGTTTGATAAAATACTAACCAAATTCGAAACACAATTAAAATAAAATACAAAATAAAACACGAAACAAAAAAAAAACATATATATTTAGCTAAGAATCGAACCCGGAACCGCGTGCACGGGAGGCGACCGCTCCAGCCACTCGACCAATACGCCCGCTGTTTGGCGTGGCGAAATTATCAAACACTATCTCATGCACCAGCGTGAGACATGAACGCGACTAGATTTCGACAAAATTGCAAATAATCTAGTACAGATTCACAACAGGGGCGTTTCTTAAAGCTGGAAGTAACATAAAAAAACACTAAGCGCCCAATTAAGTTAAAGACACTCTAAAGGAATCTCTGGGTTAGTTTATCCTAGACCCCGTGTCGCGAAGAAAACACACACTATATACTCAACTTATACAAGGCAATACGCATATTACATTTACTGCGTTCGTATGTTTCGAAACGATGACGATAATAATAATTAAATTGCGATGTTTAGATCAACCTCCTACATACATACATACATACATACATACATACATACGTATAGTACGGACAACAGCAGATCAATGGTAATACTCGCTCGCATTCGCACGATTTCAACTCTTACGACGCAGATAATAAGAACGGTACTTAGTCCAAAGTGTTGATCTTCTGTTAGCTGTACCTATTAACCTGCTTGAAGAAACTCGCCCGCCGCTCGACCGGTTTTCGACGCCCCTCGCCCGCCTCGGGCCCCGCGCTGGCCTGCGCTTGATAGGTATTTCGAAATAATGGTGATCCGCCTGGATATTTTGTTGGATTCTTTTGAAATCAGGTTATTTGTGGGTATCTCATTACAATTGTAAAAAATATCTGATAGAGTAATTTTCCAGAGATAGTTAAAAGACAAATTCTGTATAATGAATTGTTTCATTTGGATTTTTTTGTTGGATTTTCGTACTTATACTAGAAATAATAATTTGAAGGCATATTAAAAACAGAAACCCGGCGGAGCAATTATCCTATGGAAACTACGGCCAAAAAAGACATTTTATTAAAATACCTACACTTTCGAATTAAAAAGTAGTTTTACTTATGAATGTACAGAAGCACACTAATAAAATACAATTTATAGAAAAAGAATTATGACCATAACATTGTTCCAGAAAAAGATACGGTATAATGTTGAATTTCAATTAAAATAAGTAACTTCCGCCTCGAAATATTATTGGATTCTCTGACAATTGTTCTTATAAATATGCTATTAAGAATACAAAAAAGTTTCATCGATAGAGGAGTTATTGTTGGGGTCTCCATACAAACGCTCGCCAGAATGACTGGCCTAAAAGCCTTAATTAAGATATCACGTGTCATTCGTGATTAACGCCGGCGATCGGCGATAATTTCACAGATTAAAAATATGTCAAAGTAAAGCTGATATGACGGCGACGTTTCTGAAATGAAATTAATTTGAGTTTCAAATTAAGTACGATTTTTGTAATGCGCCATGTTTTTACTGATCGATGTAAAACCAGAGGGGCTCGAAGCGAGTACACGTTGAAAACGATCGTACAATTTAAGCAACGCTGGGCGAGGTCAGGACCTGGATGGGTGACCGCTAGTGACACTTTCGTCTGAGCCCCTCCGTGCCTCGGGGCGCACGTTAAGCAGTTGGTCCCGGTGACGACGCTACGGGCTAGCGTACAACGGCACGGCGCGGCGCCGTACCGTCGCATGGCGCGGCCAGTCACGGCGTCTGTCGGCACCGTCTACCGGTGCACGTTGTCGGACGGCGTCGTACCGGCGGGCGCGCCGTCCACAGACGCGGTACACGGCACCCGCCCGTGACGTTGTATGTCAGCCCTACGGCGACTACTCTGGAGGAAGACAAGAAGAACCCAGGGTGACGACGCTACGGCGACTCCCCTGGATGAAGAGAAGACGACACGATATTTTGAATATTCTGGTAACATGACTTTGGCAAACTACGAACTGTCGAGTCCATCAATAAAATAAATAAATATATTAAATAAGAATACATCATCATCAGTCTATTTATATGTCCCCAATGCTCGGGCACAGACCTTCCCTTACATCGAGGGAGCTCGGGCCATAATCCACCACGCGGGCCCAGTGCGGGTTGGCGGATTTCACATGCTTTAGATTTTTTTTCTTCTTCTACGACATGCAGGTTTCATCACGATGTTTTCCTTCACCGCTTTGAGAGCACTCGGTAAATGTACGTAAGTTTTTCCGTCGAAAATACCGAGGATAACTCATTGGTACATGGCTGCCCTGGCTGGGAATCGAACCTGGGACCTCCGTATTGCAAGTCCATTGACCCAACCACTGAGCCACCGAGCTCTCTCAGAATACATCGATTACATATAAATATTTAGCTAGTGTACAGACAGGCGGCTTTATCGCAATTATCATGAAATCACAAACAGTACTATTAATTAAAATTACACAATCCAATAAATGAGGCAACAATCAAAGTCCGTTATCAGCACTAGAGGTGTCACTGACAGCACATCATTAGCGACAGGTAGTAGGGGGTTTATCAGCGATATACAGGACAGGTGATTGTTTTAAATGAGTGTTTGAACGGGATATCAATGGCGAACACTCGAGTAGCGATCGAGTTGCGTTACTATCGGTTGACTCTCGTTACAAGTGTCGTTTTATCTCTATTCGATACACAGACCACACCCCATAGACCTGTAACAGGAGGGCAATTTTTTTTTGTCACTTGTTCTCAACGTTGGCAACTTTTCCTTGCAAAGTGGTGTAAATGTAAATTCCAAAATGTTGACGTACAAAAACATAGGTACACAACAAAAGTTTGTAAATATAGTGTTGGACGCCTCCCGACCTGATGGGTCGATGGATTATCTGTGCCAAGTGAAAAATCAGGAGCTGGGTACAAAAATCTGAGAGGGTTGCACTCCTCGGGAGATAATTGCGTCCTGTAGTGGGCTGATAAAGGTTAATGATGAACAGCAACACGTAACAATATCATTTTGTTACAATGGCAAATAAAAAAAACTTTTTGTAAGATTGTCATGTTTTAGGGGTCCACAGACCACTTACCCCCATAGACCTGTAACAGGAGGGCGCCCGTATCTGCCCGCACATGAGCGCAACATTGCTTCGCGACACGTGGCACCTAAGAGATATTATCGACATGGACGCATCTCTATAATACGGCACCCCCGTCCCCCGCTTCGTCTCTATGCGCTCATCGTTGACAGAATTTATCGCTTGCAGTACCGATTTCATGTCTATGGGGTAAGTGGTCTGTGATTCTGTAGGTGTAAAGGTGTGGAGAGATGACCTGCGCAAGGTGGCTGGCAGGGACTGGATGCAAAAGGTCGGGTTGAGTGGCGTGCTTTGGGAGAGGTATGCGTCCAGCAGTGGACTGATACGGGATGATGACGTGTAAAGGTTACTTTGACAATATATCTCGGGTAGATCCAGATAGCAAGTGTACCACTACACGTTCCCCCAAGGTAACCAAAAGATAGAAGATATTACGTTACTCCAAAGGATATAGGAAATAGCACTATTTATTCCACTATGACCCCCCAAGGGATCCAAATAGCACTACTTATTCCACTATGATCCCCCAAGGAATCCAAATAACACTACTTATTCCACTATGACCCCCCAAGGGATCCAAATAGCACTACTTATTCCACTATGATCCCCCAAGGAATCCAATAGCACTACATATTCCACTATGACCCCCCAAAGGATCCAAATAGCACTACTTATTCCACTATAATCCCCCAAGGAATCCAATAGACTACATATTCCACTATGATCCCCCAAGGAATCCAATAGCACTACTTATTCCACTGTGACCCCCCAAGGGATCCAAATAACACTACTTAATCCACTATGATCCCCCAAGGGATCCAAATAGCACTACTTAATCAACTATGATCCCCCAAGGAATCCAAATAACACTACTTATTCCACTATGATCCCTCAAGGGATCTAAAATCACTTGTTATTCCAGCACAAGCAAAGTCAATGGCTGAAAGTTGATTTAAAGAAACTTCATAGCTAGTTGATGGAAGGACGTTGCAAACTCATCTAACCTGGAGTGACCTCAAAGAATTTAATTTCCTCGCGAGAAACTGCAATAACAGATTAGAGAAATAAAACCCAGAGCGCATCTAGTCTAGCATCAACTTTCAAGTCACTTCTTCTTAGACCATTTAGGATGGAGATGCTTTTAACTAAATATTATAGTCTAACAAAGGGAAAAATTGGAAGAGGTTGAGGTGTCTCAGTAAGTACATGACCAATTAAAAAAAATTACAATTGCATATAGTTTGCACTCTAAACTATTTACTTTGAGATATAAATGATTTCTTATATAATTAGTCAAGTAGTTCAAGAAATTTGAATCTTTTAAAGCAGCATATATGCAGGGGGCATACTTTTATCTGTTTTCGAGTGTACTACAAACATTTTTTTCGTCAACTGAGCCTCTCTGTGCCTCGAAAAGCAAAATAACCATCAATTGGTCTCTGTTGTTGTCGTTCCATAGCAGACGTCAGGCCACGTCAGAGGCCTACGGGCGGCCTGAATAACTCTGACAATAGGTTTGGTCACTACTAAACCACAAGATAAAAAACATAGTTATTCCTAAAAACCACTGATCAAAGTCATAATATCTTTATTGCAAGTAAGCACGTTGTGTACATGCACGTCAGCATATTTTTTGAATTTTATATATGCCGTAAATAAAATAAAGCATTACTTAATAACTAGGTACATAATGAACTATTACTATTATTAGTACTCTAAACTCTATGCTTCTTGCAACACACCATGCAGGTCCTTCCAATGAACCACTTTCAATATGAATGAACATCGCTTGTTGGACCACCTCAAATCATTTTCGGAGAACTGTTCTATCGGCGTAAGATCAACTATTGGCACCTCTAGTTCTAAATACTCTAAGCACTCTGCAACTAGTTTGACCGGGCATATCATACCCACACTGACCTAACATAATATACCCACACATTCGCAAAACAAACTTTAATTTACCGCTGCATTTCCTCAAAGTAGTATCTACGCCTTTGTAATAGAGGTTGGTGCGAGAAATGTTATGTTTGCTGGTGCATATGAAATATCGCATCGCAGCCGCATTACAAAATGAGGCAAAATTATGATGGATGCTGATGCCTCGTTTCAAGCTTAATAAGACGAGATTCTACTGTACGAGGTTTGGGATACAATGGGAGCAGAATGCTATAATAAATACCCCTTTAATATTAAAAAATACTGGACTCCCTTGAGTCCAGTATTTTTTAATATTTATTGCATAATTTTTGTTTCATTTTCATGTTATTATTGTTAGTTTTAATTATGTGTTTTATTATATCGTTAGTTACCTATTAAGTTCACAGTGAATTAGTTATTACAACTGTAATGATGTGTTACTATATTTCTAATAAATAAATACTTAAATAAAATATCACAGAATATGATTACTTGAATGTCGCAAATCGCAAAATATGCTGTTAGTTTGTATTTAGTCACATTGTATTTATCACCAGTTCCGTTTGAATGATTAAGGTTTAATTGTTATAATAAAAATATGTACAGTACCTAATTGGGGGGTTATTAGACGTGGTCCAACTGCAATGTCCAATTGGTTGTACCGAAAGGATTTTTTTCTCCGAGGACTAACTGTTTAATTGGACTAAATAAATTACGAATATTCATTCTCCATGGACCAACTACCTACACCATTAAATAGATGATTATTATAAAATGTAACTATTCCTTGAAGAGTGGTGTATAAATGTAAATTCTAAGAAATGTTACCGTGTAAAAATTTACACAATACATATACTTGCAATAATATTTGACTCTATGTACATACCAACCAATCGTAGTAAATATTATATTTCAGAAACCCCCAGTGTAACTCCATCCTACCATAATACCCTTCACAGCACAACAGGCGAAATTAAACTCCCTTCCATAAACAACAGAGTCGAGAGTTAAATGTGCCCGGGATCTGTCACCCGTCTGCGCGGGCGCATGTGTCAGATGATAGATGTATTGCACACGACAGCTCGCAGCGAAGTCGCAGGTTTGATTCCAGTGCAGCTATATGACAGAGTAAGAAACATAATCATATATCTCTTTATTGCAAGTAAATGCAGTTCGAATATTTTTGCACGTCAATGTTTAAGAAAATAAGTACCAAGGCGGCTCCCTACCCTCCCGACTTCATTGCTTCATGGTAGAGTTGCGATCACAGGACTTTTTTTATTGAAGCCCAGGTTCAATCCCCCGATCTTTCTCATATAATACACGAACCGCTCGCAATACTCTAAATGACAACTTCTTTAAATGACAACTTCTCAAAATATGACTAAACGACAACTTTTTAAAACGACAACTTCGCAAAAGCTGAATTAAATGGAGATACATATTTTACTCCTTTAAATTAATCGCCACAGAAGAAATTATTATAAATTATTTCTATCTAAGTACTTGCTGACAACTCTAGGGCTGACACTTATTAAGATGATATATCTACACTCATGTTCACATCTACTTATTTCAGAATTTAAGCTCCTTTTAAATGTAATCCGGTCGATGAATTAACTTAATGGTGTAAGCGTAAATCCTAAAAAAAATACTTGTAAAAATACTTACACCAAGAATACTACACAGTTATTCAATAACTTACGCAATGCAATAAAGATTTAAATTTATAGACCTTTTTGAGGTTCAAATTTTTTAATGATAGCATGACCTTGACATCATGGAAATGCATGACATGGGGCAGATCGTTTCTGTTCAAAACGCCATCTCATGATATGATTTTATCATTTTGAGTATGGTAATATTTATTGCGTATCTGCCTACCATCATTGTCGTAAGTTACTAAACCATGATACCTATTATGAATCTAATATAATATACTTACATACCTCCGTGATCCATAAATAAAGTAAAATAGACAACATTTCAAACAAAACTATCTGTATAAGTCCAATAACAAACCACTAGAAATCGACAACTCAAAGGTCATCCTTTCTCCGCGCAAGTGTAATTGAATCCTCCCGTCTGCGGGTCGGCTGATCTATGGCACGCGATGCGCCGGCGTCGATCGCCGCCAATTATATACCTACGCGCGGCATTACGTCGCGCAAATCACACGGAGACTGACAAATTGCAGGAGCTTCCAGGGTTGCAAAGATACTCAAACACAGATCACTAAATATATCTGTAGGTAAACTGAGAAAATCGCAATAATCGGACGCAATCGACGCGAGGAGGCGCTGCTCGTCAAGAAACGTATGCTGTTAAAATCTTCCTAACTATCCGCTTGCAGGTAGCTGCAGAAAACGTGCAACGTTACATAAGGTACAAATGTCTAACTATTCGTCCGTCTGACAGACCACTTATCCAATAGACATGAAATCGATACAAATTTGCAAGCGAAAAATGCAATGATGAGCGCATAGAGACGAAGCGGGGGACAGGGATGCCGTATTAAAGAGATGCGTTCATGTCCATGTTACACGTGTCGCGAAGCAATTTTGAGCTCCTGTGCAGGCAGACACGGGCTCCTGTTACAGGTCTATGGGGTAAGTCGTCTATGGACCCCTAAAACATGACAATCTTACGAAAAGGTTTTTTTATTTGCCATTGCAACAAATTGATATTGGTACGTGTTGCTGTTCATCATTAACCTTTATCAGCCCACTACAGGACGCAATTATCTCCCAAGGAGTGCAACCCTCTCAGATTTTTGTACCCATCTCCTGATTTTTCACTTGGCACATTATAATCCATCGATCCATCAGGTCTGGAGGCGTCCAACACTATATTTACAAACTTTTGTTGTGTACCTATGTTTTTGTACGTCAACATTATTGAATTTACATTTACACCACTTTGCAAGGAAAAGTTGCCAACGCTGAGGAGAAAAAGTGACACAAAATTTTCAGCAGCACATCTTTTGGTGGTTAATTGGTTATTGTCGCGGTCATTATGATAAAAATCACCCCAAATGACTCCAAATATTGTGACAAGTGACAACCCTAGAAATGGCATTTGGCGGCGACACAGGAACTTGTAGGTTATTTGTGAATGACTTATTTATGCTCTTGCTTTCTTATTTGTTCTCATTTGGCGCGATTACCCGGTCGGTGCGCAGGCGCATTAGGAGACTGATCGACATGTGATGCATTACGGAGCAGAGATTAACAGTAAAACACCACACTCATGGCCCAAACTAGTATTATCTGTGATTTAGGTCCAGAGAGATATATAGGAACGGCCAGACATTAATTACACAGACTCAGAAAAAGCGATTATACCTTAAATTCAATCACCTTTCCGTCTGGGATTTGAACCCAGAAACCCTGGGTTAATTTAACCAACAACAACAGAAAACAACCTGCACAGAAGGCACTACCTAGGCTAGATTTTTGTAGATAATAGTGAGACATTACTTTAAATTAGTACGACAAGATTAGTGTATTTGGCAAATTAATTATTATTATAGTTATATCATTAAATCCTGCATTTATACGTTAGTTAGACACTTTCAAAGGATTTATCTCAATCTTCGATCTCGTTTTGTCTCCTCGCTCTAAAGCATGGTAATAAGTATTATCCATGTGTATATAATAATTAATAAAATATTTCAGCCCCCAATAATTAGTAACAGTCAAACTCTCAGTTCACATGCCATAACCATCGACAAACAAAGCGGCTCGGAGTCAAAAAGCCCATCAATAGCACTATGACAGGCGGCCGTTGATTGGGCATGAATCAGGCCCTTAATGTCATCGAGTAGACGCGGACAGACATGAATCTCAATTGATCGCTGAAGGCTAGGGCACTCAACTGTGGACTGTTTACTAATGCTCTACAAGTGTCGCGTTGGCAAATTATATTTCATGTATTATACTCATACTCATTTATTCGGCCTTAGGTACACTATGGAACACTTGGTTACGTCACGTTTCTTACATATTATATGTTTGTACATATTGATTAATTATATATCAAATCACATGGCTGGGTGATGTGAGCGCAAAGAGCAGCACAGTAACACTGCTCTTAAACCTAGTTCATAACATTTGAACTTGCAATTGTCACAATTGCAAGTTTCACCTAGTTTATATACTATAATAGCAGCTGTAAATTATTTATGCCATCGCATAGTCACTTCTATTTTTTTTTATATACATATTTATGGCATTACAGTACAATACTAAAGCACCGCAAACTTATTACATGTAAGTACATACTAATTGTACACAATGTACTCAATTAAATTATTATTAAGTAGGTAACTAAAACAGTTGTTAAGAACACTTGTTAAGAAGGCGTATTACAGAATAGACGACTATTTAAACGATGAACATGCATGGTGTGTGTCGCCGGTTCCGCATGAGAGATAAAGTGTAGATTACTAACAATAGTTGTGTAATAACTAGTTATTTTATTTTAAAAGATGTGCTGCTGAGAGTGTTTTGCCACTTTTTCTCTCAAAAATGTACTCAACGAGCTTACTTGCAATAAAGAAAAGACATTGCCACATTTCAATGGAGCTTTGCCCCACCTACGAAACTACGTGACCATTTAAGCTGTACCTATCATTTTGTTGGGGACTTATTACAGGTTTCATATTGCATAATCATAATCAGTATCATTTTCTACTACTCTCGCAACTCCTATAGAAGAATAACAAAAACAATGAATAAATCGCTTCGATTTCTTACTATTTTCTGAATTCTTAACTAAGCTGTTTTTTTCGAATCGCAACTTGTACAAAACTTTATTTTAAACCAATAATTTTAATTAAAAACGGAGATAAGTATTTTTACATTTATTCGTTATCTTGTACAACTTGCGGTTGATGGTGGGGCAGAATCTGGCATTGTCAGATTTTGACAGATTTGCTTGCTAATGTATCATTTAAAAACACTTGTCACTCTGTCATACATCATTTCGCAAAACTTCAAACATTCACGACACACATTCGCCCATCCCCTCGCAAACACATCACACTCAGGTGCTGTTGGCAGGAGTGCATTGAGCAGCGTCAGCGCACGGATCAGGGGCGAGTTCCTGTGCGCCACGGTGCGCGGCGCTGGTACCGCCATCAATGCGCGCCTACGAGGTCTGCTGTTCTATGCGAGACTACGCTCAAGCCTACGCGTTGAAAATCAATTGGTCGCCGACTGAAATGCCTGAAGAACGAATAAGTAAGTACTACCTATTCAATTTAAGAAAAAAAAATTATCAGTGCATTGATATGTCCAGATTTGAAGGGTTAGCCAGTAATCAGGATCGTTATCATAATGCGAACCACTCGCAAGTCTCTAAATGACAACTTATTTAAATGATAATTTCTCAAAATATAAAAAACGACAACTTTTTAAAACGACAACTTCACAAAACCAGAATAAATATTTTCAGATATGAATCTCAACTGATCGTTCGGCAAATTGTTGCAATTCTTAGGCCGGGTTTCATGGACAGTTTTGAGTTTCAGCTGAACTTGAGCTCGGCCTTACAACTGTTAGATTTCATACAATTTTGACAGAAGTAAGAGCGACTTCACATTAGCGTTCTAAATTAGCGCTCAAAATAGTCACTGATCTTCTTTCCTCTTCTAAAATCGAATTGCAATTTCTCGATATCAAATATCACCACCCATTTAACACTTAAAGCCCTAGAAATTCCAGAGATTCCCAACCTTCGGATCGCAATAAAAGAAAACAATCTTTGCGTTATAAACATCGGGTGATTTTATCGGACTTTAAAATACGGTAATGCGAAAAACGCCGCGACTCAATCATAACTTAGCCGCTAATGTCAGCCCCTGACAGTCACACCTGATTGGACGGACGTACAGACACACACACGGACACTAAATTATACGACAATAAAACTTTTATAGCCATCGCAACAGATAATGCAGGGATCGGACACCGCTACATAACTTAAAGTTTTATATCGGACTCTGGGAAGCGTTTAGTTTTATTCATATCATTTGCTTACATTATCGCGACGTCATATTATATGGATTCCAGGTTTTACGTGTGTCCAATGCACGAGTAATGACTACTTACTTCAAATCGATAAAATTTTATATCAAAGCCTTAAAACCTGCTGTTTAGAATCTTGAATTAAATGCAGGTGTCATTTAAATTGAAAATCACGCTGTTTACTGGGAACTGCAACCCTGGACGAAGGAGATTTCTGACGTAATACCCGTCTACCCCTAAGTCATGAGAGCAATTCTTGATAAGAGCACGAAACTTCCCAAATACGACTATTTAAACGATGAACATGCATGGTGTGTGTCGCCGGTTCCGCATGAGGGATAAAGTGTAGATTATTAACAATAGTAATAGTTGTGTAATACCTGAGTACTTGTTGAGTTACTTAATAACTGAGTACCTAATTGTATTATCATTGTTTTAAAAGATGTGTTGCTGAGAGTTTTTTGCCACTTTTTCTCCTCAGCGTTGGCACCTTTTCCTTGCAAAGTGGTGTAAATGTAAATTCAAAAATATGTTGACGTGCAAAAATGTACACAACGTGCTTACTTGCTATAAAGCAATTTGACTTTGACCCGTTTTTTAGGGAGCTTTTTGGCGAACTTTTTAAGAGGACGTTTATTTTTCGAAATAGTGTAGATTTTTTTTGGTCTACTTGATTCTATTCACGTGATTATGGAGTTGTGAGATACTAATTATAAAAATTCTTCAATTAGCTATAGATATAGGTGGTTAAACTTGGGAACTAAGTACATATTAGTAGGTATGGAGTGTATTATAGAGTAAATTAGTAACACATGACGTCATTTCTTACTATATGATGCGCTATTTTTCAACTATTTCCACAGTTAACCTCCAATTTATGTAGACTTTGTAGAAATTAATTTAATTTTCCTACTATCATTATTCCCCGTTCAATGGTTCTTAATAAGCCAACTTACGGACCGTTGCTGAATTTTAAAGAGAATTATAAAGAGTAAGATACAATGTTCCACATTTCGAATCGGACTTACGACAATATTCTTCGCTAAACATCTTCCGTCTTATCTGAGCATGCAACCCTTTTCGTCGTATCCGAATCTTCGATCGTACAATCTGGCTGACAAAACCATGAAGCCTCCGCAGACATACGATTGTCGCATATCGATATCGATACAGGTACGTCCCGATTGCTACTCTACTCGATAGCATCGACAGATAAACTCGATATTTGAGATGCAATTTGTTATTTTTAGATGCGATATGTCTGGATTCAGATGGGTTGTTGGAGGCAGAGGATGATATAACTTAGCTTATGTGATGCCTGTATGAAATTAAAGAGTTTTTACAAGAATTAAACAAACACTTTGTTAAGAATCCTAAAATCTAATGGAATTGGTATTAGAAAAGATGATGATGATGGAAATGCTAGGCTGTATGATCTTTTGTTGCATTTGCCTTACTAAAAATGCAACAACAACTGTCATTGTCACTCTTGTGGTTCGCCCTTCGCGCGAAAAACCGGTGGTGGTAATAGAGCTGCACAGATCTTGCATGTAATTTATTTAAAAACTCCAACATATTGATAAATTAATCAGACTAATTTTAAGGAGTACTTATGTAAATATAGGATATCAGGGTCACCAGTGCATGCGACATATTGTATGCATTGATCCCAATAAATAGAGCAAGGTTAAAAAAAAAATTGAAAATCATGTCAAGCCAAATAAAGGCTCCGACCACCTTGTCGGAGGTACATGGGCGAATCATACCAAAAAAAAATGTTCGCGTTTTCTGATTAATTTAATTTCAACATTAGACACAAAACAACCACTTGTGTACATTTGTGTACTTACATTCTTTATCAAACAATTAAACAATTGTACGACTTTTGAAAAAGGCAAGAACAAGACGGTGCCATTCCGTGACTCCTCTGCAGAAAGAAATGAAGACCCTGAACTCCTTCGTCCAGGATTGCAGTCGCTGGTGATGGATGATGAATTGTGGGCTATTATAGCCCACAATGGGGAGTGCTCGGGGCCCCAGTCGGGCGGATGTATCGCAATTCCCGTGGCTCGGCAACAATATCACGAGGTAGAACACCACAGGAAGTTTAGTCGGCATTCCGCCCCTTCAGGGTGGCGAGCCCGACATAATCAACACGCTCCCCCGGGCGTGGTGGTATACAGAAACGTGTTTTATCTGGGACAAGAAAATGGGTTGCAGTCGCTGCGCGACAGAGGAGGAAACAAAGACTATGATATAATATTGTTGCTCTTTAACATTGGCAAATGACGAAACTGTCGAGCCCGTTAATGAAACAAATCATCATCATCAGTCTATTTATATTGCCCCACTGCTCGGCCACAGACCTTCCCTTACATCGAGGGAGCTGGGGCCATGATCCACCACGCGGGCCCAGTGCGGATTGGCGGATTTCACATGCCTTAGATTTTTTTTCTTCCATGGCATGCTGGTTTCATCACGATGTTTTCCTTCACCGTTTTGAGAGCACTCGGTAAATGTACGTAAGTTTTTCCGTCGAAAAATCCGAGGATAACTCATTGGTACATGGCTACCCTGGCTGGGAATCGATCCTGGGACCAATGTATTGCAAGTCCATTGACCCAACCACTGAGCCACCGAGCTCTTTAAATGAAACAAATAATAAAAAGCAACTGTCACGTTCCCGCCATTTTCTAAAGTCACACCAAACTAAAGAATCACAGGTTCTCTTGAAAATGGCGGGAAACGACGGTTGCGAAATTATTTGATAATTTTCCTTTTAACGTCTACAGGGACTATTTTGTGTTTAATATCACGTTAAATTAATCAGAAAATGTTCGCGAATGACAGTACGGTGAAGTTAGTGGATTATTTACGCAAGATCTGAAGTTTCAAGCTTTTATCAAGAGTTCCCGCTACAAGCTCGGGAGTGAACGTGACTGTCGAGCTGCTTCGTCCAGAGTGATACGCTACGGCGTCTCCTCTGGATGAAGACATGAATACGCGGCTACCCAGGGTGACGACGCTACGGCGACTCCCTTGGAGGAGGATAGAAGACTGTTATACGTTGAATTTTCTGTAACATGACATTGGCAAATGACGAACTGTCGAGTCCATTAATAAAATAAATAAAAATAAAGAATTACACCGCTCCCCAGCGCTTCTCAAACATTGCCGGCGTCGCTTTCATCAAACTCCGTTCGTTCGAATTCCTTTTTGTCATCCGCCTTCGATGGATAAACATGCAGTTGCGAGCGAGACATACAGTGTCAAGACTTTGTAGTCTTAACACAAGGACAGTGAATATACGAATGAAGTGAGGTGTGGTTCGGAGTGGAAACTTTCTCGTTTGTGTTTTCATTGGCAAAATCAAAAACGTGTAACTATGTATTTTTTCGTCTCAAAGAAGATGCTACTACTACTTTTACTATTGATAAGGATTTAAAAATAATCTGAACTATATAAAATATACCCATTTTTAAACTTAGGCGGCCAACCACAAGATGCGGCCGAAAGAGACCGCATCGTAAATAATAATAATGTATTTCTTGCAGAGTGAAAACTTGCATGTATATCCCCAGCGGCATATACACCCTTAGAAGTTTTGCCTAAAGGGATGATGTTTAGATAAATAAGTATAAAATCTTAATCTCTCGAAACTCGTGACTTCGTTTTTTTTTCTCTGGTGCGTCTCCCCTCAGTCTATCTTCTGCTGCTATTTACGAGACATGTAAATAAGTCATTGGACTGATAATTTCTTAAATACTTAATTAGCTCCTTTAATACGCGCCCATACATATGTACACATAATATGTTGAAATATATATTACTTATATTAAATAGTATCACCGGATATGTAATATGTATTAGCAAACGAACTCTAAACAACCACAAAGATAAACCCACCTGGGGTTTAACTGTGGTTTAAACTTATATACTTGTAAGAATGCTGTAATATTTTAATCAATAAATAAAAAAAAAATAAAAAAAATAACATACTTAAGTAATTCCCGCAATGTAGCTTAGTACCTACTTAATATAAAATAGTTACAATAGTTAATTAATTATCTTTAACCATCTCCTTTTTTGAACAATACTTTATATTATCACATTGTGTGCTATCAACTGTCTTTCATACATAACACGAGTGACTTACATTACATCATCATCAGTCTATTTTTATATCCCTACTGCTCTGGCAAAAACCTTCCACATCGAGAGAGCTCCGCCACTGAGCCACCGAGCTCTCACAGTCATACAATAATTATTTTCTTACGATCCCTTAAATCAATTCGAAGAGTTTGATTCGTAAGTACATTCCTCACCGTATCCAACTGCATGCACACGTCCGGATATGAAGATAGCGTTGGGAAAAACGACCAGCTCGCGTCCTCGCTGCGATGAGTTATATTTTGTTCTTGCACTTTTTTGTTTTCGCCACTGCCGCTGTTCCGTTTTTTGTCACCTTTTGTGCTTCTGGCTTCTGTATCGATTCGTTCGCACATGTTGGGCACCGCTGACTGTTGATTGGAAGATGTTTGTTTGTAGATCGAGAATTGGTCGGTGCTTTAAAAGCGAGCGTAAAATTATTACGTATTTTTTTTCTAATTTAATAGGTAGTTACCGTGTTCTGATTTTATAGTTACCGTGATTAAAGATCGTGAATATTCAGGAAATGTCGGCAAATGTTTCATTTTACCCGACTGCGCAAGAATTGTAGGTATGTATGTATGTGAGTTTGTTTAATTCTTGCGCTGCAGCCCTAAACGGCTTGATGAATTTTAACGTATGAGGTGTCGTTCGATTCGTCTTGATTGTAGGAGTGACATAGGCTATAAAAATTTAATCAAAGAGGCTTATATTTTTGACAGTCGTTTTTTTAAAATAATAATTGTATAAGTAGTGCTCGTAATACGTATTTAAATGTGCATGTTGTAGTTACCTAGTTCTATTTTGTAGAACTTTTCGAAATAGTTCTTAGCTGACGGAAACTTGTTAACAAATGGATTGAAAGCCTCATTAATTTAAATAATTCATTGTGTCATTAAAACTAGCTAAAACCAGAAGCTAATATTCGTCAGACGCGGATCAAACGCGCCGCGATGCGTGGGCGCACGCAATTTGCATAGCTTCATTAGGGCGCGGACGCACGGCGCTATCGCCGCGCGCGTTATCGCCCAGTCTGAATTGCACCTTAGGTTTATTTTTATTTTTTTATCGACGTTTAATTAACCGCGTGTGAGGTCCCGCGCCTTTAATTGTAATTGCGAGTTACGTTCGTTTGTTTGATGCATAAGTTAAGCCCTTTTAGGTTGACCAAGGGATGCCTAGATTCTGTATACCCTTCGTAAAACCTAGCATTTGTATATTTGAACCCCACTACACAAAAATTAGAATGGAATGTATAAGTTTAACGTAGGTCTCTGTTTAGGCCGATGCCTAAACAGAGACCTAGGTTAAACTTATACATTACATTCTAATTTTTGTGTAGTGGGGTTCACTACACTCGTTTATTTGGGAGTTAACTACGATTAGTTAACTCCCAAATAAACGAGTGTAGTGAATTAGTGAATGTATTTTGATTTAGTTTGTTTTTAAAGTGATTTGATCAAATGTTCTTAGCTATGATTCTAGAAGATCTGTCAGCCGTTTGAAGATCATCAGCTCTTTTCCAGGTTGATATGAGTACTAATTAAAGTGTTAATATAATCAGCAGGATACCCAATTACACATTCATCGCGTTATTGTTTTAAAAGATGTGCTGCTGAGAGCTTTTAGCTAGTTTTTCTCCTCAGCGTTGGCACCTTTTCCTTGCAAAGTGGTGTAAATGTAAATTCCAAAAAAAATATTGACGTGCAAAAATGTACACAACGTGCTTACTTGCAATAAAGAGATTTGACTTTGACTTCATCACCAACTTATAGCAGAGGTATCGTGTTTGGACTCATTGGAATGATATCATTGACGATACGTAGGTAAGTATATATATATATATATATATATATATATATATATATATATTAATTCAGATTAATATCTATCATAATATCTTTATTGCAGAAAACACATTTTGTATATTTTTGAAAATCTACATTTTATTTTAGAATTTACAACAAGAATTTTTTAAAAATACACCCGTCTGTCTTGTCTGTGATAATAAGGCCGGGTGTACACGAATGCGTGATCCCGACATGTGAGCGGTCGCGTGTCGCGGCATGCTAATGCGGACCACCGCGCATGCGCCGCGCTGCCCACTCAGGCGCCGCGCGCCGCTGTTTTCCGCAAAAAAGGCACCAAGATCCAGTTAATATTAGATTTACTTACTTGATTGTAAACGTGATCTATTGTTGATACAATACATCGTCTAAGTAAGAATTTCATTTATTTATTCGATATCAAAATTAAGGGTCTTCCATGATCTCTTCTCATCATATTCTCTCCTTCCCATCTTTGAATAATATCTTCCAATTTAATCAATTTTATTAAAAAAGCTATGTACATAATGTTTATTACGATAAATACTATTTTTTAAATGCTTATTTATAACGTGATTCAATGTCGGTAAGTTGTAGTTCGCATAATAGCGAAAAACGGCCGTTTTTGGCACATTTGAGAACTACAACTTTGCTTGTCGCAATTATGCCATGTATTTTTTTATTAAAAAATAGTGTTTATCCTAATAAAAATTGTGTACATAGCTTTTTTAATAAAAATCAATAATTTGTAAGATATTATTTTTTTAAGATTGGCGGCGCTAGTTGGCTCATGGAAGGCCCTGCGGGAGACTTCCACAATTGGCAATGTGCCCAAAAGGTAAAGTAAGTAAGTGTATTTTTTTACATATTTTTAATACCTCTAAAGTCAAAGTCAAATCTCTTTATTGCAAGTAAGCACGTTGTGTACATTTTTGCACGTCAACATTTTTTTGAATTTACATTTACACCACTTTGCAAGGAAAAGGTGCCAACGCTGAGGAGAAAAAGTAGCAATAAACTTTCAGCAGCACTTTTTTTTTAAATAATAACAATTTAATTTCTTAATAACTAGGTAATTCTAATTAATTAATAATATACTTATCCCCGTTAATTTTAAAAAAGTATATCCTAATTCTTACAAAAAAAAATCTCCACTAAAACCTACCTGTTACGTCACATTTTATATTTGCAATCTACTAAAAAAATCTAGTCTGGTCGTGAAATATACTACGTGCTCGATTTCAAGTAGGTACATTTAATAAAGTGTTATGTAGTGGACGTTTCAATAATATTGTAAACAAATAAAACTTGAATGTGAACGCACCGTGTGCACCCAACTTAACAGCAAGTGCGTCGGCGGACGGGAATATGGCCGATGATATGTTTGGTCTAAATATAGGCGGGAGCGGTAGCGTTTTGCGATTTCAAAGTCAAAATGACAATGCCAGACTCTGCCCCACCATCAACCGCAAGTTGTACAAGATAACGAATAAATGTAAAAATATCTCCGTTTTTTATTAAAATTATAGGTTTAAAATAAAGTTTTGTACAAGTTGCGATTCGAAAAAAACAGCTTAATTAAGAATTCAGAAAATAGTAACAAATCGAAGCGATTTATTCATTGTTTTTTGTTATTCTTCTATAGGAATTGCGAGAGTAGTAGAAAATGATACTGATTATGATTATGCAATAGGAAACCTATAATAAGTCCCCAACAAAATGATAGGTACAGCTTAAATGGTCACGTAGTTTCGTAGGTGGGGCAAAGCTCCATTGAAATGTGGCAATGTCTTTTGTATAATCCTAGGATATGTACTTGCAAGCTACGTATTAATGAATGATGATGAAGATTAAAGATATTGATGATTCTAAAGAGGAAGCGGTTGCCTCTCGTCTGTAACAGATTTTTTCACAGATTTTTTTTGTTAAGTTACCAAATTGTTTTGTAAATTTATAGTTAAGATCGATATAACATTGTAACCTTATCCCTGGATTTCTAAGCATGCCGTTGTTGCCTATAATTGGGGTATAACACTTGCTTAATTATTTTGTGGACTATTACACTGTAATTGTTTTGGTATACACCCTATGGGTAACCTATTTCATAAAATAAAATAAACATGATTTCAATTTATTTAACTGCATACATAGTAAAATATACATGACATTATTGTATTCGTCACTAATACGTAGATAGCTTGCAAATATTAATAATTGTTTATTTAATTTATAAACCATTAGAAATCGCCCTACTCTATGGCTCTCCATAGAGCCTCGTAAATACATTTGTATAGGAAATTATTAGTCCGCCCTTGTTGTTACTTTCATTATTATTATGTAGAAAGATACTGTTTTAAACGACTTTTAAAAGAAGGAGGTTCTCAATTTAGGTCTATATTTTTGTGTTCGGCTTCAAATGAAAAAAATCTCCTCTGTTAATAGTTTGTTTGAACCTCGTTCTGCTAGTTGTGATGAGTCCATTATATTCAGTAAGTATATTCATTTCGTTCCAAAGTATATGGAAAAAATTGTTGCACGGTGTTTGTTATTTATTGCCTATACTATATATATATATAATACATTAAACAGCATTCAGCATACATTTCGTGTCATTAAGAAACGCTTGAAATTATGTAGCGAAATATCTAAAGCGTCTTCGAAAACAAAAGAGTGACTGGCGGACAGGCTACAAAATCACTGATTCACATTTCAGCTACCATGTAGGTAGGTTCATAAACTCTCTCGGCTCTTGTCACTTGTACCAAACCCTATCCAGCCTATACCAGACGAGCAGTAATAAGTTGTTTTGATACAACATGACACGGCCTACCGTAATCCGCTGTCAGTTGTCTATTGAATATTGTAATTCGTATCAGCTATCGAGTAGTACATTTTATTGTCAGTAAGTTACCAACGGAATGAAGGCTGTATGAACTAAAAACCTTTGCCTATAAACTGAAGAACAATAATAAAATATAATATCGGACATTGATGGCCTCTTGGGAATGCTTGGAAAATGCGGGAATTAATTGATTAGCGTTTAAAGATTAGATTAGATTTCTTTATTTCATTTTTACATAATAAAATACAATACAATAATATAGGTAGTACATCATGTCAAATATAGTCATATTTGTAAAAATGATCGTCAGGTAATAATAGAGTAAATAGCTTAGTCAAAATGAATACAAATTAATGTTAGGTATAACATTTAAAAAGTGTAAAGGTATTCGACAATAGATACAATAACACACAAAAAAACACCGACCGGAACTAGAAAATAACCGAAATGAGAACCTCCTCCTTTTTGAAATAATTTAACATGTGTAAATTATTTCCAACCCTAAAAAACTGCAAAAGATTAAATTTTTATAGCTTATGTCACTCCTACAGTCAAGACGAATCTAACGACACCTCATATGTTAAAATCCAGTACATACCTACATACACTCGAAAAACATAACTTCCCTTCTTGCAGTCGGGGAAAAAAGGCTTATTGCCCCACAGAGTTGAGACCATGTCCTTCCATGGTTCCGCATGAGGGATAAAGTTACTAATAATAGTAATAGTTATGTACCTATATAGTTATTAAGTAATTGTATTATCATTATTCTAAAAGATGTGCTGCTGAGAGTTTTTTTGCCACTTTTTCTCCTCAGCGTTCACATTGGCACCTTTTCCTTGCAAAGTGGTGTAAATGTAAATTCAAAAAATATTGACGTGAAAAAATATATGCAACTGTGTACATAGTCATCATCATTATCAGTTCTATTTATATTGCCCCACTGCTCGGGCACAGACCTTCCCTTACATCGAGCGAGCTCGGGCCATGATCCACCACGCGGGCCCACTGCGGATTGGCGGATTTCACAAGCTTTAGAATTTTTTTCTTCTTCAAAGTCAAAGTCAAGTTCTTCTAGGGCATGCAGGTTTCATCACGATGTTTTCCCTCGCCGTTTTGAGAGCACTCGGTAAATGTACGTAAGTTTTTCCGTCGAAAAAACCGGGGATAACTCATTGGTACATGGCTGCCCTGGCTGGGAATCGAACCTAGGACCTCCGTAACCGTATCGCAAGTCCATTGACCCAACCACTGTGTCACCGAGCTCTCAAGTTTATAGAATAAACTACATAAAACTGAATCTCTCAGAGAAGATTACAATCTAAATGTGTATCCACAACCTATCAGAGCAAACCTCGCGATGCAGATCCAATATCGCGCTGCACTGACGTCGCAGTGACGCGTCACGTCGCCGTCGACGTCGCGACGTCAGGCCGACGTCTAATAACAGCCACGTCGGATGCAGTTTTCATTCTCAGGGAAAATGTGACGTGTTTGCTTTCAGTGCAGTCTATGCTTTATAGTATTGCGTTTGTTGGGGATATGCTTATTTAAGTAAAGACAGAGATAAGTATAGAGAGGGCAATAAGGTTGAGATTTTCTCAAAAACTACTGGACCGAATTTAATAATTCTTTTACAGTTACATAGTTTTAACTTTTATCTATCAAACAGTGAAATAATTCTTGCAATAGGTCAAGTAGTTTTTGAGAAAATCTCAACCTTAAAAACTCTCCTGTACACCTTTCTCTGTGCTCCACCGTATCTATAAAGTAGTTATTTTAAAGTAATTAAATTGTTAATATTTTAAAAGATGTTCTGCTGAAAGATTTTTGCCACCTTTTCTTTCAGCGTTGACACCTTTTCCTTGCAAAGTTGTGTAAATGTAAATTCAAAAAAAATGTTGACGTGCAAAAATGTACACAACGTGCTTACTTGCAATAAATAAATTTGACTTTGACTTTAGACTATAAAATTAAATATAGAACTAAGGGGTTGCCAGCTGTCAAACTCAAGCGCGAGACAGAAGATGTCCCGCAGCAGCGGAGTGAAGAGCACGGCACAGTGACTCCACTCCATATTTGTATTTTTATTATTTTGGATGAATTTTGGCAGGGTAATAAAAATACGACAACAAAAATCACATTTTTTAAAACAAGCTCTCGTATTTATAATACCCTTTTGATATATATTTTGTATGAACAACTATTTCAGTTTACACATAATTTGAATAAAAAGACATGGGTATGTTTGCGATTCGTTGTACTGTGTATTCCTTGTCTGTTAATAAAACCTTTTTCGTTATTTCAATGTTTCGTTTGCTCGATTTTTATTGACCAAAACTCTGTATCATAACATCATAATCCGTACAAAAAATATACCGCTGCGAAGTTATGACTTCAACAGCTATGACAAGCGACGCACAATGGCCGATCTGATCCCGACTCATTATCTGATCAACTTCGATGACGCTTCACTGAGATTGCGCCGACGGACAGTTTTAATCGAGACGATTGGACACACTAGGCTTAAGAAACGCTAGAGTTTTTTTAAACGCCCGACATTTGTATCAAAGTGACGGTAAGAGGTTTGGATGAAATTGAATTTGTACATTTCTAGGCTCGAACCGTACATGATATTGTGACTGCATCTCGATAATAATAATTATGTCCTATATAATACAAAAAAGAAATTGTAGCACTACATGGAATAGGCAATAATAATGAAACAGTTATTTAATGTAATATAAATTATAAATAAGGCCAAGGTGAACTGCTTAATAAGATTGTATTAATCAAGACCAATGTACATGTTAGATTAAAGTAATGTCAAAGATTTACTCGAGTTCAGCATTATTGCTAAGCAAATACTGTAGGTAGAATAGAAGACTGACTTGTCAGAGATAGCCATGATCCAAAATTACTCACAATTTCGTTGCATCGACAAGCAAACGGAAATCACTGTTATTGAGGAAATAGTAAATAAAAATCGAATGGAGGAAAAATAATGAGCACTTTGAAATAATTCACAGATGTTAATTTTTCAGATTGGCTATGTCATCATCAACCTAGATTCAAATATTACAAACCTAAACGCAATTGTTGTTAACTATGATACCTAGCTTAACCTTACTTCCATTATACCACGTTTTTGCCACTTCTAACTTCGTTAAAAACGTTAATTAGAAAGGCACAATAGTAATAGTTGTGTAATACCTAGTTATTAGGTAATTCTTATTATTATTTTAAAGACGTGCTGCTGAGAGATTTTTTGCCACTTTTTCTCCTCAGCGTTGGCACCTTTTCCTTCCAAAGGTGTAAATGTAAATTCAAAAATATTGACGTGCAAAAATGTACACAGCGTGCTTTACTTGCAATAAAGTTTGACTTTGACTTTGGACGGAAGGCTTAAGCTATTGTAATAATTTTAAACGGTGGCGATTAAAAAAACGCCGCGTTTATCAAACCTAGTGCGTTTTCAAATAGAGTGCGCCCAGTAATGAGTTTCCTTGCGTTTTCGCGTCGCGGACAATAGGGTACAATGGCCGGGGCGAGTTGGAACCGTACCTATTGCACGATTAACGGCGCTTTGTTACCTAACAAAGGGAGTTTATGAGATGGATGGATTCCTGAAATTGAAATTCGTGATTGACCCCTGCGAATTGTGAGCTTTCCATTAAATATTTGAATCTGAAAATAAATTACAATTGGTATACGATTCTTGGTCAATCATATTTTTTTAGAATAGACATAAAGAGCTTTATAACAAGAGAGACAATAAGATAATTCTTTGTATATCTATATACAAAGACACACTTGTTTACTATATCCATTTTACACAAACACTTTCACAGAAATACTCACCCACCTTACACACCTACACACCCAGTCACCCTAGTATAGTTCAAAGGGAAGATAGCACTAGGCTATCTTAGTTCAAGCTCGTTATCATACCGAATATCAGGTATATATTCTGTCAGGGGAGAGGTGCATGTCGAGTCACAGCGCTGCACACCTCGGTGTCAGCTCAGCTGAAACATGCACCTTTTGCCACACCACTTAGCATAACTATATTAGATTATAACTTACTGCTTGATTGGTTTTGTGTAAGCTTATGTAATTGGTGTTTGGCAATAAACATATTTTCTATTCTATTCTAAGAGAGAAATATAGCATCCAAGTTCCAGTGGTGTCTGGTTATATACCTCCTTTCCAATAAAAAAACCGGCGAAGTGCGAGTCTGCCTCGCGCCCCGAGGCTTCCGTGCAACGCAAGTTAACCCCGTAACTTTGCTCTAACGAAAAGATACAACTAGATCTAGGCCCGTATTAATAGTCTGAGCTCAAACCCTCAAAAGCGAATTCAGCTGATACACTCTCAAGACGCGATTAACATCAAATGTCATTTATTAATAAACCAATCTTGAGAGCGTATCACGTGATGTCTTTCTCAAGTCGCGGTTCGCCTGCAATCAGCAAATACGTTCTCAAGTGTGAGTTTGACAGTTCTCTTGAGAACTGAGTTTTGTTTATTAATACGGCGTTACTCATGTGATACCCGATTCCTAAACGCGCACCTAAGTTACGTTTATTAATAGATACGCCACTCCATCTTGAGGTCGTTCTCAAGATTGACGTTTGAGCTGAGAGTGATTTATTAATACGTGCCTTAGAGACCAACTTATCTTTGCCATTATCAAAATATTATGTCCATACATCGACATACTCCTGATTAGTTTACCATCTGCAACATCTTTAAGTTATAACATTTCCATAGAGAAAGTGTGGATGTTTGTCATTCAATAACTCTATAACGGCTTCACACATCTACACGAAATCTTACACACATTTAGATAGGGTTCCGAAATATCATACAGTCTACTTTTTACCATGGTAAAACGTCTAGTTCTCACGGGAATCTTGAAATCCCCAGCCTCATTGGTGGAAAGCTAGAATCTATCGTATGTAGAAACAACGGGTCACCCACCAAGCAGTAAAATCAATGTCTAAATAAAGTCCCAAAGTCTGCATGTGACGATTATAGGCTAATTGGGACAGACAGACAGAGTATTTTTGTAACGATGCACTACATTTGGATTTAAATATAGTCATGATGTCTGTAGGTTAATCAATATTTGCTGAGGTTAGATGGGTTAGGAATATATATAATGTGGACGATCGTTACCTATAGTTACCGATAGTCTTAGGCCTATAGTTACAGACAATTTTGAGCACAAACTCAGAGTGATCTCGAACTTACGTCTGTCAAAATTGAATGAAAAAATTCCAATCATACTCAAAACTTATGACTATCTGATTTAGATGCTAGATGTTTTCTTTGAGAATTCTTTAACATTTATTGCTGTTATTAATAAATCTAGTTAAACATCACTTCCCTAAATCGTGTTGCTATCCCTTTCACACTTCGTTAAGAAGAAAGAGACAGGGGACCTAAACGGTGGCGTTATGTTAAATCATGTCTTCTCTTCTTCTCGTATGGTTCACTGAACACCTATTGTGATAGTTGTTGAGGCCGTAGCCCTCTGGCCTGACGACTGCTGCCGAGCGACAGCGACCGGGACCAACTGCTTGACGTGCGCCCGACACGAGGCACGGATGACCTATGATGACAATTGCACTAACAGTCACATCCTTCCAACGTTACTTAACTTGTAAGATATCTCATCGTGTAATCACAACTAGACTACGAACCATATCTGGTGTGAATCATCCAGCCCTTATCAGACATCTGGACGTATGCCTCTCTGAAGGCATACCACTCAACCCAGACGTGATACGTCCAAGGCGCAATATCCAAGAAGCAAAACTTCCAAAGCGTATAATGAAATGACAAAAGAGCAAAATGTCCAAACTGCTATAAGTAGCATAAAGCTTAGTGGCAAAGACCTTCAAACCCTGAAAGATCAATTAATTATTATCATCATCAGCCCGTATCAGTCCACTGCTGGACGTAGGCCTCTCCCAAAGCGCGCCACTCAACCCTACTCTCGGCCCTCTGCATCCAGTCCCTGACAGCTACCTTGCGAAGGTCATCCCTCACTTCTGGTCGGGGGGCGTCCGACACTGCGTTTACTTGTTCGTGGCCTCCATTCAAGAACTCGTCTACCCCATCGGTTATCGGTTCTACGACCAGATGTTATCAGTCCACTGCCACTTAAGCTTGTTGTCACCAGAGAAATGCCAAGCATCACTCTTTCCATAGCTCGCTGAGCGACTTTCAACTTGTGGGCCAGTCTCACCGTCAGTGTCCACGTTTCGGCTCCGTAGGTCACCATTGGTAAGACGCACTGGTTGAAGATCTTTGTCTTCAAGTATAGCGGTAGGTTCTCTTGGAAATGGTTGCAAAATTTTTGGTTATAATGTCTACAGTGGCTATTTTGTGTTTAATATCACGTTAAGTTAATCAGAAAATGTTCGCGAATGACAGTATGGTGAAGTTATTGGATAGTTTGAGCAAGATCTGAAGTTTCAAGCTTTTATCAAGAGTTCCCGCTACAAGCTCCGGAGTGAACGTGACTGTCGAGCTGCTTCGTCCAGAGTGATGAGGCTACGGCGTCTCCTCTTGATGAAGACACGAAGACGCGGCTACCTAAGGTGAAGACGCAAGTAGGAAGAAGACTATTGAATTTTCTGTAACATGACATTGGCAAATGGCGAACTGTCGAGTCCATTAAAACATAAATAAATAAAATATAGCGGCATTTTGTATCGCCTTAAACACATAATTCCATGTTAATACGGTCCTTGTAATTTCCATACTATGACTCTAACATTCCGGCCGATAGTACCTATGATGACCTATGATGTATGATGTTAGCCTTTGATTTACCGACAGAGCGCTCTGCGATAAAAGTCAACCAACAATTACACGCCAGTGCCGTAATATACATTAGTTCGGAGTTCACAGTAGAGCTATACTGATGGAGAACGAAATTAACTCTGGATTCGGTTCCGAAAAATTTCAGTTGTCTGGCTTCAGAAGGGACTCTAATATCTTTGTTATAAATATAATGACAAACTATGATAATGAAATATTATACTTCTATAAATAACACATACTAATATCAAAACTTATAATATTAAAAGTAATATTTACATAATAAGCATATCGCCTACGTCGCCCCCATGCGGCAGGGTTCCCAGGATGCTGGCGGCATTACCTCGCTGAACGGCTAAACTCAGCCGTTGAGCGAAGTAAGCGCCAGCCCTGAGATCCCCTGTAGCGAGGACCAGTCTTTTGGACATACTCTTTGAAAACATTTTGTATCCGACGACCACGGGCCCAGAGTTTCCACAGCCAGCACAACAAATTCGTAGTGCGCGCTGAGCTGGGAATATTTACGCCGCTTCAAAACTATGATAATTAATAAGATGACAAAAGTTGTTGATATTGCTCATAGAATCAGTAAACTGAAGTGGCAGTGGGCTGGTCACATCTGTCGTAGAATCGATAACCGATGGGGTAGACGAGTTCTCGAATGGAGGCCACGAACGGGTAAACGTAGTGTGGGACGACCCCCGACCTTCGCAAGATGGCTGGCAGGGACTGGATGCAGAGGGCCCAGAGTAGTGTTGAGTGGCGAGCTTTGGGAGAGGCCTACGTCCAGCAGTGGACTGATACGGGCTGATGATGATGATAATTACTTGATCTTTCAGGGTTTGAAGGTCTTTGCCACTAAGCTTTATGCTACTTATAGCAGTTTGGACATTTTGCTCTTTTGTCATTTCATTATACGCTTTGGAAGTTTTGCTTCTTGGATATATCACATATTGCTCTTTGAACTTTTTGTCATATTGCGTATCATGTTATCTAAACGAATACTAGAACATTAAATGATGTCTGGAACTGCAAATCAGGTCTCGGCCACAAAACTCTCTAAGGCCTCTCTAATCAGAATTCCACGTCTATTTTGATTCATGCACTCGCCGTTCAATCTATCCACCATGACCTGCTCAATAGAAAACCGAACCTACGCCTTTATATCTAGAAACATTAATAGATTGTCTTAAACGGCCGCCCGTGCCGACTTCGCCGCGAGGAAAACACAAATTGGTCTCGTGATTGTATCAACTGTTGTTGACATCATGTAACTCGCAGATTAAGATTCATATCCTTTATTGTGTAGACTGTAGGTTTATTTTTGCACGTTAGCATTTTTTTGGAGGTCACATTCACAACGCTTTGCAAGGAAAAGGTGGCGAGAAAAAATTTAACAAAAATATTCAGCAGAATATCTTTTAAAAATTAAGATCTTGTTTGATACAAGATTGCTATTTTGTCTGAGAACTGTCTAAATAATGCTCGTAGATTTAATTCGACTTTTACTTAGCAACATATCCATTCGACACAGATGCAATTCGACCATTTTGTAATTAGTCACAATTTGAACATATCAAAAACCAAAGTATCTCAAGAACTTTAACATATGAACAAGAGGAATATAAGAAGCACGAAAAAAATATAAACAATGTAACTTATTACAATGGACTCAGCACAATTTTCTTTTAACACTGCTCTCTCTTTCGCGGGTTTGCTGGTAGAAATCTCTTTTGAGATAAGCTCGCCCTTTGTACCAATTTGTTTCTTCTGTATGTTATTTGTGTATTTGTCTGTGTTGGGCAATAAAGTGTTAAAACAAACAAACAAACTAACTGAGGTTCTCTTGAAAATGGCGGGAAACGACGGTTGCGAAATTATTTGATAATTTTCCTTTTAATGTCTACAGGGACTATTTTGTGTTTAATATCACGTTAAATTAATCAGAAAATATTCGCGAATGACAGTACGGTGAAGTTATTGGATTATTTATGCAAGATCTGAAGTTTCAAGCTTTTATCAATTAGTTCCCGCTACAAGCTCGGGAGTGAACGTAACTGTCGAGCTGCTTCGTCCAGAGTGATGACGCTACGGCGACTCCTCTGGATGAAGACATGAAGACGCGGCTACCCAGGGTAAAGACGCTACTGCGACTCCCCTGGAGGAAGATAGAAGACTATTAAATATATTGAATTTTCTGTAACATGATATTAGCAAATGACGAACTGTCGAGACCATTAATAAAAAAAAACTTTTGGGATATTTTGACCATTCCTCGTGAATTGACACTTGTGAAACAAATGAAAGAGACGTCAACATTACGACTATCGTCACAATTACGTGTCTAAACCCATCTACGGTCGAGACACAGAACGTGTCGGCGTTACCAATTGTCTTAGCGAGAACTAAATTGATTTATGCGACAGTGTTTCGTCCATCACTGGATTCCTGGTAATCGTAAACGTGGCGGAGTCGCTTCGTGTCGGTGCCGTGACGTTTTGTTCAGCTTTTGATGTGATGATAAACCACTTTTGATTTATTGTCGCGAATTCGCGAACGGTTAACGTTTCCTGAAATTATGAGTGATGTTATCGTATTTCACAATGCAGGTTTATATTGGGATTTATTCTAGTTACAACAGACTGTTCGGTGGAGCTGTGTATAGGATTATAGGGTTATGTTACGGAGGCCGAGGTTCGAACTACAAATGGATTTCAAGGTTTTTCAAGGTAACTAAGGGCTAGCGTACAGCAGAACGGCGCCGGCGGATGACGTGGATGGCGCCGTCCGCCGGCACGAATGTTGTTCGCCTGGGACCGGCGCCGGCCGACGTCGTGCACCGGGAGACGGTGCCGGCAGACGCCGTGACACGCCGCGCAATGCGACGGCACGGCGCCGCGCCGTGACGTTGTACGCCGGCCCTTACTCTTCTTAAAAACGGCAGAAAGGATCATCGATAGAAACTTGTATATACGGATTATTGGTACGATTGTGAAATAGGATAGGCCTTATTAAATATTGCCTGACTAAATGCTAACCCCCCAAAGAGCTGAATATTATATTTCTCATGTATGAGGGTTAAGCTTAGCACAAAGTACAAAAGGGGCTCGTAGTCCAGTTGCGAGTACACGTTGAAAACGATCGTACAAGTTAAGCAACGCTGGGCGAGGTCAGGACCTGGACGGGTGACCGCTAGAGACACTTTCATCTGAGCTCCTTCGTGCCTCGGAAAGCACGTTAAGCTGTTGGTCCCGGTTGTTGTCACCACGTCAAAGGCCTACGGGCGGCCTGAATAACTTTGATAAATAATAGGTTTGGTCACTAAACCACACGAGAAAAGAAAAAAAGAAAAGCACAAAGCAGATCCTATTATAGGTCTTATCATTATGCCGTGATGTACAAAAATAGTTTAAGAAACGATAATGCATTATAATTTAACTGATACGTATACAATTATAGAAACTTCAACTGACGACAACGATTTCGAATAATCAATCAAATTAACCGATTCACAAATTGCACCAAAAAGCGATCAGCCCCTATTACGGTTCTCAAAACCACGAAATCATACCATGTCATCGCGCGCCGAACAGAGACGCCGCTATACCATCGCAATAGCACTGTCCCTGTCATACGCGCTATGACATGGTATGATTTGATCGTTTTGAGAACCGTAATAGCCCCCACAGATTACCAGAACCTAATCAAATAGCAACGTCATTGACTTGTCTGATAGACACGGTTTCATTTTCCTTATTTGGACGAACTTTTGCCGCACGACATCGTTGAGAGAGAAAAAAAACCGACCAAGTGCGAGTCTGCCTCGCGCCCCGAGGCTTCCGTGCAACGCAACTTAACCCTTTAACTTTGCTCTAACGAAAAGACAAACTAGATTTAGAGACCAACTATCTTTGCCATCATCAAAACAAATATGATCATCTAATTACCTGTTGTGATGTAACATTGAAGGAACTGATTGTTCGAACCTGTTCACCGTTGTGAAAATAAAGTGATCCGATCTAATAATATGAAAACAACTACGCAATAATCACGGAAAAGCTTAAAATGTTAGCAAGGTAGGGTAGTTTTTGTTTACAAAACAAGACACTTGACTTGGGCTGAGGTATACATCGATATACTCCTGATTAGTTCACCATCTGCAAATATAAGTTTGTAATAACAAAAAAATATTTTGGAGGGATGTAATTTCAAATTTACACTTTCCGGATTTTTTCCTTTACTTGTGCTATTATAAGACCTAGCTTCTTGTCAAATTTCATGATTCTAGGTCAAAGAGAAGTACCCTATAGGTTTTGGTTTTCTTGCATTTTCATACAAATATGCGAGAAAATGCGACATAAACAGCGATATCTTTTGATTGCGTTGACGTAGAAGTTTGATTTTTTCAAGGCTGCATGAGGTTGCAGACTTGAGCATTTGGTATTAATTTCAACTTGATCCGTCCACTCGTTTCTGAGATATAGGTCTTGACAGACGGACAACAAAGTGATCCTATAAGGGTTCCTTTTTCCCTTCGAGGCAGGGAACCCTAAAAATGTTGTTTGTTCTAAAAATGTCACGGAACTGACAAATAGTTACAAGTTAGAAGACATTTCTCACATGCAAATACTATTTGACTTATTTATTGATATTTCAACTAGTTCTAATGGGAAATGTTGTAATGAAGATGTCTTAAACTTCCTTCGAGGAAGTAATAAAGATAATTTGGAATAATTCATTGCGTTAAAGAATAAGAAATGGAGGCCATTCATCGACTCGCATTTACGAGAATTATAAATTATCAAAACTGTTGAAAGTAAGTAGTTGGTTTAAAAACCAAGGCAGTTAATTAATTTATTAATATATTTCGGAGTTTATCCCCAAGAGAACAAAAGTTGTTGATCTGTCATAGAAACGACAACCGATAGGGTCACATACCACTTACCCAATAGACATGGCACGCGAAAAATTCTGTCAACGATGAGACGAAGCGGGAGACATGGGTGCCGTATTAAAGAGATGCATCCATGTCGATAATATCTCTAGGTTACGTGTCGCGAAGCATGTGCGGGCAGACACAGCCGCCCTCCTGTTACAGGTCTGTGGGGTAAGTGGTCTGTGGATAGGGTAGACGAGTTCGAGACGAGACCAAGAACGGGTAAACGTAGTATGGGACACCTACAGATCAGAGATCAGCTGGATAGATGGATGGCATACGCAAGGTTGCAGAGACTGGATGCAAAATGCCGAGAATCGCCTTGGGAGAAGCGTCCGACAGTGGACCAATACGGGTTGATGATGATAATGTATTTCGTATAGCAACAACAAGTAATACATGGAAAGAAAAGATTAACTGTGATGGTTAAGCATTCACAACTGAAGTTAAAACCGTTACAAACTATAGGGACATCCAAGTGCTTTTCTGTTTTTGCTAACTTTTTGTCTTCCTAGTTCCTAGTTACTTTGCTCTGACTGACAAGTAGTTGTTTTAGATAGAAATCGCCAGCTAAATTTTGCCTGCTACAGGCATCTCTGTTTTATCAGTGTAGTATTTACTGATATTAGTGACCAATAAAGATGCCTATCCATTTAGCAAATCACATTGCGTACTAAACGGCTAGAATGCTAAATAAATCACACGGGAAGAGGTAAGTCTGTCTCAAATAGTCTGAGCTAGTTTGAGCTAATATGCCTGTCTAATGCTAGATGATAAATCAAGAAGTACACGGCTCTAATTCGATAACGCGGGGAGTAGAGCCGCGGGCACGTCCGCGGGACATATCCCGCTGAATAATTGAGCTTGTTGTCCCTCAACATGTCTCGCGAGCGGACAGTCGCGGGACGAATATGAGGGCGGGATATTCCTGACCTTAGGTCTGCGATTGGAATGTCTGTGTGTAAGTGATTATTGTTTTATTGTACACGAGAAATGTTAGAAATAAGAACACCACCCAGTGCTTATATTTAATGAAGGATAGAGTTTAGAATACTAATAGTTGTGTACCTAGTTATTAAGTAATTATGACTAAGTATAATTTTATGTACCTATAGCATTGATCTCCTAGGTGGAAGAGCGGGGCTTCCTAACACAGGTACCTGGTACTTAACAGGATAGGGCAACAGTGTATCCCTAGACTAGTTGAGAAATAAATAAATATATTTTCATTTTCATCTCCTATAAACAACTAGATACACAGTCCGCCTTCTAAAAATGTCCGAGCGCAAAGAAGGTCCAAACGGATGAATGGCTCATTTGCTTTATTGGACATTATTTGGACGTTAACAATGGACCCCTATTTGGACGTTTTTTAAATTGTTTTAGTAAGACCTTTGTGTACCTAGTTGTTTATAGGAGATCAAAGACCTATAGGTATGGAACTAAAGACACCTTTCAAGAATTCAAGATCACTCTTAGATTACGTCAATATGAATCGTAATCAACTCAAGAAGCCTTCCACAATATCTTCAAATACATTTGCCGTCCTCTGAAATCGTCGCATCACAGCACATCGCAAGCAATTACAGTCCTGAAATAACATCCCAGTTGTAACTCATCGCTGTAGGTCGGGAGCGGGACATTCGGGACTGAAGGCGAGACATGTTCGCTGAATAATAGAGCGGTGCTGTCGGTCGCACTACGAACATGTCCCGACATTGAGCGCCTAATTGTCCGAATATGGACACCGGATCAGATACAGTAACATTGAATTGGCTTGATTTGTCTACTATATTGATCGTCTTTGATTGTAATAATAAAAGTCACTCTCATAACCCAAATTAGGATTCTCTGTGATAATTATACGTCCAGGTAGGTGACTGTCGGAGACAGAGAGATGACAGTTGGAACAGACTAGATCTTCGCAATCGGTCTTACCTCTAACATCTGCACATAAGTGCTTAGAATATTAATTATTATACAACAGACGAATGCAATTTATAGTTCTTTTCAACATATCTAGCACACTCTCTCACTACACTCAACTAACTATCAGCAAACAAGTCACACTCATGTGCTGATTCTAGAAGTGCATTGATGTCGGTAAGAGCAACCAGCGGGGATTGTCTACGCGTAACGGTTTCTCCTTGAATATATCTGCACACAGTGGTCAAAAGCTCAAAGTTTGCGCCTGACTTCCAGAAAATTGTACCCGAGTACACCCACCAAAAACCCAGTTAGATATATATACGAATAGTATCCGAATCGCTTCTTGTACAGAAAACGTAGAAAAGCTTTTTGGACTTTTTCTACGAGTAGTGTGTGAGCTTTGATGTGGGTTCTAAATGATGGACGCAGTTTCAATTTTACTCCTCACAGATGAATATAGCAATTCGATCACTTTTGATCTCCTATAAACAACTAGATACACAACGGTCTTACTAAAACAATTTAAAAAACGTCCAAATAAGGGTCTATTGTTAACGTTCTAATAATGTCCAATAAAGCAAATGAGGGTCCTTCATCCGTTTGGACCTTCTTTGCGTTCGGACATTTTAGAAGGCAGACTGTGTATCTAGTTGTTTATCAATCAATGCTTTATTGTCATAAATTAAACCCCAATACATTACACCACGGAGCCGCGGAAGGCGGTAAGCAATATTGCTGCTATTATATAATGTTAGTAAGTTGAAGAATAACCTGCTGCAATTAATAATCCAGGGCAAGATCTGTGGAAAAAAGAACGTTGGCAGGAGAAGACACTCTTGGCTAAAGAATTTACTCTCTTCTGCTGCAGCACCGGCTCCTTGTTCCGGGCAGCCGGATAGAGGGGAGAAAATTGCCATGATGTTGTCCAACGTTCGACGAGAAGAGGAACGTTGAGAAGTTGAAGAATGCGAGATAAGTTGAGTTTGGAAGATGTCTTTGCCCTATGGGAGGCAGACGTGAATTTATGTATTGAAGAATGTAAGAGGACATAAGACCACGGAAGCACCACTCATGATTCATAATTATGTTATAGTATGCTGTCGTCGGGTTACACAATGCTGTCTGTCCGTCCAGTAATGAGGTGCGCCTGCGCACGCGTCGTCGCCGCGTGACAACTGAAACTAACCGACGGTAATAGGTTTCCGAGAAACACTAGAAATGGTAAAAATAACTTTGGTATTTCCAGTAGTGGTTAGGATACTTGGACCAGTACCATCTTTACCATGGGGCCCGTGCCCAGGGCCCCCATACTCACGGGGGCCCCGAAAGACCGATATTACACTTGTGGTATATTTAAGTAATGTAATACTGGCAACACCGGCCTATAATAATAAAGTCATTGTTTTGAAAGTATAACTGTGTTTCGGATTAATTAATTCCATAATAAACACAACAAATTGGCGACGAGGACGACAATTAATCGTTTGTCAACGTACCTGCGCGGCTGGTAAAGAAAAATAAATATACTTAGTCTACAACTTTACATGAATAACTATATCAAGATTTTGAGGTTAGTTCGTGCCGGAAAAACAAGTTTCATTTGGATCAAATTAAAAACAAATAGCACAAGAGCTAAGAAATACAGTGTCAAATAGAATAAAAGAAGAAGAATTACGAAAGAAAGTGACATATTGCATCAGTACCTACCTACTTATTTAGTGCAAATAGGCTCTGCCGAATCACAACAAAACAATATGGCGAGCATCTCAACGTTGGATACATTTATCGGCGGTAATTGGAATTGTTACAAAATGCAACTGGATTGTTTTATTTCATTAAATGAAGTGCCCGAACTAAAAAAAGTGATGTTGCTAATCACAAAAATAAGTACATGTGTATTAGAAAATTTAAATAGCTTATGCTATCCACAAAGGCCAGTGGAATGTAAATACAGCGATTTGTGTGACAAGCTGACCGAATACTATCATCCAAAAGTAAGTAACACTTTGGCTAGAGTGGAGTTTAGGCAAAGGAAACAAAGGTCAACGGAGACTTTGGACATGTATTACCTAGCACTAAAGAAAATGGCCCGAAACTGCGAATTTGCAGACAGCGAAGATCAAATAAAAGAGTGTTTCATACAAGGTGTTGGCTGTGAATTTATAAAATATGAATTATTGAAAGCTGGCTCACAAACACTACAAAATACCCTGGATCTAGCCAAAAATATAGAAGCGGCTTACAGACACACCATACATAATCAACAAATAACATCATCTGGATCACAAGTTTACAAAATAGGAAAAAATTTGGATAATAAACAACAGAACGACAACAGTTTTTCAGGTGCGGTATCCTGTTATTGTTGTGGGAAAGCAGGCCATATAAAAATCTCCTGCAGTTTGAAATTGAAATATTGTAGTGAATGCGGTGAACAAGGACACATTTTTAGAGTTTGCAAAAAGAGTGACAACTCTGAAAAAAGAAAGTATCAACAAGTGCACGAAAGTGAAGAATCTTACTTAGAGAGTGTAAATTATGGCCAAAATGTGGTGCACAAGCTGAGCCAAATCCCTTTACAGAACAAGTATGAACAATATCAAATGTATAAAGTTAATAGTGGTAAATCTATACCTCCCATGATGATAGATATTAATGTTGCAGGTCAAATGGTTAAATTTGAAATTGATTCAGGCTCTGATGTCACCTCAATGTGCATTACAGACAAAGCAAAATATTTTCCTGATTTAGCAGTACAACCAATAGATGTGATTTTTAAAAATTATGATCAATCATCAACATCACCTTTAGGTGTTATCGAGCCATTAAGTATACAATTTGGCTGTACTTCAGTACGTAATCTAAGACTATTTATTGTAAAAGATAAAATTCCTATAATGATTGGTAAAGATTGGTTATTGGCCTTAGGTTTATGGCCTTTAAATTTGAAAAAAAATGTTAATACTACTATCTCCGATGAACCGGCTGCTGCCTTGGACTATCAGGACCAAAAGTATACATGTACAATTGCACCTGACCAGCCCAAAGGCAAAGAGAAATCATTGAAGCTAAAAACAAAAGCTAAACCAAAGCTTACAGCTGTTCGGTCCTTACCTTCCCTTATAAAAAAGAAATATGATAAAAAACATTTCAAAGGGAGTTTTGGGAGAAATGTTATTGACTATTATGTATTTTTTAAAACCATGGCCACTACTCTGGAGCTGTTTACGGCGCGCCAATCAGCATACTCACTGCTTTCAAAATGTCAATTGGAATATTTATTTTACAATTTATTTCTGCAAACTTAGTTTAATTTTTTTTGTACGAGGGAAGAGTGTGGTATATTTAAGTAATGTAATACTGGCAACACCGGCCTATAATAATAAAGTCATTGTTTTGAAAGTATAACTGTGTTTCGGATTAATTAATTCCATAATAAACACAACACACTTTACAATTTATTTTATATTTTGAACTATTTATATTTGAGCTGCACTAAGGCCCGTATTAATAAATCACTCTCAGCTCAAAAGTCAATCTTGAGAACGACCACAAGATGGCGTTCCTATAAATAAACGTAACTTAGGTGCGCGTTTAAGAATCGGGTATCACGTGAGTAACGCCGTATTAATAAACAAAACTCAGTTCCCAAGAGAACTGTCAAACTCACACTTGAGTTGAGAACGTATTTGCTGGTTGCAGGCGAACCGCGACTTGAGAAAGACATCACGTAATACACCCTCAAGATTGGTTTATTAAAAAATGACATACTTGAGATGGTGATCATGTCTTGAGAGTGTATCAGCTGAATTCGCTCTTGAGGGCGGGTTTGAGCTCAGACTATTAATTGCCTAAGAATTAGCGCCAACATTTCCAAGTAAAAATGCTAATCGGACACCAGACCAGTTTTTTTTTATTTTTTGTCATCCACTTTTTATTTTCCAACAGGGCCCCATATTCTTGTGGGCCCAAGGGACTGGCCTAAGACGGCCCTGACTTCGACTTCTGTTAGGCTGCTTTTCCACCAGATATGTGTTTATGCTGCGAAACTGTGTGACCGTTTCCACTAATGCTACGATGTGTAGCGGATTGAGTAAGATGTGCTATGAAGATGCATCGCGAGGTTGCTGCGCGAGGAAGATGCGCGGCTCGAGCTATGAGATGCAACGACAGGGAAGGCGCCAGGGAAGGGGACACAAAGCTACATCACTCGCGCGCGCGTACCTACCTACAAATTACTGTAATAATAAAAACTCACATTGTTCCACCTTCTATTGCATAACTCCCTCAGCATTCAAATCTGAAAAGAAATACAAATAAATTAGTATATATTTAGGTATTTATTTATTTTATTAATGGACTCGACTGTTCGTCATTTGCCAATGTCATGTTACAGACGAATCAATATATTCAATAGTCTTCTATCTTCCTCCAGAGGAGACGCAGTAGCATGTCTACAGTGGTTATTTTGAGTTTAATATCACGGAAAATGTTCGCGAATGACAGTATGGTGAAGTTGTTGGATAATTCATGCATGTTCTAGCAATTATCAAGAGTCCCACTACGAGCTCGGGAGTGAACGTGACTGTCGAGCTGCTTCGTCCAGAGTGACGAGAAGACAATGATATCTTGAAAATTCTGTACATGACATTGGCAAATGACGAACTGTCGAGTCCATTATTAAAATAAATAAATAATACTAATAAAAACAAAAGAGACCCATGGAAATATTAAAATAGTAATGAAATTCAGTCACAAATCAAAGTCGGCTCACAGTTGCTTTCCATTGAAGGTTGGTTCGTGTTAAAATATAATGTCCATTACGTGGCCCGGCCTATAAATAATGGTGGGCCCGCGATTGCATCCTGGACGCGACTATTGATAAATCCCCACGATACAACTCGGACAAGGGTGATTTTTCATAAAGTTGTTGAACAATAATTTTCATGATTTTCTCACTGTCGAAGGTCTCGGAAACTTATTGATTGTAACTGTAAATTATATTAGCTCGTTACTAGGACTGCCATAGACGGGAAAGCAATCTCAAGCAATACATGGCATGTATATGGTTTGCCTTTATGCTTGCAATTGTAGCGATTCCAAACTGCGTAAACTAATATTAGTCGCCGCTAAACGAGGCGTCCCTTGTTTATGTTGCATTTTCTCGCATATTTGTATGAAAATGCAAGAAAACTAAAACCTACTGTTAGCGACTGGCCAAATAGGTTCCTTTAGTTTATTTTTTATATATTTAAATTATTGTTATTTTTTAGTTGTTTGTCAGTTGCGTCCCTGGCCCCTACAGATTAGTATATTTTACAATTTTTAAATCATTATATTCTATTTTTCAGCATTTTATTTACCAGCGAGCCTAGCTCCTTATTATTTTAGTAGTCTAATCCATATATTTTTTCCTTTCTACGCGTTGCACTGTAAGCCGCCTCTTCCAAAAGAATAAATTCTCTACCTAAAGGTTGTCTGGAAGAGATCGCTCTCAGCGATAAGACCGCCTGTTGTATAAAATTATGTTAGCTAAGTGTGAAAACTATGTAGGTATTCTTTTTTTGTGCAATAAAGTATATTTATCTTATCTTATCTCCTCAACACCTACATAGTTACTTGGTACTTCCCGTTGACCTAGAATCAAGAAATTTGGCAAGAAGCTAGGTCTTATAGCACGAGTAAACTGTAAATTGATGGGTTCTATAAGAAAACGGCTCATTTTGGACCAATCGTAATCAGTAAAATGCGGTAAAAGCATTACCTACTCTTTCCGCAGTCAGGTAAAAACCTGAAACTCCGGTGCAGCCGAGCCGCGCACAGAAACACGTCAAAGGCGTGTCTGCCGCGTAGTGGCAAGCACTTTATTGACGACTGTCACGCAACTCTTGACTAAATCACTGCAGCCGGTAAACACTTCACGTGATAGGCGCCTATGTATGAAGATTAGGTAACTTTCCTTGGTTGTACTAGGGACTCATAGAGCAGGATAAGTAACTTCATCATCAGTCATCATAATCTGAGATTGAATTTATGCATTATGCCATGCTCTGTGAATAAATTAAATGATGAAATTTTCAGACGGCTAGAAATGACAATGCAAGATTCTGCCCCACCATCAACCGCAAGTTTTACAAGATAACGAATAAATGCAAAAATATCTCCGTTTTTTATTAAAATTATTGGTTTAAATTAAAGTTTTGTACAAGTTGCGATTCGAAAAAAACAGCTTAATTAAGAATTCTGAAAATAGTAAGAAATCGAAGCGATTTATTTATTGTTTTTGTTATTCTTCTGTAGGAGTTGCGAGAGTAGGCCAGTCATTCTGGCGAGCGTTTGTATGGAGACCCCAACAATAACTCCTCTATCGATGAAACTTTTTTGTATACTTAATAGCATATTTATAAGAACATTTGTCAGAGAATCCAATAATATTTCGAGGCGGAAGTTACTTATTTTAATTGAAATTCAACATTATACCGTATCTTTTTCTGGAACAATGTTATGGTCATAATTCTTTTTCTATAAATTGTATTTTATTAGTGTGCTTCTGTACATTCATAAGTAAAACTACTTTTTAATTCGAAAGTGTAGGTATTTTAATAAAATGTCTTTTTTGGCCGTAGTTTCCATAGGATAATTGCTCCGCCGGGTTTCTGTTTTTAATATGCCTTCAAATTATTATTTCTAGTATAAGTACGAAAATCCAACAAAAAAATCCAAATGAAACAATTCATTATACATAATTTGTCTTTTAACTATCTCTGGAAAATTACTCTATCAGATATTTTTTACAATTGTAATGAGATACCCACAAATAACCTGATTTCAAAAGAAACCAACAAAATATCCAGGCGGAACACCATTATTTCGAAATACCTATCAAGCGCAGGCCAGCGCGGGGCCCGAGGCGGGCGAGTGGCGTCGAAAACCGGTCGAGCGGCGGGCGAGTTTCTTCAAGTAGGTTAATAGGTACAGCCAACAGAAGATCAACACTTTGGACTCTTACGACGCAGATAATAAGAACGGTACTTATACCGTTCTTATTATCTGCGTCGTAAGAGTTGAAATCGTGCGAATGCGAGCGAGTATTACCATTGATCTGCTGTTGTCCGTACTATACGTATGTATGTATGTATGTAGGAGGTTGATCTAAACATCGCAATTTAATTATTATTATCGTCATCGTTTCGAAACATACGAACGCAGTAAATGTAATATGCGTATTGCCTTGTATAAGTTGAGTATATAGTGTGTGTTTTCTTCGCGACACGGGGTCTAGGATAAACTAACCCAGAGATTCCTTTAGAGTGTCTTTAACTTAATTGGGCGCTTAGTGTTTTTTTATGTTACTTCCAGCTTTAAGAAACGCCCCTGTTGTGAATCTGTACTAGATTATTTGCAATTTTGTCGAAATCTAGTCGCGTTCATGTCCCACGCTGGTGCATGAGATAGTGTTTGATAATTTCGCCACGCCAAACAGCGGGCGTATTGGTCGAGTGGCTGGAGCGGTCGCCTCCCGTGCACGCGGTTCCGGTTTCGATTCTTAGCTAAATATATGTTTTTTGTTTTGTTTCGTGTTTTATTTTGTATTTTATTTTAATTGTGTTTCGAATTTGGTTAGTATTTTATCAAACATTTTGTTGTAATTATCTTTGAATTTTATTTGAGCATAAACTCTGAACTCGAATACCGAAGTAGGTGTATTAGGAGAGCTGGGAATCTGTCTGTACTAGATTACTTGCAATTTTGTCGAAATCTAGACGGAGCGGTCCGTTCATGTCTCACGCTGGTGCATGAGATATGCTTGGTAATTTCGCCGGGCTAAACAGCGAACGAATCGGTCTAGTGGCTGGAGCGGTCGCCTCCCGTGCACGCGGTTCCGGGTTCGATCCTTAGCTAAATATATTTTTTTTATTGTTTTTTTATTTATTTTTTGTTTTGTATTTTGTTTCGTGTTTTTTTTTGTATTTTTAACCGACTTCCAAAAAAAGGAGGAGGTTATCAATTCGTGGAATTGAAAAAATAATTGTGTTTGGAATTTGGTTAGTATATTAGGCAGATCACCCTCACTTGTAGATTTTTGTGGTTGCAGTTGCGATTACATATTATTAGTAGGTGAATATCTCACGCTCATCGTACAAGTGTAGAATTTAAATTTGCTTAGCTGTAGTCGTCAGTATGACATAAGTAATAAGACCTATGCCGCACGCAAATATACCCGTAGTCATGTGCGAGCGAGTTGAAAAATAACAAGCTGTCTTTGTTACTCGAGGGGGTGAGGGGGGTCCGATCGCATGTAGCACGGCGCACCGTTCCGGTGAATCACTTATTGACTGGTAATCTATTTTGATTCTTATAATATCACAATACAGTAGGGTTTTATATAACAGATAATTATAATTTTAAGAAATAACTTGATACACGCACACCAAACGAGATCCCACGGCGAAAAAAAAGTGTTTTGCCATTGTCCGTACTAACCTTGACATATGTTGTCGTACTTATGCGTTGATGATACGGGCTAGATTACGTTTTGTGTTTGTTGGCGTAGGTACTATCGTCTCGGTCGAGCTTACTTAAACATTCCACGTAGTAGGTACCTAGTAAGTACACATAAAAACACATCAAGTTGTAACACTTTGGGCCGCTCCAATCTATATATCTATCTGCGTCGTTAGAGTTGAAATCGTACTGAAAGTGTTACTATTGATCTGCTTTTGTCCGTACTTACCTTGACTTGACATGTTGCGCTTATGCGCCGATGATACGGGCTAGATTACAATGGTTTTGTGTATGTTGGCGTAGGTACTGTTGTGTCGGTCGAGCTTACTTAAAACATTCCAAAATCAGATCAAGTGTAACACTTTGAACCGTTCTTATTATCTGCGTCGTAAGAGTTGAAATCGTACTGCAAGTGTTACCATTTGTTTTGCTATGTCCGTACTAACCTTGAAATGTTGTCGTACTTATGCGCCGATGATACGGGCTAGATTAGAATGGTTTTGTGCATGTTGGCGTAGGTCGGTCGAGCTTTCACCACTCGGTAACGAGTTAACCTAAAATAAACCTTATTCGTACAACTGTAGGTAGAGTACAGAATCCTATCTCCAAAATATTTGTTCAACTTTCAGTCGACGTTACCGATGCGATAGATATTTTCTACTTGTATAGGAATAAGGTTTATTATAAATTGACTTTGAGTTTGAAGAACAGTTCGACTAAGATCATAAGTATGTTCATGATGATAAGAAAAATCGAACTTAGCATTTTTCTCAACTCTAATTTTTCGTCGATTTCTAGAAAACGCTTGTCCGCATGGATCTTTACTGGACTTTAGTAAAGAGTTAATCTACAATTAACCTTATTTGTATATGAGTAGACAACAGAATCCCATCTCCAAATATCTCCTCCGCTCCGTCCAATTTCTCGTCCGCGTTCCCGCTGTTCTGTACGTGTAATAGGAATAAGGTTGTTAATCGGCCGCAGTAGCGATCCGCGCGCAGTGGCGCATTCACCGCCGCGTTGATTAGAAATATTTGAATACAACTCTATTTGATATTTTGTGCTTCGCCTGCATTTTTTATTGGAAAACTTGAAAAGCAGTTTTAATAAGATAGTCTGTTCATAATGACAAGAAAAATCGGGCTGAGCATTTTTGGAAACCCCCATTTTTCGTCAATTTCTGGATAACGCTTTTCGGTCTGGATTTTTTATTGGATATTCATAACTACTTTCGAAAGTAATATTTTAAATACATAATTAAATAGAAATTGGAGTGAGTAATTATCCCTTGGAAATTACGGCAAAAAAACACATTTTATTAAAATATATATATTTCCATATGGAAATATGGTTGGATATTCTGTCGACACATGCCTATAGGTAACTAGAACTTGTAAAAAAAGAATTTTGGATAGAGCAATTTTCCTGTAATTGATACCACGTAATTTAAATTTGACCTTGAAAATACCTAACTTCCGTTTCTACAAATTATTGGATTCTATGTCAATTTCAATCTACATATGGTACTCTATCACTGTGCCAAATTTCATAGATAGATGAGTTACTGCTAGGGTCAACTCCTTTAATGACTGGCCTAGAGTAGTAGAAAATGATACTGATCATGATTATGCAATATGAAACCTGTAATAAGTCCCCAACAAAATGATAGGTACAGCTTAAATGGTCACGTAGTTTTGTAGGTGTGGCAAAGCTCCATTGAAATGTGGCAATGTCTTTTTTCATCATTTGATTTATTCATCATAATCTGGTTGGGTCTTGCGCCTTAGGATAGGTCTACGTCCAGCAATGCACTGCGTATCAGTTCATAGCTGGACGTAGGCCACTCCCAAGACACAAAACTTAACCAAGTTCGCGGCTTTTTTATAATGTTACCGGCCAAACCCGATTTCGGGATAAACTAGTTTGGCCTAGGGTAAACTATTTCTGCCTATACGCGATAGGATAAATAGGTATAGCCTAGGCCGAACTAGTTCGTCCGAACCCCGATAGGATATACTTTAATCGGCCTAGGCCAAACTAGTTACTACACTTTGATCTTAGTCAAAAGGCCGAGAAAGGTTGTAGACCAGGCGTTGTAAATCAGCTACACTCTCCGTCAACTAAGGTTGAATATCATTTGCGGCCACTGGCGACTATAGAGTCACTGGAAGACTACCCTATACCTTATTGGTGTCATAGAGTGCCAAAATAGAACCTATTAAATTAATAAAACGTGACAAGTCCATAAAATAGCGCCAGTTAATGACATTGCCACTAAATTGAGTGATGTAATAGTGAGAACGAATGTCACTAAATTCAAAGTTAATAGTATAGTAAGTCTTGTAACGCCGAAAAGCTCACTAAATGTCAGTGTAAATAATTGTAACGATGCAGGGTTGTCAACTTTTAATTGTTAGTTTGCTATTAAATATTTGAGTCAGCATAATATATTTATCGTTAATGATAATTTTCATAAAAAGATACAAGTGTAGGGTTTATACAAAAAAATTTAAAAATAATTATAATGAAGGTATTTAAGGTATTTTAGATAGTGAGAGTTCAATATCCATTTGGTCCATCCGAAGTGTCTTCCCTTTACTCAATTCGATAATAACATTGAATCGAACATTGGGATTACCTCACTTGATTAGTTGAAGGTACGATTGCATTTTTCTTAAAAAAAACACTCTTAAGAATATAGATAGTTTTTACTTAGATTAAAATTGGCATAAACAATCAAAATTACGTATTCCGATGGAAGGCGAGTATCCATCATACAGTTTTTAAACTAGAACGGATGATATCGTTTCCACGTTATTGAAACAAATGTTAGTATATAATATATTGATAAAAATGTATACCTACTTTCAAGAAGCATTGTTCATTATTTTGTGGCAATATTTTTTTTTTATTTCTTAGGTATCTATTAATAAATGTCTTCAATCTTTTTTAAAGTGATAAATGATGTAGGTACACTCAATCCAACTGGGCCCACATGGCTCCAACTCTGTGCATCTTAGGGACTTAAAAAGAGGCTGACGATGAAATTACAACACCTATATGAGTATTATGCCTATTCCGGCGCTGCACACCAACACTAGTTTTAGGTATACATGTATATTTTATAGTTTTTGTATGGTGTGTTGTCAGAATAAATGTCTTTTCTTTCTTTCTTTCTTTCTTTCTTTCTTTCTTTCAAATGTGGTTTTTTTAAACTCTTTATCAGCCCTAATCTATCGAGTGGCAGCCCTAGCCCATAAATTGTCCTATTCGCAAAGAAGGCCGGTGTTTGCTCACGAAAATTTACGATACCTCTCAGTTATCGGAACACACTCGTATTTTCAATAAGCCATAACTCATGCGCGGACGGCTACATGTGACTAATTAAAGGTAAGTTGATTGCGTATACTGCAGATTTAATTAATTTTAAATAGAGTCTAAAAGTAAGGCTTTCTTGAAACCGAAGTTTAGATTATTACCGGTGTTCAACCCTAAAAAACAAATGAAATTACCAATATAATAATATTTAATACCATTTATTTTTTGATTGTTTTTCTTTTTATTCTTCATGCATTTCTAGCTCTACCTCTCGCTATTTAAAATTCTTAATTTCCCTAAATAGTTGGTTGTCTGGAAGAGATCGCTTTTAGCGATAAGGCCGCCAAAATTGTACATTATGTTTGTATTATTCTGTTATCTTTTTCTGTAATTGTTGTGTTTTATGTACAATAAAGTGTATTTGAATTTGAAATTCTGCATAGCAAATCATTCGTGATATTTTTTTCGACCACATGAATTTTGAATATTCCGTAACATGACATTGGCAAATGACGAACTGTCGAGTCCATTAATAAAATAAATAAATAATAAGTACGAGTAGGCTGGTTCTCTTGAAACTGGCGGGGAACGACGGTTGCGAAATTATTTGATAATTTTCAGTTTAATGTCTACAGGGACTATTTTGTGTTTAAGTAATATCACGTTAAATTAATCAGAAAATGCTCTCGAATGACAGTATGGATCAAATCTGAAGTTTAGCGCTATAGTCAACAGTCCCGCTACGAGCTCGGGAGTGAACGTGACTGTCGAGCTGCTTCGTCCAGAGTGACGACGCTACGGCGACTCCTCTGGATGAAGACAAGAAGACTCGGATTTCCTGACTGATGACGCCACGGCGACTCCTCTGGAGAATGAGAAGACAATGATATCTTGAATATTTTTTACATGACATTGGCAAAAGATGAACTGTCGAGTTCATTAATAAAATAAATGTGTAAACCTGTGATGTGACCACTATGGTTGTAGTTTGACCGAGACCGAAACCTGCTCTATCTTGCGTCCCCCGGGAGCGCCAGGAGCCAATCGTAAAAGCGCTATAAAGAGCGCTCAATTTACTGCTGGCGGCATTTGAAGCGCACGCGCAGTTTTATGCGTCTAATGATGGATTCAGAATGTAAAAAAATCGGCCAAGTGCGTGTCAGACTCGCGCACCAAGGCTTCCGTGCATACAACTTACTTAACCCCGTAAATTAGGTCGTTACGTTTTAGTTTTCTTGAATAACCTTTTTTTTCTCAATTCAATTCAAATACACTTTATTGTACCTAAAAGACACAAACAATTACAATACAGAAATACAATACAATATGTACAATTTTGGCGGCCCTATCGCTAAAAGCGATTTCTTCCAGGCAACCAACTGTTGATGGAATTTAACATAGTATAGTGAAGTTTTCTCGTGTGGTTTAGTGACCACATCTATTTGTCAAAGTTATTCAGGCCGCCCGTAGGCCTTTGACGTGGCCTAACGACTGCTGTCAAGCGACAGCAACCGGGACCCAACTGCTTAACGTGCTTTCCGAGGCACGGAGGGGCTCAGATGAAAGTGTCACTAGCGGTCACCCATCCAGGTCCTGAACCTCGCCCAACGTTGCTTAACTTGTACGATCGTTTTCAACGTGTACTCGCAACTGGACTACGAGCCCATCATCATCATCATCATCAGTCTATTTATATTGCCCCACTGCTCGGGCACAGACCTTCCCTTACATCGAGGGAGCTCGGGCCATAATCCACCACGCGAGCCCAGTGCGGGTTGGCGGATTTCACATGCCTCAGATTTTTTTCTTCTTCTACGACATTCTACGACTACGAGCCCCTTATTATACAAATATGCGAGAAAATGCGACATAATTCCATTTTAATATTGCTCAACAAGCTACTTCATACGCTTAATTCTCTACCCAAAGGTTGTCTGGAAGAGAACGTTTTGAGCGATAAGGCCTATTGTAATATTAACTGTATTAGCCTATTTCTTTTGTGTAATTCTTTTTTTGCAATAAATAATATTTCAACTTGATCCGTCCACGCGTTTCTGAGATATAGGTCTTGACAGACAGACGGACAACTAAGTGATCCTATAAGGGTTCCTTTTTTTTCATTTTGAGGCACGGAACCCTAGTTTTTAGGTACTCCCATCAAACAATATTTCTCCAGATATCTCCCATAGGGGTAGGTAGCACATCAAGTATAACACTTTGGACCGTTCTTATTATCTGCGTCGTAAGACTTTAAATCGTACTGCAAGCATTGATCTGCTGTTGTCCGTACGTACGCAATAATTTGAGCCCCTCGAATATGAAATACCTATACCAAATCAATAAAAGATCGTAATACAATTGCAATACGTCTCATAATGACTTGTGTATTACGCGGCTAAAGCCATTTGCGCCCGCACATTCAGTGTATGAATGCCGCCTGCTGAGTTGACAATATTATTATTGCATTGATGTTAGATACTATTTGAGTATTGGTAGAATAATAAAAATAAAAAATAAAACCAATGGAGTAAGTGCCTTCTAATGTGGAGACCCCGGACGGGTAGAAGAAGCGTGGTCCACCGGCCAGACAGTCCGACGACATCAAAAGTTGCTGACTCGGTGTGGACCATACAACCCTGGGGTCGGGCCACATGGAGGAGTCATGGAGAGGCATATGCCCAGGAGTGGGCTGCAGTGTGCTATAGAAGAGTAGAAGAAAAACTAAATCTTTTTTTTGGAGACAAAAACACGAACTTTGTTTCAAAAATCTTCTTTCCGTCACATTTTTAGCAAATGTTTCACTTGATTAATTTCGATTGCACCCATTACTTCTTATCTACTTCGAATTTCTTAAAAACCGCTTTCCGACAACTAAGTAATTCCTAACATTCCAAAAATAAACGAATCTTAATGGAGGTTTATCGTCAAAAACAATCGAACAACGGAAACGATTCTCGACTTATCAAACGAAAACGTAAATTTATCGAAAAAAGAACCGTTTCGTTTCGTTCTATTTAATTAGATCCAGCTAAAATCGTGAAACGCCCAATCGGCGTACAATGGGTAAATTTGTTGTATCTATCGATTACGATACGATAGAGATTTCTTTGCGGCTAACAAAGAGTTTTCGTATCAAATCACACAATTAGAAGTGATCGGTTGTATGGTCTGTCGGGCGCTTTGTCGGCGCGTCTGTCATTGCAGCGGGTGCGCTCCTTTTGGGCCTACTCTGTAGGATCTTCATTAGGAATATTAGGATACAAATTCACGGAGCTGTGTCGAAACTGCAGATCTTGCATAAAATTACTCGAAACTTCCAACATATTGATATTGACAAACATTTTCGGGAACATTTTCAAATTAATCTAATGTGACATCAAACAAAACGATCACTGTTTAAAATAAATTAAAATAATTAAGCAACTGTTCATTCCCGCCATTTTCAAAAGTCAACTCCAAGACAATTGGTATTATTTAGGCGCGTTTTTTTAGGTTTAACTTTATGACAGATCTAAAAATGCTAGGTTCCTATTCCTACACTTTGTTGTTATAAAAAGGACAGCAAATTGAAACTGTCAAAGTTAGCTTAAAATTAGAATACACGAGACAGAATCGTTACAAATACTGTATTGGTACCGATTCTGTCGCGTGTATTGGCAATACATCTTATTTCTTTTTATGGGAGTAAATAGAGCGATGCCAAGTGGAGCACGCCATCTGTGTTTGGCGTCACATCCTCGGGCAACCACAAGGAATCTGAGTGATGGACGCAATGACTTGCAGAGCCAGGACATCGGCTCGTGACAGGCCACAAGTAACATGCCAATATATTTCATAAAGTATTTGACTAATTAACGAGATGAAACGGGAATTATAGGTAGGTATGTTCGTGACATTGGAGAAGACGGGTGCTGACCGAGACTGGGCAGAGACAAGACATTCTGGAAAGCACAGGGGGAGGCCTTTGCCCAGCAGTGGGATTATTTATGATAATTAAAAAATAATAATAATAATGAAAAAAAAATCTATTGCGAAAATTACATATGTATTATAACAATTGACATGTAAATATTTAATATCGCAAAAGGCTAATAAATAAATAAATAAATAATGTTCGTGACCCGTATTCGGGTCGTCGAAATCTTTCTCCATATTCGTCTTAGGGATGATAGCGACATCTATCGGTTATTGCAATATTACTCGATAGATGTCGCTAAGAGGAATATGGAGAAATATTTCGCCGAACACGAAACGTTCGAGTCCCGGTCGTGACTAATATTTGTCTCCATTTAATATACAGGGTGTCCATGTAATCAAATATTAAATTGGTAAAGTTTTTAAGTAAATCAAAACTGCACAAAACACCAAGTACGTCACAAGTCACACAATGACATTGAAATGCCAATCAGGTCAAATTCCAAGTCATTGTGTTGTTGACAAATTCAAATCGTGTTGAATTGTGAATTTGACGAATTGAGATGTGACTGTAATCCTCCAAATGTTGCCGTTCCTAACTCTTTATTTGAAATTAGGAACTATTTTTTTCACAACGTTGTAGATATTCGAATCTCAAATGTTAATGTAATAGATTGTGTGAAAATTTTACAAATCTGATGTGACGGTTGGTTGACCAATTCAAATCGTGTTGAATTGTGAATTTGACGAATTGAGATGTGACTGTCACCCTCTAAATATTACCGTTTCTAACTCTTTATTTGAAATTACCTGTAACAATTTTTTTCACAACGTTGTAGATATTCGAATCGCAAATGTTAATTTGATCAAATGTCAATCATCTCAGTCAATCTCTGTTACCAAGTTGTTACGTTGTGTGTGTCCGCTCGTCAATCACGCGATTGAATCGCCGCAACAATGACAAGTTTTAATTGCTCTTATTCATTTCTTTTTCGCTTTTTCACGATTAGAACTTTTGTGTTTTGGCTCTAGCTAGACCCTACCATGAGTTGCATTTTTTACGATTGTTGTAGTTACGACTCTCGTTGTGATATTACAAGTATCTAGTGTCTAATTTTATTGTTCTCCTATTTATTTTTATGAAAATGTGCGTTATAAAAATATTTCGACGAATTGATAACCTCCTCCTTTTTTTGGAAGTCGGTTAAAAAGATTGTTTAAAAAAAAACGTCACTCTTTTAATAATAAGGGTTGTTTCGACTAGAACTTGGTAAAAGACGAAGAGTGCGAGGGATTGAATGTGAAGATGGAGCTGGTATGTCTGTTTTTTATTTATTATTATTAGAATTTATATTGTATTTAATTAGTTTTAAGTCTATTATTTTATAAGTTCCTATTATTGTACATGTTATATTAATGGCGTCTTTATACTTAATTAAATGTTCAAGAATCTTAGCGAATAGCGAAAATCATATAGGTATGGAAAACTAACCCTAGCCTTTACTTAACGAAAGTAATTATTTCAAAAAACCGAATGCCTAAAAATTAACTCTTCTCGATAAAAAATTTATAGCCTATGTCACTCCTACAATCAAGACGAATCTAACGACACCTCATATGTTACAATCTATTAAGCCATTAAAGCTGCAGAGACCGCTAAAGAATTAGACTACATACACTCCAAAAACATAACCTTCCTTCTTGCGCAGTAGGTAAAAAGCACTGTTGATGTGTCTCTGCTAGGTCGGACCTATTAAACTAGTTTCTAGTAAGGTACTCTTAAAAAAATGTAATGTGGCTATGAATTATAATTAATATATTAATAAAAATCTAAAAATTACATGTAACATTGAAAACCTAAACTAAATGAAATAAACTAAAACTACACATGAAAATAAAAATTTAAAGAATGAATGAATTTATTATATACTTATTATATTAACAGTTCTTTTTATATGCCTATTTTTACAGAAAATAACAGCATTCGTTAGACAACAAATTCTAAAAAAACAAATCTCTTCACAGCTTTGTATTCAGTGTTTCGATAACAGATTTAAGTTTATAAAACTCACTGCAAACTCGAATGAAATGTGACTAGCAATAGAAACCCTTGGTAATCCATCGCTTGGTGGTTCAGCCATCAAGCAGACGTCACAAAACAGCACTGTCATTATTTTTGTGTTTCTCCCATAGACTCGTAATTATTATTTATTCCTGCGCGATACGAAACAGATGGTCACAGTATCTATCAACCATTAATATTATATCGTTTATAATAAACATGTTTTTTTTTTTATTAAACTTTTTACACATTAAACTGTATAAAGGCGAACTTAATGCCTTGCGGCATTTTCTACCAGTTAACCTTATAGTTAGGTTAACGTTATGATAAGATAAGATAAACACTTTATTGCACCATAATACAGTATTAATTACATTATTGAGAAGCATGTAAAATTGATCGCAGCAGATGGAAGTCCATCGTCTATGCCTACCCCTACGGTAATCAGGCGTGAGTTTATTTATTTATTTTATTAATGGACTCGACAGTTCGTCATTTGCCAATGTCATGTTACAGAAAATTCAATATATTCAATAGTCTTCTATCTTCCTCCAGAGGAGTCGCAGTAGCGTCATCACTCTGGACGAAGAAGCTCGACAGTCACGTTAATGCATATAATAGGCATTTTGTTACAATGTTTCCATCACCCGAAGGTTGCCTGAAAGATATAAAGCGATAAGGCCGCCTGTCTGTACACTAGCTAATTTTGGTTTTATATGTAACTCATGTATTTTCATTTGCGTACAAAAAGTATATTTGATTCAACAATGTAAAAAATATAAAAATAAAAATCTGCAATAAACGATATATCTGGTGATTCGGGGAATAATTTATTATAAGGTACGGCTAGCTGATCAATGGTAACACTTGCAGTACGATTTTAAATCTTATGACGCAGATAATAAGAACGGTCCAAAGTCCAAAGTGTTACACTTGATCTGCTGTAAGCTGTACCTAAAATTATAAAGTGTCGACTTTATATTGTTCGATATTATACGAAATCAGAACTGAAAATGCAATTACCAAATAAACAAAAGGACTGTACGACAGGGTGACCACACCAGCTGCGCAAACCGGGACGTGTCAAAAAATCGTCGCGTTGTCAGGCGACTCGGCGTGACTCGGCAACTTTCGTCGAGTCGCCGACCGCCGACCCTGTTGAGCTTCACAGTGGCCACGCGCTAGGATAATATGTAGGAATTTTAAATAATTATTATCATTGGCGCTGCAGCGGTAGCGATTCTATCGTGTGTTTGACAGTTCTATAAGTACTTACTCGTAGTGTTTCTTTTATAACGGCCTACATTTCATACATAAATGGGAGGTAGCATTTTAAAACCTGTTTATTTTTTTATTTTATTATGACAGGAAAACCAATAAGCATTACAATAAACAATAGACCTGGATGGGTGACCGCTAGTGACATTTTCATCTAAGTCCCGGGGCGCACGTTAAGCAGTTGGTCCCGGTTGCTGTCGGGAACAGTCGACAGGCCACGTCAGAGGCCTACGGGCAGCTTGCTCCCTTACCTTGAACTCTTATAGCAGGATTACTTCAATAATACTTTGTTACTTCGTACAATGACGACCTTAAAGTAAGCTCATTAAGGTCGTCATTGTACGAAGTAACAAAGTATTACGAAAGTAATCCTGCTATAAGAGTTCATGGTAATGGAAAGAACAACTCTGATAATAGGTTTGGTCACTAAAACCACACGAAAAAAATGTCAATTTCCCGCATAAAGCATGGTCACCCGCCACAGCCGGCGCGGCTAAGTGACGATGATCGACAAAAAGGGATGAAGTGCGGTTTTATTAACACGAGCTTTCATCAATTTCAAAAAAATAACATTGAATGCGTATAACAAATGATGTTGTTTGCAAGAAAAGGGGATCGGGACGGTGGAAAATGGGCCTCCACAGAAGACGGCCCGTGATGTATGGACGGCGCGTTGATCCATTCGGCGAGTACTTTCACACCTATTGATGGAAGTGACGTCGCAAAAGCTGAATGGTGTGATTTTTTGGAGATAGACGGTTTTGTGTGGTGTTGACTTGTGAGAAAAATCGCAAGATTTAGGTAGTTTTTTTATACATATTGTTACTAGATAAATCATACAACCGCTCCATTCCAATGAAACAGAGCCACCGTGGTGTTATGAAATGAATGAAATGAAAATGACATGAAAAATTTATTGATAACAAATGGTTTGGGTACATTAAACAATGTAATTTTTTTTTTTACTTAATACTTTTTTATTTATTCAAAATTAGGAAATAATATTTACAAATAAATACAATGTAATTAGATACATATTTAAATTCATAAATCAGAAATTATTAAATAAAATTCAAATTGTTATAATTAATATAAGAGTCGATAAAAATAAAATGTAGTCATATTCGATATAAGATTAAATTTCAGTCATCCGTGTCCATGTAATTATACCAATATAGGTAGTTCCACATATTCCGCATAACTATATAAATTTATTTCCAGTTACGATGTAAAATAATCGTCCATATTCAAATATACGTATGTATCATAACATCGCTGTATAGCGAAGCTAGTCCATAGCCTCGCTATACTTCAATACTTCATTTATTCAACCAAGTACACTTGGTTATGTCATACATAATATAATAATTTACAATAATATAAGGTACAGAATACAAACTAGGTTACGGCTGGATGCACGAACAGAGAGACAGGGCAAAGAACCGACCCATGGGATATAACAAAATGAACTAATTGCGGCTGTAAAGAGGCCTTGTCAATGTTTTACAATACAGCGGGGCAATGCGGCCACTGTGCTGGGCGGGTGCGGTGCGGTAGGACCACGTGCCTAGAATTAGGTAGAATTATTATATTTTTTTAAAGTTTTTAGATACTTAAAGTTAGTTTTAGTCCTTTTATCACACATTAAAGAACATGGACTTTGAATTTCTTTGTTTTAATTTTTGTTTAATTGATCTCATTAGGTCATTTACCTAGATTCAATTCAATATACTTACTTTATTGTACAAACAAAAAGACACACAATACAAATATGTTGCATAAAAAAGGCGGAGTACAATAATTTAAATATAGGAGTAGCTAATAGAGTCACGTCAAATTATACATTCGTAGCAGATGTAAATATATCATCTCTGCCTAACGAATACGTTCTATGATCGGAAAAAAAAATTGACAAATGTATGAAAAATAGTGAAAATTTAAAAGACCAAAAAAAAATTGTTCAGTTACCGATACTAAATTTCTATCGGCTTTTCGTTACACCCAGTATATCAGTAAACATATGATCTATTATGTCACCCTAATCATCAAGAAACAGTAATTTAAAAAAAATGTACAAATTTAGCTGTTAATTTGTACATTTTTGTAAATTACAGTAAAATAAAATTTAATAAATTGTTTGTAAAAATAGTGTAAATTGAAAAGACGAAAAAAAAAGTTGTTCAGTTACCGATACTAAATTACTTTCGGCTTTTCGTTACACCCAGTATATCATTAAACATGATCCATTGTCACCCTACTCATCAAGAAACAGTAATTTTACAAAAATGTACAAATTAACAGCTAATCAACGAATTTGCTAAACTCATCGCCCTTCAGCCCTCGTGATGAAGTACAGACGCGCGCGGAATGCGCTGAGTCACCATACTGTAAGCGGGGGGAAACGCACCCTTGTACTGCCGGGTAGCGACAATAGTTTTGCTTTTATTTAATAGTAGAGTTTTACAAATATCAATGGTGTTGTTCTTTTATGGTGGCACTTAAATTCATTTATTTTTACAGAAACTTACCTTGACATTCAGTGCAATTAATTATATTATTGTGAATCCATTAAAAACTTGCTCTAAATTGTAAAACATTGACGAGGCCTCTTTACAGCCGCTATTAGATCATTTTGTTATATCCCATGGGTCGGTTCTTTGCCCTGTTTCTCTGTTCGTATCCAGCCGTAACCTAGTTTGTATTCTGTACCTTATATTATTGTAAATTATTATATTATGTATGACATAACCAAGTGTTCCATAGAGCTCCTAAGGTTGAATAAATGAAGCATTGAAGTATACTTCACGAGGCTATTCGAATTTGCGTATTTGTCATAATTGCCATGTGTGGTTGGTATTCTTGACAAAATATTCGTCTTTTTTGTATGTACGTCAAGTATTTGACAAATACGACAAACACCCAATAGCGAATACGAATAGCCAAATGAAGTGCCACCACGAGATTTGGAGATTCTAACTCCAGCGCCAGACATGTGCACAAATGTTTGTCAAACATGCTCAAATTCCATGTTCATTGACGGTTTTTTATAACATCCTAGTTATAGATTCTGTACAAAGCTTTCAATGGTACTTAAAACTATGCAAAGATGCTCGCATGTCTGTTCTTATTGTCTATCATAAGAGTTGAATTCACTGCAAGTGTTACCATTGAAGGAAGGAACAAAGGAAGGTGTACAGGAATGTTTTTAAGATTGAGATTTTCTGCAAAACTACTTGACCGATTGTAAAATTATTTCGCTGTCAGATAGATAAAAGTTAAAACTATGTAACTGTAAAAGAATTATTAAAATCGATCAAGTAGTTCTTGAGAAAATATCAACCATATTGAGACCCCTGTCTTCGACTGAACCTGATTTTCTAGGAAATTACGATTGTAATCAAAATATTTAAAAAAAACCTGGTCAGCTACAGTCAAAGTTACGATAAGGCTACAGTATTTTTTTTTCGAGTGGTTTAGTGACTAAACCTATTTGTCAAAGTTATCAGACCTTTGACGTGGCCTAACGACTGCTGTCCAGCGACAACAACCGGGACCAACTGCTTAACGTGCGCCCCGAGGCACGGAGGGGCTCAGATGAAAGTGTCACTAGCGGTCACCCATCCAGGTACTAATCTCACCCAACTCGTACGATCGTTTTCAACGTGTACTCACAACTGTAACATGAGCCCCTATACCTACCCATTAAATTCGTACATTGACCTGATTTTCTTAGAAATTACGAACATAATCAAAATGATAAATGGAGAAAAAAAAATTCATTACGACCGGGATTCGAACCCGGTACCTCGCCATTCCGTGGCACGCTCTATTCCAACAGAGCCATCGTGATTCGTATCCAGATCGTGAAATTTGTCTCCATATTCTCGTCTGAGAGGTAGATGAGGAATGGCGAGGTCCCGGGTTCGAAGGTCCGGGGGTCGTGATGAAATTTTTTCTCCATTTATCATTTAGATTTTCGTTTCGCAAAATCAATGCCAGAAAATATCAAAATATTAATAAATAAAAAACTAGTCAGCTATACAGGCAAAGTTACGAGAAGCTACAGTAGATAGTCACTAATTAATTGAATCATTAGCATAATACGCCCATAACTATATCGATCTTACGTCGATTCACATCATAACAGATATATTAAAAATTAATCACAAACAGCCAAATATCAATATATTAATAAGCTGTAGTATTTACATAGATATTTTATGATGATAGTAAATTATTTCAAAATCGACACACGACGATCTGAATTATATAGTAGAGGGCATCTATAGTTTTACATATTTATACATATCAAAGTTTATATAACACATCAAGTATATATCGAACGTCTCCAGAACCTGGGCATACGGTTTATATTTGGCTTACGTAAATACGATCACGTTTCGGAATTCCGTAGCAAATTAAAGTGGCTTCCAATTCGTAGACGTAAAGATGCTCACATTCTTGCTCTTCTCTACTCGGTGCTGTTCAATCCCTCAACTCCTTTATATCTAAAGGAGCGTTTTCAGTACCTTTGCACTACTCATAATCGCCCTCTTCGCTCTTCTGAAAATCTCGTTCTTTACCTTCCTTGTTCTTCTACTAAATTCTATCGACAATCCTTCACGTCTCAAGCAATCCGACTTTGGAATTCCCTACCTGTCTCCATACGATTCGCGGAGTCCCTGCCCATTTTCAAACGACAGGTAAAGGAACATTTTCTGACACTTTGATACTTATTCTTCTTTTTCCTCACCTCACTTTGGTTGTTGTCGATATCCTGTGTTATGTGTGTTTATATAAGTACTACTGTTATTTATATGTATGTGTATGTATATATATATATATATATTTATTATTAATATATATTTACATTTCTATATTATATTTATTAATACAAGTATATATTATATTGGTATATAATAGATATAATTTACATGTTTAAGTATCGTAAATTGTGTTACCTATCTAACGTAGATATTACTATTTATTATATTTACATAGTATGCACTTCTACCTCTTTCTGATATATTTTTATAATATCCTCTGCAGTTGGTTGTCTGGAAGAAATCGCTTTTAGCGATAAGACCGCCAAAATTGTACATGCTTCTCATTTATGTAATGAATACTGTATTATGGTGCAATAAAGTGTATTTATCTTATCTTATCTTATATCTTAATTTATTATGTAACTGTCTAGCTAGGTATGTACGGTCCGACACAGAGAAAAGGGTACCTAATATATATAAATATAACCAGTAAGTAGAGTAATAACTACTTACTGGTTATATTTATTTGTATCGTATTTATTTTATTACTTACTTTTATTATTTACTTTTGGATATCATTATTTGTTACCTTAACTAACTGTATACCTAACAACCTGTAACTTAAACCATAAAAACCCGTCGTTCTGTAACTGTAATGTCTTTTAGAATCCCACGGGACAGGCTTAGCCTAGTGTGGGCTTCACTGATTAATAAGTTAATGTAAAATACTGTATGGTAAATAAACATTTCTTTCTTTCTTCTTTCTTTCATTTATCTACTTATATGTAGGTATATTAAGGCTTTTGTATCATATTATTATATGTATGACTGTATTATAATATTATTGTGTTAAGATAGCATTAAAGATGTAAAATGTGATATTATAAAATAAAAGCTATAAGTACCTATTATAGCTTTTATTATATTATATATTATAAAATAAAAGCTATAAGTATATATTATGTGAAATAACTGTGATATAAGATAATAATTAAAAATGAAATTTATTATATTAAACTTAAATAATCAAATGTATGCGACGATTTAGGCATAATCTGTAATGTTTCATGCATTATGAATTAATACATGAATTTGAATTCGTTCGCATGAACTGCACATTTTGATTTAAAAAAAAGAATACACATGTTGGCCTTTCCAATGACTATGTGCCAACGACATGTGACAACTTGGCACAAAGACGGATGCGACACGATACCGTCACGTGTCCGTCACGACGACGTTAACGTTTTTACGACGAGAGTCGTTCGCGCGATCGTAAAATGTTTGTTTTATATGTTTAGACAGCAATGGCAGATTCGGAGGTGCAATAGCAATGATTAAATGGAATATTTGAATGATTAAATGGAATGATTAAATGATTTAATGGAAGACATAGTGGTTGACATTGCTCATAGAATCAGTAAACTGAAGTGTCAGTGGGCTGGTCACGTCTGTCGTAGAACCGATAACCGATGGGGTAGACGAGTTCTCGAATGGAGGCCACGAACGGGTAAACGTAGCGTGTGACGCCCCCCGACCAGATGGAGGGATGACCTTCGCAAAATGGCTGGCAGAGACTGGATGCAGAGGGCCGAGAGTAGGGTTGAGTGGCGTGCTTTGGGAGAGGCCTACGTCCAGCAGTGGACTGATACGGGCTGATGATGAAATGGAATTTGTTCATTTGAAAGTTTCATCAAATAAATAAATTAGATTCGGTTTCATATCTATTTATTGACAGTTACATGTGTGACACATGTGTCACATGTTTTTGTCTTAGAATTTACATGCTTAAACATTGTTTTGGGAAGGTTCAGTTACAACATCGCGTTTTAGAGGCTCAGACGGGGAGGAGGTAGGTGAGGGATGAATGGATTACACATTGTGGGCTAGTACAGCCCACAATGGAGAGTGCTCGAGCGCCAGTCGGGTCGCGGTTGGATCACAGTTTCCCGTGGCTCGGCGAGAATGGCACGAGGTGGAACACCCCAGGACGTTTAGTCGGTATGCTGCCCCTTCAGGGCGGTGAGCCCGACATAAACAGCACGCTCCCCCAGGCGTGGTGCCACATGATTTGCATGTTTTACCAGGGTAAAAAAAAAGGTCAACCATGACAGCAGATCAATGGTAACACTGTTTACTTTTGACAGTTCATATTATTTGCGTCGTAAGACTTAAAATCGTACTGCAAGTGTTACCATTGATCTGCTGTCGACTACCAATGAGATTCCTCGGTTTTTTTTCACCGAATGCTCTCAAAACAAAATATCGTGATAAAACCTGCAACCCGTATAATAAAATCTAAGTAAATAATGTGTAATCCGCACTGGACCCACGTGGTGGATTATGGTCCAAGCTCCCTCAATGCGAAGGTCTGTGCGGACACAGTGGGGACATACAAATATACTGAAGATGATGATGAAGTTCGTTCAAAAGTTAGGAAGGGACCGAAGGCTTAAACCATGGGTTAACTTTTAATCACGTTTATGGCTAAATATGTATAATATAATACCTATATATTTTGTTTAATTCCTTTGAATGGATGTCCTCTAAACAAAGAACTATATTGACCTATTTTTTTGCCAAGTCCAAACATCTATGGATCAATGATCCAGATCGCTGTTTGATTGACAGACTGACAGACAGCCGGACTGATTGGATATAATTACGATGCATATTTTATTAAATACACAATTGATTGATCTGCCATTCGCATGAGTCCTATGTCAACGAGTGAAGACTCGAAATTGAAGGAGTTAGTGTCAATGTAGGTTTGTTGGTTTGATTCGTAGTAAATTCAGCGTGATGCCAGAATAAAAGTATTCAAATGTTCCAATGTTATGTTCGAATGATAACGATCGGAGTACTAGGATATTAGGAGATCTAATTACGAAATGATTACTAGAATTATCATTATTCGATTATTTTATGCTGAGTCTTCAGCTATCTAAAGACTCAGTACTCTACTCTTTATTATGTATTTTCTCGTATGACTGTGACCAGGGGCCCTCAATAAGGTTGAGATTTTCTTAAGAACTACTGGACTGATTGTAAAAAATATTTTACTAGTAAGTAACTTAGATCTTCTTTATTAAAAATATAAAATATTATGCTAAACTAAATGAAATAAACTAAAACTATATGTAGAAGTACAAATATATATAAAAATTAGAGATAAAAAACTTGTCCTAGGTCCCCCACTATTGGCAGTAGTAGATTGTTTAGAGTAAACACTATGTAGGTAGGTACTTACCTAATTGTATTGAATTAAAAAAAATAAGTCGACTACTTTTTGAGAAAATCTCAACCTTAAAAAATCTCCTACACCTCTCTTATGTTAGACCGTAGGTACTATTCTCAGATCAGGTAATGATCTGAGGTATATAGGCCCGGACAGCTAAGTTGACCCAAAATGGCGGTGAAATTGTAAACAAAATCTACAAGTGCCGAAAATTGTAACATTTTGGAGTTTGAGCCGCTTTTATTATCTGCGTAGAGTTGAAATCGTAATCTGCTGTCGAGTCTACCTTCACGATCTGCCGCCATTTTGGGTCAACTTAGCTGCCGGCAACTATACCCTTGTTTCTATCGGATAGTAAATAGATTGAGTATAGGTTTATGGCTAACAGAATATGTATAATTAAATTTATTTATTATTTATTTTATTTATTAATTTAAAAATGTAGCATTACAGTTATACATATTACCTATTCACTATACATTTCATAAAAATTACATCATTATTACATCAATTAAATTTTATCATTATTATTATCATGAGAGCTCGGTGGCTCAGTGGTTGGGTCAATGGACTTGCAATACGGAGGTCTCAGGTTCGATTCCCAGCCAGGGCAGCCATGTACCAATGAGTCATCCTCGGTTTTTTCGACGGACCTACGTACATATACCGAGTGCTCTCAAAACGGTGAAGGAAAACATCGTGATGAAACCTGCATGCTGTAGAAGAATAAAAAATCTAAGGCATGTGAAATCCGACAATCCGCACTGGGCCCGCGTGTTGGATCATGACCCGAGCTCACGCAATGTAAGGGAAGGTCTGTGCCCGAGCAGTGGGGCAATATAAATAGACTGATGATGATGGTGATTATCATGTCTCATAAATATATCTAATATATATATCTAATGTAACGGAAAGAGTATATACTCTTTCCGTTACATTAGATCCTGTATATCAACAAGCATTCGTGTATCCGACTGTCCTCGGTTCGTCAGCTGCCGATATTGATTCGCAGTTGATTGATACGATAATTGATTGACAGCTGACGCACACAGACAGTATACATATTAATACTACTACATACACTGAATCGATGTATGTATGTAGTTGCGCTCCGTCCGACAGAATCGATGCTGTAATTAGTTTGAATATATCAAGGAACACTGGTCTACTGGTAGAGAACTCTATCATAGAGTTCACCACACCTTACGTACCATCTAATTTTATTTTATTTTGTCTATATTAAAGAATTACTTACAGACTTTCGATTAAATTTTATTATCAACGAGTGAATAATTTATTCAAAACAGAAAAGCACGCATTTTTTTGTATTAAAAGGCAATAAAATAACTAGGTAAAATATAACTAAATCTAATGATCAACAAAGCTTGAAAAAAGAATTTGAAGCAAAATCTAAAAGTTTTCCTGAGTTTTATCTTCAGACATAAGAAGACCTGAGTCCTGACACTTCGAACACCCCCATATCGTATGACGTAACGAATTCGTTCACAAAGCATATCTACAAGTCATTACACTACACGTACCCCCATCGCCTATCTTTACGAAAGCACAGATAAGTAGAAGTGACTCCAAATGGTAATAATGAAAATAACTAGGTAAATGATCAACAAACCCCCGAAATGCTTTAAAATCTCCATCATCATCGCACTAATTCTCTATCCGAAGGTTGTCTGGGAGAGATCGCTCTCAGCGATAAGACCGCCTATTATATATAATATTGTTTAAGCTTTTGTGGAATAAATAATATTTATCTTATCTCCCAAAAGTCTGAGTCTTCAGCCCTGAGAACTGACACTTCCAACGCCCCCATATCGTATGACGTAACATGTTCACAGTTCGTTCAAACTGCATCTTTACAAGTCATTAGACGTGCCCCCCTCGCCTATCGCCTCATACGAAAGCCTAGATGAGTAGAAGTAACTAATCCACAAGGTAATAAAATATCCAGGTAAATCTAATGATCAAGAAAGCCCCGATAAAGTCTTTTGAACAAAATCTCCCAAAGGTCTTCCTGAGTCTTCAGCCCTGAGTCCTGACACTTCGAACACCCCCAGATCGTATGACGTAACATGTTCGTTCACAACAGCATCTTTACAAGTCATTAGACGTGCCCCCCTCGCCTATCCCCCCCTGCTCCCCGCCCCGGGGACGCCGCACCCGTTTGTAATTAACCGAGGGCCATAAATTGACCGTAACTGTCATATCATATTGATTTAGTCCCGCGAGCTCGGGCGGGTGTGCTAGGGCAGAAGTTTTGCCGGGGGTTGGAAAAATTAAAATTGTTCGCGATTGATGGCATCGGGTTTTGGGAGAATGGGAGATGAACAGAGTTCATATTCATATTGTTTATTTCTAACCATACGGAACATTACCGAGCACTTGGTTATGTCAACAACAATTTGGTATCGTACAATGAAACCGGGCGCCAAACTTATTTAGGCGAAAAATAGGACTCACATCAGAGATTTAAATCTTTGATAAGTGTAGGTATCTACACTTGATCCAATTTAGTTATATATATAAAATCCATGTATTTATTAAATGTCCCAATAATTCGAAAGATAAAATAAGAAAATAGGATTGCACGACTAATGTCCAAAATGCCACAATGTCATGTTAGAAAAATGACCATTTTGAATAATGTCCAATCACAACGGTGATTGGGTATTGAAGATACTGAGGTCTATATTCAGTTTTGAGAGCAAGCTTAGTGTGAACTCGCTCTTACAGACGCTTGACAGGTTGTAAGAGCTCGCGGTGAAGACTTCTATGAATACAGGCCTCTTAGGGTGGACGTCAAGGAAAATCTTAAAATATTCCGTCACGAGACTGAATTGGTGGACTCAAAATTCTCAGTGCGTTAGTCATTGAAATGTCCAAAACTAAACTGTTAAAATAAAAAAAAATGCTCGGATAGAGAAAGAAACCTCCAACCAAACAAAATATAAAGTTTTATTGGTTAAAGAAGTATACTAAATTCATAATAAATACATGATAGTGGACAAAATTAGAAGAGTTCGTAGTCCATTTGCGAGTACGTTGAAAACGATGGTACAAGTTAAGCAACGCTGGGCGAGGTCAGTACCTGGATGGGTGACCGCTAGAGACACTTTCATCTGAGCCCCTCCGTGCCTCGGGGCGCACGTTAAGCAGTTAGTCCCGGTTGCTGTCGCTCGGCAGCAGTCGTTAGGCCACGTCAGAGGCCTACGGGCCGCCTGAATAACTCTGAGAAATAGGTTTGGTCACTAAACCACACGAAAAAGGGACAAAATCACAAAACCAAAATTATGTTTACTAAAATAGGTGTTTTAGTAATCATTTTCTTACCTTAAGAAAGAAAAAGGTAGCAATATTTTAGACTTGTCAGAAGCTTAGTTTAGAAAGCCCAGTTCAGTAGCTAAGGTAAACCTGTCGTAATATGCCGTAATATAAAATCCTCAAAAACAAGCTGATGTATTGCCTCCATCGAAACTTTTCATGTGTGCGTCAAATGATCTAATTTAGCTCATCCATACCCACCCCGGATGAGGCGAAGACAGCATTATTGCCGCGCCAGCGCGAGTGAGTCTGTCAAAACAACGCTAACTAGCGAATCCAACAACATTTGGCCAACGGATGATAGAAAACAAACATTATACTTGCCATTCTTAAACATGATCGGATTCAACAAACACTATTTAACGAATTTACGATACGATTCGAGATCAAACGTCGAATCACAAAAATATCTATTCCAATCAAACATTGATAGTTATTCCTTTGAAATTGAATGGTAAGGTGTACAATTGAATGTGGGATGTTTTTGATGAACGCGGATACAAATTGGCCGCCATGTTTTTTCATCCTGTTTCTCCTCAACAATGGCGCGCGGTGTTGCCACATTGATGACGCTTCCCTTTTTTCTTCGGATTCTTTATTGCACTAACTTTGATTGAACAGATTTCTTTTGTTTTCTTTGCGCAATAGTTTCCGTGCGGTTCGTAATGATTTTTGCTAGTGTTCGTTGATCAAAAGAAGCCAGAATTTATTATAAGCGGAAGTTTATTTGCAGAATTATTTCAAATGTTCCAGAACAGATTTCACTTGCAGCTTGGTTCTTTTACATTCATACTTGAGTGTGAATTAACACCACTTTAAGTTAATGTATCATGTTAAAATAAGACACGAATACATAATTAGAGCTCGGTGGCTCAGTGGTTGGGTCAATGGACTTGCGATACGGAGATCCCCGGGTCGATTCCCAGCCAGGGCAGCCATGTACCAATGAGTTATCCTCCATTTTTTCGACGGAAAAACTTACGTACATTTACCGAGTGCTCTCAAAACGGTGAAGGAAAACATCGTGATGAAACCTGCATGCCGTCGAAGAAGAAAAAAAATCTAAGGCATGTGAAATCCGCGAATCCGCATTGAGCTCGCGTGTTAGATCATGGCCCCAGCTGCCTCGATGTAAGGGAAGGTCTTTGCCCGAGCAGTGAGGCAATATAAATAGACTGATGATGATATAATTAGGTAAACATTATTTTGTCTCAAAGAAAAAGCTTTTAAAATGATTGACTATTGATTAAGTAGCTAAACAGGAAACTCTTGACTAATAGTGACTAATCCTAAAGGTAATAAAATAAGTAGGTAAAATAATGACCAAAATGCTGGCCTGTATTTCGCCCAAAGAATTAGCTTGGCTATTCAGAGGGGAAATGCCGCCAGCATTTTGGACACGCTGCCGGACAGCGGGGATCGGTTGAACTATCTGTAATGCAAGTCATTCAGATAGTTCAACCGACCTATTGTACATATAGTTTTATTTTAGTTTAGTTATATTTTAGTAAGTACTTTTATTTTTAGTTTAATATTGTAGTTTAGTAAGTTAGTTTATATTTTTAGTTATTTTAATAAATTCTACACAAAGTTAAAAAAATATAACATGTAATGTACTATGTGAAAATGTAATTCTTTGTACAATAAAGAGTAGGTAAATAAAACTAAATCTAATTATTAGCAAAGCCCCCAAAAAGTCATGTCATTAAAATTTTGACAGACCACAACCGAATTTATTGTCTAAAATAAACAAGTTTCCAAGTAACGATAACCGAATCGTCTAAACTAAAAATTCCAAGTGACTCCACAGTGTAGCGTATGGCATAAATCCTACAATGTGTCAATTAACTCAAGTTAATGTTGTATTTATGTAAATCTCTGACGGACATTGTGGGCTAAGACAAAAAGAGACGTTTGACCGCGACACGACCGCACCATTTAGATAAATTGTGTATTTCTTCCAAATGTCAGGACTCAGGACGGACGGACGACAAAAAATAGATGTTTAATGGACAGATAAGTGTTGTGTGGAAACATTAATTAAACGTAAGTTGAATTATCGGATTAAGGAATCTATTGAGTGATGGCAGATGTTGATAATAATAGTTTTTAATTAATTTCGAGATCTTTCGCAAAGAAAATGTACATCTATTAGGTATTAAGTATGATGTATGTAGTCCTTAATTTAAACAGAATTAAACTGAAAGTTACTTGCACTTATATGGAAATTAATTGACATAACACACTGAAAAAACAAGGCTGTAGCAGCTTTTTAGCTGTTGATTTCTAAGGCATTTGTATTATGCGTTGTTACTTTATTTTTCTTTATTTATATAGGTAGGTACTTATCTTAAGTATCAGTTAATGCTAGGTATTTAATATTGCTCAACAAGCTACCAATTCATACGCCGAATTCTCTACCCAAAGGTTGTCTGGAAGAGATCGCTTTGAGCGATAAGACCGACAATTGTAATACTAACTGTATTAGCCTATTTCTTCGGTGTAATTCTTATTTTTTTTTTGCAATATAGAATATTTATCTTACCTAAAAAATATAACTTTCGTCTGATATTAGTTTTGATTTACCTATAGGTACATATACTATAGCAGCATTGTAGTCCATGTATAACATTTAATTGGTTTTACATAAGCGGACTATTACATTTAATTATAGTTAATTATCCGGTTACAAACTGATTTATTAGCGTTAAACGGAAAGTTAAATAATAACAGGTATCTACTCTATCAAGAGCAATTCATTTGAATTTGATTTGTTACTGTCATTTTTGACTTCTAGTATTTATGACATTATTTATTTATTTATTAAAAATAAAAAAATTGTGATATTAATGTGTGGAATAAACACTTTTTATAATACACATCAATACGATGACAGACTTTCTGGATTTGTAGGATTCAGGGCCTTCCATGAGCCAACTAGCGCCGCCAATCTTGAAAAAATAATATTTTACAATATGATCAATTTTATTAAAAAAGCTATTTACAAAATGTTTATTAGGATGAATACTATTTTTCAATATACAATACATGGCATAATTGCGACAAGCTAAGTTGTAGTTCACAAATGTGCCAAAAACGGCCGTTTTTCGCAATTATGCGAACTACAACTTACCGACATTGAATCACGTCATAAATAAGCATTCAAAAAATAGTATTTATCGTAATAAACATTTTGTATAAAGCTTTTTAATAAAATTGATTATATTGGAAGATATTTTTTTTTTAAGATTGGCGGCGCTAGTTGGTTCATGGAATGCTCTTCATGGTGAATTTTATTTTATTATAATATCAACCAAAAATATTTCTCCTGTACCTATGTATAATTTTTACATAGGTACTTAAACTTAAGATTATAATATTGTGCAATTAATCACCATTTAGGGCATTTTTTTTATTTACAGTTTTTATTTACATATTTTTTTATTACTGTCTTTAATATAATATTTTGTCATGCAATAATGTATACCATCACCATTTCAAGTAAGGGTATTATTAGTCATAAGTACCTAAATAAGGTAGGTAAGTAAGGTAGGTACTTACCTACCTTATTTAGGTACTAATGATCCTATATCTGTAACATAATAAATTATTGCAAAAAATAATATATTTCAGTCTTAGAATTTTGACAGAACATTAAATTGCGAATATTAAACGTTCACAATCTTAATATTAACTCATAGGTCAATAGCAACATAAAAATTAATTAATTAGGAAAAAAAGGGAATGATTGAAACCCCAACCAAAAAATATCAATCAAATTTATTAGTTCTCAAAAACCGGTACATACCAAATCCATCGAACTAAAATATAAACTAGTGGGAATAAATATGGCGGATGATTTATGGCGTTATTGACATTGGTTGCGCGGGCGCAGGCGGCCATCTTGTATTTGCTAATTGCCAGTTTATGTCATTAAATCAGTCACGCTTCGGTGGAATATCGACGAGTGTGTGATTCTTGGTCATTTGTTTTCTTGAACCATTATTCTGTCAATTTTTTTTTGGATAGTGATTTTTTAAAATCTGGACCGTTGTTGAAAGGTCTGCACACAGACCACTTACCCCATAGACCTCCTGTTACAACAGGAGGGCGCCCGTGTCTGCCCGCACATATGTAACTTAGAGATAGTATCGACATGGACGCATCTCTTTAATACGGCACCCCTGTCCCCCGTTTCGTCTCTATGCGCTCATCGTTGACAGAATGTTTCGCTTGCAAATAACAATGCCAGATTATGCCCCACCATCAACCGCATGATGAACAAGATAACGAATAAATGTAAAAATATCTCCGATTTTTATTAAATTTATTGGTTTAAACAAGTTGCGAGTCGAAAAACAGCTTAATTAAGAATTCAGAAAATAGTATGAAATCGAAGCGAATTATTCATTGTTTTTGTAATAATTTTCTACTACTCTCGCAACTCCTACTGATTGTGATTATGCTATATAAAACCGGTAATAAGTCCCCAACAAAATGATAGGTACTTACCTACAGTTTAAATGGTCACGTAGTTTTGTAGGTGGGGCAAAGCTCCATTAATATCTGGCAATGTTATTTGTACCGATTTCATGTCTATTGGGTAAGTGATATGTGGGTCTGCACCATCACCTTTACTCTTTGGTGTATTATAATATCTATAGCAATACAATAGAGAGCTCGACAAATGTGGTTAGAGAACATTTGGACTTTGAATATGAACCTGGGACGTTCATATTCAAAGGACTTCGTTTCTCGACAGTTACTTACCTACATTTACCAATTACAATAGAACACGAAAGAAGGTAGATCGTTTTGTGTCACCCTTCTGACGTTTAACACTCACCGACTTCAGTCTACTCGTGACCATGATGGCTGCAATGCTGTCGAAATATCGAGACATCAATAATAAATGTTTAACACGGTAATTCCCGTTTTATCTAATTAATACCAATTGATCTAAAACGGTGATGGATAAAGTGGAGAAAAAACTGCATGCCCCGGTGGCAATCTAACCATCACCTCCTCTCATATGCGCCTGGCGTTTTATCCATTTATAGCCTGGCGCTTTATCCATTTCGCCACGGCATATTTCGCACGTCACGAGTCAAATTTAGTCGCAATTGAAACTGAGTGTGATTTTTAATAGGGTCTTTCACCTTTATATATTTTATTGGAATTGGAACCCACGTGTCATAGGGTCCGCTTACTATAAGAGACTGTCTACAGACTTGCGTGGTGAAGTAAATGACGAAACGTTTGGTCGCCGACTGAAATACCTTTTATTGGATAGCGAATTGTATTCCTTTGAGGAATTTGACTTTTTAAATTGACGATCAAATTACTAATGTGTATTTTAAGTATGGACATAACTGTAAAAATTACATTGTAATCTGAAATAAACCAATCTATCTATTTATTGCGCTCATATATGTAACCCCAAGCCTTTGGGCAATAAATACTATTTAAAAAGTGAATTTTTTATTGCAAAAGAAAAGGAATTACACAAAATAAATATGTTAATACAGTTAGTATCACAATTGATGGTCTTATCGCTTAAAGCGATATCTTCCAGACAACCTTCGGTTAGAGAATTCATCGGATGAATAGACCTTGTTAAGCAATAATTAAATACCTATCAATACCTAACTGGTACTTAAATACAACGAATAAACAAACGAAGTAATAGATTTAGTTGTGTCATGTTCTGTCGTAATATGAGGTAAATTGAAAACCTTATTAGGTTTAAAACTTAGGTTATAAAGTAGGTAGTCCTCGGGAAGACCACAAGGGGTAGGTAGATGATATGAATTATTGTAACATATTGATTATTATACCTACTTACTTATAATAAAAGTACTAAGTACCTATTTTTAAATTTAGTATAATGGTTACGATTGGATACAGCTGTAATAACTGTCGATGGTACGGTGGAACACAGAGAAAGGTGTACAGGAGAGTTTTTAAGGTTGAGATTATCTCAAAAACTACTTCACATATTGCAAAAATTCTTTCGCTGTTTGATAGATAAAAGTGAAAACTACGTAACTGTAAAACAATTACTAAAATCGGTCCAGTAGTTTTTGAGAAAATCGCAACCTTATTGAGGCCCCCTGTATACTTATCTCTGTCGTCGACTGTACAATTATCTACATGTTTTAATACTTTCAAGTTTGAATATTCAGCATAACATCTCTCAAAATATTTAAATATTTTTACTTTTATTATAATTAGGTACATGATATTGATGTGTGATAATATTAGAACATGATGAAAAATTTCTTGCTGCGACCTATAATGCGATGAAGATTTTCGGTGGGCGTGGCGTGGCCTGTGGTGGCTCAGTTGGAAAGAGCGTGTCACGGAATGACAAGGTCGCAGGTTCAAGTCCTGCCCACGGCAAGACATTTTTCATCATGTTCTAATTTATTGACCGAGCATGGATAATGCGTAATTCAAATTCTGTGATAATATTCACAAAATACAGTAATGTTAATGTTTGTGATAATAAATCAACCCTAAAGGCGTTTTCAAAGTTCTTCAAATAATTTAGTACAAAATCCGATTATATACGTAATATCTATATTAATAGCTTATTATTGTTATAGTAAAACTCTCATTGTGCGTATTCAACGATTTTATAACCTCTAGGTTGTCAGTGTGCCGTGTTTTCTGTCTTAATTTTATGTTGTGAAAATTTTACCGAATTAAATGACCGTGCCCGATTCTGCCCCACCATCAACAAGCTTAATTATTAAGAATTCAGAAAATAGTAAGAAATCGAAGCGATTTATTCATTGTTTTTGTTATTCTTCTATAGGAGTTGCGAGAGTAGTAGAAAATGATACTGATTATGATTACGCAATATGAAACCTGTAAAAGTCCCCAATAAAATGATAGGGACAGCTTCAATAGTCTCGTAGTTTTGTAGGTCAAAGTTCCATTGAAATGTGGCAATGTCTTTCATTTTCTCGTTTCCTGCGTTTCCATCTATATTTCATTACGCATAATCTACAACAATTATATAGGTATGTTTATGTATACCATACGGAAATATTTTGGTATTCATATTTTTTGTAAATATTCAAAGACGATGGCAGGCAGGGCAAAGCTTATATTTATTGACAACATGTGACGCGACAGCTGTTGCTATGTCGATGGCTTTCACCTGAAATTATTAATTTGCTACTTAAATTATTTATATAGTCTTATAACATTTATTTACGTCATCTTGTTTCTATATTTTGTCATCTGTTTGCTATTTTATGCACCTACTTGAGTAATTGCAATCTTAAAATGTGATTAATCTAAAATTGCTGTATATTGTAACTCATAATGTCTACCTAAAACTTTAATTAAATGAATACCAAACGGACATAATAATTTATCGTAGGTTCAAGTGTATGTATGAGTACGTAAGCTACAATACAACTATTAAACTTATTATAACTATGTATACCTAATACCTATAACTGTTTCAATCATTAGAAGAAAACAAAAATATTAAAAGGGGATGTTTAATTTTTACAATACAAACCTAGAGACCTTATTACCCGACTGCCTTAGAAGGAGGGTAATGTTTATCGGGTGTATGTGTGTCCATTCCTTCCTGCCATCCTGTAGACTAAACGGCTTGATGGATTTTGATGTATGACATATTGTTAGTTTCGTCTTGATTGCGGGAGTGTCATAGGGTATAAAAAATTAATCAAAACGGGATAATTTTTTCGCAGTCGGTTTTTTTGTTATTTGAAATAATTTCTGCTTGTTACACTTAGAAAAAAGTAGGTAACCCGAAATATTATAACTATTCATACAAATATCTTACAAGTTAATATAAATTAATCTATGTAAATACATTAATCACTGGTATTGATGTAAAAAAAAAACAATTAAATGTAACATTAAAATAACGTCAACTGTGAGATCTACGACGCCCATTTAAAAAAATTCGAACGCCAAAGTTGCAATTTCAAAATGTGCCTATAATGTTTACGTGCCATCCCTCTCTGTCCTCGCCCCGCCCCCTCCCCCGGGCGACATAGACGCGCTGCAGACGCTCGGGGGGCCCGCGACACTCGACTCTTTTAAATGACGACTGGTGTGTGCACTGCTTTACAAAAATAAAGATGGCGGATCGGAATGTCCTTTGCCGTTTTGAAATTTTTTTTTTCTTCAGAAATTAAAGCATCGGTCTTGCAGTAGTTTTTTTGGATAGATTTATAAGTAATTAATTTTCTATGACTAAGAAAACTATATAGTCATGGTAAATAATATTAATGATTTTATGTAAATTATTAAGCTAATCGGTAGAAGCAATGTAGATAATATTTTTATAGGTAATTTATTTATGTTTATAGTTAGGTTAGGTTATGTATAAGAATTAAAAAAAGCTATTTTTCAATTAAAAAATGTGTAACAGACAGACTCGCTAAAATAATTCAATATTGTACTTATCTAAAATACAATATAAATGATTGGAGGCTTATTAAATTTCAAAGCAGACTTTTTTAATTTCTCAATATTTGTCTTTTTTCCGAATTAAATGAATTATTATTCATCTGTTTTAAATTTAAATATGGAATATTTAACTAAAATAATACAAGGATACTAACTGAATATTAAAAATATACAATTTATAAACGTTTCTAACATAGATTCCTGTTTTATCCCGTAACCGGTGCGCAGTACCGACGCCGGCCGCCGCCGCATTATTACTAAATTTCAGCGAACGTTTCCAAAGTTTCAGGAGCCTATCACGCACTTAGAAACTTGTAAACGCACTTCAAAACTTATGTAACTTATCAAAAAATAGTATATCATGCCACTATAATATGGTTTAAGAGCAAACAAATTTAAGAAAAAGCTTTTAATATTAATGAAAATCAATTATATTATAAAGAACAAAAAATATTAGGGAAGTTATTTGTAATTTAATTTATTCTCACCTTTTTCTGTGAATACTGGATATGTTGACAAACGAAAACACGGTTCACCTGTCACCTAAGCAAGCAACTCCACGATATCCTTTTGTTTTCCAAACTTCTGTTTGTTTTCTACATACGTGAAACGAATTCCTCAGCACATCAAACACCATATATGCCGTTGAACCTTCCAATCCATCAATAGGAAACTTAAACAAATCAACCGTATTTGAACAGATGGACCGCGACGACTATGTCTCGACAAATATAATAATATATCGGCCGCTCGAGTTACGTGGTCACTTCACTGTTTAAACTGGCACTAAGTCACACTTAGTTGGGCACTAGTTGTTACTGCACAGATTATTTTGGCACTGCACGTGTGGGGGTTGGTTTGTCGCGTGTTTCGGGGTTTGTTTACGCGACGGTGCGCGCGCGGGTCGCACTGCGGTTGCGTCGCGGGCCGCGGCCGGAATGCCGCGCCGCGCTCGGCCACAGTGCAGCTAGCGCCGCGCGGACAGAACACGAACTACGGCACTCAATCAAACGTCCGCCCGTCACAAGATGCACTCTTTTTTTGCAGTGCAGTGTAATTTTCTTTGATTGTGCAAAATGAAGAAAGGAAGAAGTTTGGTGCAATTTTCTGTATTATTTATTTATTATGCTGAGCTTATCTTGTAATTTAGGTATATACCTATGTATTTTTTTTAATCCACTGTTTATCACTTACTGTACTATGCTTATTTTATCAGTCAGAATAAGTTGGTAAACTATTTTATAAGTTTTGAATTTACATGATTAAATAATGGCATTGTTTTATTGTAATAAACATAATACAAAAATAACTGATTAATGCGTTTTAATTGCCAAATTATTGCTTCATATTATCTACGAAATAATATTTTACACTTAGAAAAATTAAATATTAATTAGTATCAAATTCCAAAGATCTAATCAAAACAGTGCACTGGAAAAAATAAAGCCGCGCATAGACCGGCCGGTCGGTCGGGTCGGGGCGCCGTGACCTTGCAGCGGCGTGCAGTGTCGCCGTCTCGCTCGCTCCCCCGCGCGGGGCGGCGTCACGTGGCCCCGCCCCCCGCCCACCGCACCTCCCGCTTTTTACCTTTTTTCCGCGTGCAGTAAAGTAACTCACTTCTGTTTTAACTATTGCACCTTGTCAATATATTTGTGAATTTTGTAATGTTTTATATAACTTTTGAATCTACCTAATAATTCTTTTAAATACTATAATGTTTTATGTCGGTTGGTATTTAAGGAAAGTGGAATGCATCTTGATTAGATTAATTTGTATACCAAAATTGTTTGTAGGTATACCAAAATTAAAGTGAAAATATGAATTAACATACGTATTTACTTACTAAAATACTTATGTAAATAATAATGTAATTAATTACCTACCTAGTAATGGTAAAATAAACCATAAAAATTACGGTGATAGAATTTTTTAAATATCCTAAATGCTATATTTAAATTTAAATGGTAAATACCATTTAAATTTAAAAGGTTTTTTTACTTTATTTACTAATAATAATAAGCATGATTTTTTGACCTTGTATCTTGTTCTTGTCTCTTTCACATAATAAAATTTAAGATAATCTAATTAAAGTTCACTTAAATCCTGTAATACCTACCTATGATTATAATATTCTTAAGTGACCAAACATTACCCTGAATATATTAAAAAGACATCACACATTGGGCAGTAGCTGACAAGTCCCATAACATTCCACCTCCGGCCCATAACCCGGTGACTGCGAACTTTACGACCTCAACCGTAAAACCCGATTTTTGCTCAGTGTTACCAACTTGACGGATTTCGCTTTCAATTTTCGGATTCAACTGATTTTTTTGTCTAAATGCTGTATTTTCTTTCCAAAATCTGGATGTAACTTATTTTTCCAAATAGCAAAACTTGGCTCTTAATTGACAGCGTCTTATAAATTATACCTACGGAATTTATAGAAATCATAAATCAAGTTTTACACTTCCCGCTAGTTCAAAAAAAATCCTACCAATTCCAAGAGGAATCTACATTTATAAATACATAATATTAGGTATAATGAACACTACCTACAGTAAAATATATCACAGTTATATTCCCAAGAACTCCATCGCTAGCAATAATTGTGGTTTTCGATATTTCCTTTCGTTCAGCTCTTTTGTAGGAACATTACATTTGTTGGAGCTCATAAAAAATAATTATAAAAATTACATTTAGAAAAAAGTTATACTTAGGTATGCAGCAATGTCAAAATTGAGTATTCTTCGAAAAATGTTCTTGGCAACACTGTTTTTGCGCCCATAGCGCTTCAGAAGCGTTTAACTTTGCTTATTAAGCGCAACGACGCGGTCTTTTCTACTTTTATGTCGTTACCTGGTTGCGTGAGCTTTGTGGTTTTTTTTTGCTGAATGAGGGAAAGCTTTCAAGATGTGATTGATAGTAATAATGTTATTTTGTTAACATAAGTACTTACCAAATACTTAAAAATATGGATTTGCACTATTTCTCTCATAAAGGTAATTATTGTTTAAAGAATGCATAATCATCGTAATAGTATAAGCACTATAAAAGTTACTATAATCCTAATAAAATTCGACACAAATTGCCATTTTAAAATTAATTCCCAAGAATAGCATTCAATTAAAATTCTCTTAAAAGTAATAAGTATAATGAAAATGACATAAAATGTTTATTTCAAAATCCTAAACATAATATTACATATTATTACATTACTGTAGACAATATTAATAGATCAAAAATAATTACAATATTATTGTAAAATGCATTAAATGCCACCCACAAATTGTAACTAACCAAATGTGAAATATATTAAGTAAAAAAAAATCAATTCAACTACCTAGACTAAACCGACTTCCTATAACTTATAGAGACAATAGTATTTTATTATTAATAATTTATCTATTACCTTTACACAGTCTATATTACATAAAAGTCTAGTAATAACTAGCAATAAGTAAACACGGAAGGACACTGATTCCCGAAACACAGGTCACCCTAGTTCGGGAGTCAGGGTTATCTAAAATCGTGCTAATTATAATACGGACTCTGCCATACTTGCACTATGTTACATATTAAGGACATTGTAACCATTCATTTTGTGAAAATAAATATTATTATTATTTATTACATTAATAGTTACCCTAGGGCACTCTATAATACGTCCCTAATACGGTATAACAAGCGTAAATTAAAAGATGTAGGTAGGTACTGCTGTTTATTTATTTAAAAGAAATGTCTCCTTTAGTACCCGCATAAATAAACGCATACGCCTTTGTAAAAATCCGATCGACATAATGTAGACGGTTTATGTGACAACGCGACAGGTGACTTGATGCCGTTTAATTGCGAGTCGACTTGATCGCACACTGGTATTTTAGGGTTAACACATTGACGGGGCAACGACTCGTGTCATAAAGTTGCTTGAGTCTTCAGTTTGATAAGGCAACAAAGTTTACGTAGGTAGTAGGTACATAAATAAGATATTTTGTACTGTATGAAGGACATTCATTTGCAAAAACATCAGATATTTACACATTGGAGGTATAATTTAATTTTACTAATATTAAAGCATCACATATCGTTTTATATTAGGGTTCTCTAAGGAGTCTCTGCGTTGGAATACAAGTCCTTAAAGATTTTGAACCCCATAGGTATCCCCCCATAGTGTAAAATGCATATTATCATGTTTTGCACATGAATTCTGAATAATACCATGTGATACAATATGCCGTACTTACAATAAACGATATGAATTTGAATCTGTTACAAAACGACAAATTCCAGAAAAAAAAATATAGTAACTACCTACTTTAAACTGTGAAATAAATCTTCTGCTTGGCTCTACTTTTTATGACTCAAAAATTAGAAAAAAGATATAGGAGGAAACATTGCATTAATGAATAGACATTGTGTGGAAAAAACAGTTCCAATTCATACACTTTGAAGCACTCAATTTGGAGTATTTCGGTTACAAGTAAACCACATACTTGTACAAAAAATTGAATCTAGATGCAGTATATCATCAGCTCTGCCAAAGCCTGTCACGTCCAGTTCTCCCAGACAGCAAACAAACAAACAAAACCTAATCCATCAACCATCCATCAGCTGTCTTCCGAAACGTGAATACTACAACCATTTTTATTTGCCATCAGTTTTAACCACGATCATTCTTATTTTTGTGAGTTAAGGTCTTATACTTTGCAAAAAGAACTTCGGGAATTGTAAGGTGGGTAGGAATATATGTAATTTGGGGTCATAAAATGGGTAATTTTCGCGGACGGGCGTGATGAATCTGTCATCAACCGGCGTCCGCTTTATGGGTCCAAATTACACAGGGCTGCGCCTGCGCACCGTTTTTCTCGCACTGCGCGGCTGATCAGCCCTGTTACGGCGAATTGGGCTAATTTTTAGCCCTAATAAGTATGTTGGTGTCAATCAATCGGCGGGATTGTTTGCGATTGTGGTCGTAAGAGTTGTTTGCCGTCGTAAAATAAAAATCGTACTGAACATAATTTGTATAAAACGCATATTGCGTCAGTCAATCAAATATTTTTTATTGCACAAAATGAGACGAGAGCGCATGTGAACGAAATTAGTTCGAAACCAAACCAGCGCTATAGGTATCCGGAAGACTTCCAGAAATAAAATAACCGCCTACATTGAAAACTGAAATGAAATGAAAAATATTTATTACACATATTTACAAGGTGACAATCTTATATAACTAACTTAATATAATACTATAATAGGAACGCGATTAGTTGAAATGATGATTATTTCCAGAACCATTGCTCATAATATGTGTCACACTCGCTCGATACAACCCTATACTTTTTTATAGGATATCCGCCATCATTTTGGAATGGCGGATTGATTTTTTATTTGGTTGAGTTTCTACTTACATGAATACTCTAAATAACTTGACATTTAGAAATTATCTCCTGAATAAGAGTAGAAGCCATTCAAATAAAAATAGAATAGAATATACCCTACTTTGCTATAATTTTGTCCAATTTATTGTATTACCTCGTATTTAATTTTGAGCATTAGATCTCCAGACATTTGTGTGACCTTGCAGCCAGCATGGTCACTAGAAGATTTTCCCATTTCGACAAGTGATGTTTTAATTTACTTATTCATATTCTGTCTACTCCCAATGATAAGTTGCCTGGTTTAGTCTACCACTTACTACATGGCCTTGAATTCAGTCAACAAAATTAAATAGATGGTTAGGCTTGTGTGACATACATTAATTCTGCACAACGTTTAAGTAAATTAACAATTTGGGGAAAAATAAAAAAATAAATACAATCAATTCAACTATCAAAAAAAATATTAATTTGATATGCATCGGTACTGTGCTTTGGAGTTTTTTTTTTACATAAAGTATTTTAAATTTTTTGCAACGATTTCTTCCACTGGAATTTGACCTAATGGGCATTTCTAAGATAATTGTGTGATTTGTAAGTGTACCTACTTAGTTAACAAAAAATCTATTTTGATTTACTAAAAAACCTTACCAATTTAATATTTATTATAAGTACAGCACCCAGTTTCAATGTGTCGAATGAATTCAAGGACACTCTGTATACCTGCATATTTGAAGCTCACCTGTTTCCGCAATACCCATCTGCAATAAACAAGTTCTAGAATGTTCTACGTATCATTTATAGTGCATAATTCCAATGCAACACTTCGACGAACATGTCACGACTGCGCCGTAAAAGGAAGCGGCGATGTCGGAAGGGTGACCGGGCAAAGTTGCATGCAACCTGGTTTTAATTACCCCTGCATGCCCCTCCGTGGCCCTGCTTACCCTCGCCTCCCCCTCCCCCTCCCCCCTCCCCCTATAGGAGAAGATAATAAATATGGTCTTCGCACGCACTCATACTACGACTGCTTGTAATTGAGTGTTGTCGTCGTGTGACGTTCAAAGTTTTTCGTTTTTGCCAAATAAACCGAAGCGAGAACAATATCGTGGAAATTATACCAAATTATCCTAAAATTAATTATTATTATTAATTGTAGTTGGTACATACAAATGCCATATTATTATGAAGAAAAAAAAATTGGTAACTGACCACCCATATCAGTCGATCTACTGCTGGACGTAGGCCTCTCAGGCACGTATTCATATACGTGATTTAAAGTTACGCCACCGTTTAGGCCCCCTGTCCCTTTCTATCTTAACCTTCTTTAACAAAGTGTGAAAAGGATAGCTACACGATTTAAAGGAAATGATGTTCAACTAGGTTTATGAATAACAACATTATTGTGCGGCATACAACACGATTCTCGACCTTATGCATCCAGTCACTGCCAACAACTTTGTCCTAGCCCTTAAGTTAGTTACTAATATTAGCCAGATAATTTGTCCTAGGTTAGTTTCTAACATAGATCCGTAGCGATAAATGCGACTTGCGTAAATTTTGTATGGAGAAATAAAGCGAGAATCCAAGTAAGCACGCTGAGTGCATTTTTGCACGTCAATATATTTTTTGAATTTACATTTACAAGGTGCCAACGCTAAGGAGAAAAAGTGGCAAAAAACTCTCATAGCAGGATTACTTCAATAACATTTTATTATGTCGCACAATGACGTCCTTATTAAGCTTTCTTTAAGGTTGTCACGGTACGAAATAACAAAGTATTATGGAAGTAACCCTGCTATAAGAGTTCATGCTAAGGCCCCATATATAAACTTGATCTGTTTTGAGGAGAAATATTCTAACAGCCCTTTTGTCAGACAAAACGATATTAACAAATTGATATTTAATCTCATAAAAAATAATTTATTGAAACTTTTATAATAATTCACTTTGGTTAACAGTTTGAGAAGCGTCGCCCAATAATATAATATGAGGGCAGCGATATTCATATGATGGACGACTTGATGCTACGAGCACATGATCGCGACTCGACTCGTTAGCGCATGCGCAACATAATTGCAGATTATCTAGGATGCTAGTAATTATAATTAAACATGTTAGGCCGTGTAGTAATTACTAGTAAAAACTAGTCCGTCCGCATTAGGTGCGGTGAAATACGACAATGTTTCCGGAAGTTATAAAAAGGTAGTCATATTTATAGGATTTGTAACTGAAATTGTTTTGTGAAATTATGTTGGTACACTTAAAAACTAAGTATATGAGGACCATATTACAAGGTTTGATTTTTCACAAGAACTATATTTAAAGTACCTACTGACCGGTTGTAAAAATTATTTTACTCTAGTAGATAGTTTCGATAAAACACTAAGTAATTGTAAAGGCTTTTAAACGCTCAAGTACTTTTTGAGAAAATCCCAACATGTATATAATATTTCTCTGTGTTAAATCTCAACTTTAATAAAAATGTGAGACAAGCGGTGACTAGACGACGCATGACGTCAGACCCGCCCAGTGGCGAAATGGATAACGCGCCATACTGCGTAAATCTTACACCTACGCAGTAAATGATGAATCAAGATTACTTACATAAAAAGTGTAGCAAGCGGTGACGTAAACGACGCATGACGTCTGAGCCAGTGGCGAAATGGATAAAGCGCCATATTGCGTAGGTTAATCTGCTCAATATGGCGCGATATCCATTTCGAAGGTATAGGGTTATATTGCCACGAAACAGCACTATTTTATAATAATGAAATAATTTAATTGATATTATAATGATGTAATTAATGACAAAATGAAATGTATAGTGAATAGGTAATGTTATACTTTTTAATGAATAAATAAAATAAAATAATTTTTCTCTGTATATTTCATTATTTAAAGTTATATGAAAATATTTTATTACTACCTACTACACTGAAAAAAATCCAAACGTATGCTCGTTTTATAAAGATTGAAGATCATTCTCAATGTACTTATTTCCTATTGAAATGAGATATTATTTCTTTCTCAGTGTAATGGAAGCCAACATATTTTTTGAGGAGGACGTTACCTTAAATAGGTAATACAACGTGTAATGATTCTAGGTCAACGGGAAGTACCCTATAGGTTTTGGTTCCATTGCATTTTCATACTAATATGCAAGAAAATGCGACATAAACGGCCATATCTTTTGATTGCGTTGACGTAGAAGTTTGATTTTTTTCACACCTGCATGAGGTTGCAGACCTGAGTATTTGGTATTAATTTCAACTTGATCCGTCCACGCGTTTTTGAGATATAGGTCTTGATAGACAGACAATAAAGTGATCCTATAAAGTGATCCTTTTTCCTCTTGAGTTACGAAACCCTAAAAAGATTCCAATAAAATGACTTCGTTGTCTGACTGTTTTTTATTTAACACCTAATTTGTAAAGTTACCTTAAATCAACAGAATATCATATTTTTCTTAAATCCCGTAACAACTTAGAAACATTTGTTTGAGGTAGAGACACCTAGACGGCGACGCTTAGTTTATACTGAGCGTTACGTCAGAATAGAGAGCCGTTAACGTCTCGGGGTATATCTTAAACCTTTCTAGTTTAGAATAAACTATCTTGTTATACCTTGTTCGAGCTATATTTATGATTATGAACTGTGTATTCAGATTCATAGAGTTTATTATTACATGCCAAACCATATTACTGAAATAGCATAGCGTACTCTCAGTGTGATGATCACCACATATTAAAAAAAAACGACTGCCAAAAATTTAAGCACATTTGACTAGCCTATGTCACTTCTACAATCAAGACGAATCTAACGAAACCTCATATGTTAAAATCCATTATGCCGTTTAGGCTGCAGCGTGCCAACGAATTAGACATACATAGATACATATACTAGAAAAACATAACCATCCTTTTTGCGCAGTCGGGTAAAGAGCATCGGAAAGGCAACGGCAGCGGCCAGTTGTTGTAATATATGAAACTCTATGAGGCTTTTCAAAATTGCGGGAAACGACGGTTGCGAAATTATTTTATAATTTTCAGTTTAATGTCTACAGTGGTTGTTTTGTGTCAAGTTAAATTAATCAGAAAATGTTCGCGAATCACAGTATGGTAATTATTGGAGGATTCATGCAGGATCAGAAGTTTGACGCTATAGTCAAGAGTCCCGCTACAAGCTCGGGAGTGAACGTGACTGTGGAGCTGCTTCATCCAGAGTGATGACACTACGGCGACTCCTCTGGATGAAGAGAAGACTATATGATATTTTGAATATTCTGTAACATGACATTGGCAAATGACGAACTGTCGAGTCCATTAATAATAATAATAATAAATACATTTTTGCATTCAGTCTGTCACCTTTCACAGTTCTGTCGTATGGTAACCCAACTGGTCGAAGACAGAGATAGGTATACAGGGGGCCTCAACAAGGTTGAGATTTTCTCAAAAACTACTGGACCGAATTTAATAATTCTTATACAGTTACATAGTTTTAACTTTTATCTATCAAACAGTGAAAAAATTTCTACAATAGGTCAAGTAGTTTTTGAGAAAATCTCAACCTTAAAAACTCTCCTGTACACCTTTCTCTGTGTTCCACCGTACAATTTAAGCAACGAACGAAACCAGTTGACCACAATGCCTAAAGCTTAAAACTAGCAGCTTACATTGGTCTAGTGTTAATCCGCCGTACAGCCTTGACATTACGCGGGGTGAACGACCCCTGGCGGCGGCGCGGTGGCCTACACGTTGCGATTCATTCATAAATTGTGTGAATGGACGCACCTACGCGTGCCCGATAAGGTCCTGAGGGCCATTTGTGGTTTTGGGCACATTGAACTGCAAAATGAATTTTGGAAATTCTATAATTTCCAAAATTCTATAAATTCCAAAATTCATTTTCCAAAATTCATTTTCCAAAATTCATTTTCCAAAATTCATTTTCCAAAATTCATTTTCCAAAATTCGTTTATCTATAAAAACAAAACTCGATGGCTCAGTGGTTAGGTTACTGGACTTACGATATGGAGGCCCCATGTTCGATCCCCGGCCAGGTCAGCCATGTACCAATGCGCTTTCCTCGTTGTTTTTTTCGAAGGAAAACTTACGTACATTTAACGATTGATTGGTATTATACAGAGCGGCCTTGAATTCATTCGAAAAAATTACATGGATGGATGGATGGTCTCCTATAGAAGAATAACAAAAACAATGAATAATTCGCTTCGTTTTCATACTATTTTCTGAATTCTTAATTAAGCTGTTTTTTTCGACTCGCTAGATGTACAAAACTTTATTTTAAACCAATAATTATTAAAAAAACGGAGATATTTCTACATCTATTCGTTATCTTGTACACCTAGCGGTTGATGGTGGGGCAGAATCTGGCATTGTCATTTATCAATTTGATGTGCATCGTTATTGTACTTTGGAGTTTATACATTTTAAGGTATTTTTAATATTTTGCAACGATTTCATTCACTGGAATTTAACCGAATTTTCGTTTCTAAGGCATTGTGTGACTTGTGACGTAATTAGTTAATTTTTTTGCAGTTTGATTTACTAAAAAACCTATTTAATATTTATCACGAGTACATACAACCCCCAAGTTTCAATTGGCCGAATTAATTTAAGGACATCCTGTATAAATTATTATATATAAACGGATATCACTCACTTATATTGTTAAAGTCGGCAATTAGACCGACAGTTTCGACCGATTTCGACGGTCTTTTTGAAGGTGAGCGCGCCACGCCCGCGGCGCCGCCGGTGACGTTCCTTCGCGCACTGCGGATGAGCGCCCTAACAATATAAGTGAGTGATATCCGTTTATATATAATAATTTGTAGTAATGGCTCATAATTTGTAGTAATGGCTCACTATAGTTTTAATACATCCTGTATAGTTCCATAGTAGGTATGATGTTACTTTTGATGTGCTGTCGACTGTACGCAATATTGGCCATAGCCTGCAGTGTCGCTAATGAGTCCAATGCCTTGAATTTGATTATTTACCAGTTTACCTTAATTCAGGACTTTTTACCTGTCTTTAGCGATTCCGAATTTAATGCTAAGCTAAACTTATCTCGCTAAAACGGCTAATATACAGCTGTAATTACATTTGTCAGCTTTTAAGAGAGGCCGAGGGAGTCACCCTGTACAATTTGTTGTTGAAACCTGATCGACAATAATCACAAGTTACGTCAAGGCAAAAAATCTATTTGCAAACGTTTTCGCCTGTAACGTAATGTAATTAAAAGCTTCGGTTAGTGGGTATTGCAAAATATGAACACCAAATCACAATACAAAGTGAAAGGTATAAGAATGTAAGCCGAAGGAAAGATGAACTTTTGCTCTACGACTTATAAATGGAATTATTTCTAACTCTAACCATAGAAAAGTTTCTAAAAAAGAAAAGTTTGCAAGAGCTATCTATTAATGTCCAGACTTTTTTGATCACAAAAATCATTCGACTGATTTAAAAAATTTACAGGCGTAAATAGTCGGCGTTTTAGGTCTAGGATAAGTAGGTACCATAAGAGGTATAGTCTGTAGACTCATAGTGAAATTAATAAAAAGGAGAGTTCTTAAAACATCACAAGTTTGCTTGCTTAAGTAATAAATGTGATTGACAAAAAGCAGTATGTTTTTTGGGTGGGGCTTAATGAATATTCGTAAAGCAAATTCTCTTAACATTAAGACTATTTTTGAGTAAAAAAATATTAAAAAAAAAATTATTTTTTAATTTAACGACTTTTTTGGTGGGATATTGTACATCATCGCATCGAGAGTCTATGTTATCACATCCAATTTTTATATTCGAGTTATAATTTAATTAATTCAAAACAGTTAGATTTATTTATTTATTTTAAGGAAGATTTACAGCTACAATAACTTTAGGTTACTTAATAATGTCTAGAAGCTATTTACAAATCTCCACCTATAGATAGCAAGATGTATCTCAAGAATTAAAAAAATTAAAGTGACTTAAATAGGTACTTATGTTAAATTTTCTATATAAATCTAAAAAATACTTTAATGATAACTGTCGTTAAAAAGTCCTGCGCCATGATGCATTATATATTTATCGAACTATAAACTAAGTAACATCGTCAGCAGCGAGCGTCATAAACGCAAGCGTCCCTCTGCGCCCGCGCAGCACCTATTGCTGATAAACTGTGCGTCCGGCCGGGCCCTTAGCGGATTAATTTACGGTAATACGACGAGAGATATCGACCCGAGTTACGATACAGAGGCGCTGTTTTTACGAGTAAGTAGGTATATCTGTGGGTGGCTTTATAAGGTCAATGCATCTGCATTTTGTACACTTTAAAGCACATGAAGTGTACACACATCGTTCTTATTATCTGCGTTGTAAGAGTTGAAATCGTACTGCAAGTGTTACCATTGATCTGCTGTTGTCCATACAAAAGGAAAATGGTACTATTTAAGGTCCTTCCATGAGCCAACTAGCGCCGCCAATCTTAGAAAAATAATATCTTCCAATTTCATCAATTTTATTAAAAAAAGCTATGTACATAATGTTTATTACGATAAATACTATTTTTTAAATGCTTATTTATAACGTGATTCAATATCGGTAAGTTGTAGTTCGCATAATTGCGAAAAACGGCCGTTTTTGGCACATTTGGGAACTACAACTTTGCTTGTCGCAATTATGCCATGTATTGTATATTACAAAAAAGTGTTTATCCTAATAAAGATTGTGTACATAGCTTTTTTAATAAAAGTTAATAATTTGTAAGATATTATTTTTTATAAGATTGGCGGCGCTAGTTGGCTCATGGAAGCCCTTAACGATTAGGATATTTTGACCAAATGGCAAAACTTTTGTTTTATGAAGTAACCCACACATACTTACAACGGAACTGAGAGCCTCCTGTTTTAGCGAAGTTGTTTAAAACCAAAAATAAATTGCGATCCACGAAACTCAAGAAAAGCCTACTAAATAAGATTAAACTCAATTTTAGTTGCAATAAATTGCGTTCGATTCGTAGCTATTTGGGTAAAATTTTCCGTAGAAGCCTGCGAATTTAGGTCCTCATCTGCATAGTGCTGTAAAGTGTAAGACAAATTTTGAGTTGTGGCCGTATAGTAGATTCCACGTAGAGTCGGGGTGTGCGAGGGTGCCGCGCCGATAAATATACGGAGGCAACCGGGCCAGTGAATAAACATGAAGGGGGTACACTGGCGGACTACGACACTGGAACAGTCGTTGGAAGAAGAAACCTTTCTCCATATTCATCAAACTCTTCAACGAAATGCTTAAGAGTACGATAGAGTGAATGTGATCCTATTGACTTGAATATTTTATGTTGTGTTGTTAGTTGACTTAATTATTTATCTGGTTTAAATGTTGTGTTGTTAATTGATTATTAAATTTGTACCGCGATGGTGATTAGCTGTAAGGGTGCAAATATTATGAATAAATAAATAAATAACACCCTCCCGTCGGTTTGTAGTACCGTAGATTTTTTAAAACATCACCAATTTGGATTATAAACGCTTAAAACAAAGAAAAGGTTGAGATTTTCTCAAAAATTTATAGGTTTTAGAATTAAAACTATAGTGAGAAATTACTACAAATTATTATATATAAACGGATATCACTCACTTTTTATTGTTAAAGTCGGCAATTAGACCGACAGTTTCGACCGATTTCGACGGTCTTTTTCAAGGTGAGCGCGCCACGCCCGCGTCGCCGGTGACGTTTCTTCGCGCACTGCGGATGAGCGCCCTCTGTGCGCGCTCCGAGATAACTTGTCCCGCCGCCGACGACGGTGCGTTCGATGGCTGTAGCTGGATTCGTTGATCGATCTCACTTGTCGGGACCGTCGAAATCGGTCGAAACTGTCGGTCTAATTGCCGACTTTAACAATATAAGTGAGTGATATCCGTTTATATATAATAATTTATAGGTTGATTTTTTAAATTCTTTTACAAATAAATAAACATTTAATTTGAATTAAATTTCCATGCTCTGCTATCTAAGCTAACTTTTAGTGAAATAATTTTTACAATCGGTAATGGTTCTTGCGAAAATTTCAATGACAATGTCCGTACCGTACTTTTCTCATTGATCGACTGCCCTCTTCGGTTCACCTCTGCCGACCCTTGTGCCAACATGATCTTTTTCATGACTCTTCTTACATTCATCCGCTCTAAAACCTTAGCATTAAGATTTTAGAGCGATGGCAAGGTAATAAAACCAGAATTTACTCTTCATCGACCATTGACGACCTTCTCTGCTAGCATCATCGGCAGTCTTCTGTGCAAAGCGTTCTGAGTTCAATTCCGTCCGAATTTGGATGTAATTGTGATAGAATAGAATACGTTTAATTGACACACAAACAGTGCACGAATATACAAGAAGAAGAATATTTATATCGTTTCTGTTTAAGTCTCTGATAAACAAAACTAGCAAAATCGAATAATCTATAGCATAAAATAAAATATTTTTCTAATAAGAAACCAATCTCCTGGAAAAAATTGCCTCTAAAAAGCGTTCTACCCAAAACTCGATCAGTTTCCTTGTCCCGGCGTGTACCGACAAGACAGGCCTCACTCAATATCGGATATTGTTCTTGCAAATGAGTATTTACGTCATCGTTTGTATAAAATGTGTTCCGATGTTAGCCGAACTCGTTGCTCGTGCGATCTCGTGAACGGCATGTTTATTGGGGAAACTTGCGGAATATTTCTCCGGTTTTTTCGGAATTTTCACCTTCTGTCGATATTGGATACTCTACCCAATATTAATAAAAAGTAAATAAGAGAAGATGAAACGTCTCTATATATTCTGGAAGACACAAAGGCTCTTTCAACAATATTTCTTTTTTTACACATGATACATGTAACAGTGAATCCTGAACCGCCACATGTAGAGTCAGAAGCTCCCACAGCCCGACACAGGTAGAGCCACACAGATAGAGTCGCACAAATTGAGTCGTATAAGTAGACTTGCTATGTAAATGTACATGGAGAGTCGCAGGTAGAGTCGCACAGATAGAGTTACACGTGTAGATCCACACAGGTAGAGTCGCACATGTAGAGGCGCACACAGATAGAGTCACATAGATAGAGTTGCATATGTAGAGTCGCATAGGTAGAGTCAGACAGGTAGAGTCGCACAGATAGAGTGGAACAAATAGAGTATCACAAGTAGAGTCACGCTGATAGAGTCACTAATTTTAAGTCAAAAAAACTGCCATAAACACAGGTAACACAGGTAGAGACAACATATTGCTTAAAATTACCGTAAGAAAATTTAATGGAAATTACCGCGTCTTTCAAAATCGGTATGAGTTATTACAACTCTACAGTCGCGCCACGATATCCATCAATCCACACGCACGTTTCGCGGCTATCGCGAGCTTTAGCGGCGCGAGTATGGAGCCCCCATCATATTTGTATAGTGACAGACTACCATACACAGACCACTTACCCCATAGACATGAAAATTCTGTCAAGCGATAGGCGCTATTAGACGAAGCGGGGGGCAGGGGCGCCATATTTAAACCCGTTTCGATATCTCAAGGTGCCGCTGTCGCGAAGCAATTTTGCGCTCATGTGCAGGCAGAAACGGGCCTCCTGTTACAGATCTATGGGGTAAGTGGTCTGTGCTACCATAGCTGCCCCCTAACCCGATTATCATAAACCCGTTGCATCCCGTTAGCACAGCTGCGTGCGCAGGCGCAGGCTACACGGAAGCGTCACGGGACAGGCGCGCCGTAATGGAGTAACTCATCAATCTACCGGCTTGCATGCACTTGCCTCTAAGAAGCAAAAGCAAGTGCCATGTAATTGTTTAATTATTATCTTTATTCATATAACAATAATAAAAATTAAAATAAATATTACCCTAAAAATATAAATATAGGTGTGCTTGTTAAGGTACAATTAGAAAGATCGAAGGATGAATGAATGAATAGACATTTATTTGATACAATACAGCACACTTAAATACATAATGTACACATAAGTATACAAAATAACGAATTATATAACTACGGTGCATGCAGCAGTGCCAAACCGGTCCCAGCTCAGCATGGTGCTATACTCGAGGGCGGAGCGCTGGTCTTCCGCTGGCACCGGGATCGCTGACACCAGAAACATGCGTCATTATAGAAGTATTCATAGGAAAAAAGGGAAATTTCCAGTAGTGACCGTGTAAAGCAAAGAAGAGAGGAAGAAGTGCATTTATATGCAATAAATACATAAATCATCTATATGTTAAATATAACAATTAAAGTATGAACAGGAAAACATATTAAATTGTAAGGTGAGACTGTAAATTTGTGAAGGTAGGTGAAATGATATAGATTTAATAGTAATGTAACATTTTGAGAATAATGAACGAATGATGGACCGTTATAGGATGATGTAAGTGAAATAACAAGATGCCGGGCGGCAGTCATTCAAGCCGTAATAGCAAGGATATTCTTTACAAGTGTATTGTACCCTCTCCAAGTTTCGTAGCTGCAGTGTGACGGTACGTCAATTGCCGCGCGAGGTAATTAATAGCGGCTCACGGATTGATGCCGCGCGGACTGCCGGCGGATGACCCGCGTGACCGGAGGTTGCGGTTACTGCCTTATTATCTAGCTAGTGCAGTCTAGCGGCTGATAGTCATTAGTACTGAATTAGATTAGCATTTGATTGATATTGATAGACAGGTGATAATGACCGTAGAGACAGATTATCGGTAACGGTTACCCGAAATGTGTTGCGGTACTTCGGCCATGTCATAAGAATGGACGCTTCCAACTTGGAGAGAACTATACTGCTCGGCAGAGTTGAGGGGTCTAGACCACGTGGCCGGAGACCAGCCCGCTGGACTGATGTGGTTGGCATAATCCTCGAAGAGCTTGTGACCGTGTCTCCTGGCGCCATTTCATACATGCCAAGACGGCACCTGCTGTTGAGGGTCACGATCCTCAGCACTGAGGCAACGATTAGGGAGGAGGATAGACAGGTGCAATGTAAGTCGAAATGAAGGTTCAGTATTTGTTGTGATCGAATTGGGAATACATGAAAAAGGTGAGTTCGGTGGTGGTTTGGTCAATGGACTTGCGATACGGATGTCACAGGTTCGATTCCCAGCCAGGACAGCCATTACCAATGAGTTATCCTCGGTTTTTTCAATAAAAAAACTTATGTACATTTACCGAGTGCTCTCAACACGGTGAAGAAAAAAATCATGATGAAACCTGATTGACGTAGAAGAAGAAAATCTAAGGCATGTGACATCCGCCAATCCGCACTGGGCCCGCTGGTGGATCATGGCCCCAGATCCCTCGATGTAAGAGAAGGTATGTGCCCGAACAGTGGGGCAATATAAATAGACTGACGATGATGGTTGGGTTTAGTATGTCTTCCAAGACATTTCCAGAGAGTCGAATGGAAAAGTTGACGAAATATTTGACAGACGCTTACATTAAAGTGCGACAAACAAGCCGATTCCTCTCTCCTGTCACGCCCCACAGATTTCTACATCACTCCAAGTCCATCGTCACTTATCACCGCCAACTCCGAGCAGCAGACAGTTATGACCTATTCCCAGTGAGAAATACCCCAACTGACCTATTTCCGAGTTTAAACAGCCGTAAGTTGTTCCATTAGAACTGCTATCGGAAAACAATACAGAACGTCGTATCTTTAGTTATTGCCTTTTGCTCGAGATCCGTCTGAAGTCGCGTTTGGGAAATTTATTGGACAACTTGAGAAAAAGCGCCGTTGATCGGAGCAATCGATTTGGGAACGGATGATGAAGTTATAAAGTGAACAGCTTCCAATGTGAAGTTATGGGGTATAACCGAGAGACCGTGGACACCACATTGTAGGAGACAAGACTGAGGGGAGATTCGATCGAAACATTTAAAATCCTGACCTTCAGATACAACCTCCCAGACGTCAATAAGGCAATGTTTAGTATGACAGACACACGACCGCTGCGAGGACACCATATGAAATTAGACTGCACCACCTTCAGCACCAATGTCGCTCGTCACTTCCTGAGCAACAGAGTGGTTCAGGTCTGGAACTCACTTCCAGACAACGTTGTCTCTGCCATCTCAGTTAACGCATTCAAAAACAAATTGGATATGTATTTTAAAACCATTAACAAGAATAATACCACTAAGTGATGGACTTTACAAACACTATGAAGTGGACAGCGATGAGCTGCCTGTCTATAATTAAATAATAATAATAATCCAGTTGCAAGAATAGTCAAAATCCTGTCCTACTAATATTATAAACGCGAAAGTTTGTATGGATGGATGTTTGTTACTCTTTCACGCAAAAACTACTGAATGGATTTTAATGAAACTTTACAATAATATAGCTCATACATCAGAATAACAAATAGGCTATAATTTATAATCCTGCTCAGACGAAGTTAGTGAAGCTAGTGATAAAAGTGAAATAATAGCCTACTAAACAGTCATGACCATGGATGACCAATAAGGGTCTTATTAAAGTTAAGTTATCTCAAAAACTACTTGACCGATTCTTTAAATTCTTGTACAATTACATAGTATGTACTCTAAACCATTTAGTATTGAAAGATATTTTTCAATCAATCAAGTAGTTATTGAAAAAACTTAACCATAACGAGGCCCCATGGTATTTTTACCTGACGCTAACTGTACCACCTTCCTATTCTCAGTTTTCCCGCAAGAAAGTCAATCAATGCGCCGCATTCTCGCATAAACAGACGTAAGTGTAACCTAACATTATAATAGTAGTTCCTTCACTCAAGGTGAACCGTGAGATAGCATACCACTACCATGGGTTGCTGTAGGAAATTCGATAGAGACTGCGTTATATCGTAAAGGGTCGTGTTTGGAGGGATTTTAGTTCCGCTACTTTACGCAACAAAAATCTGATTTTATTTATTTATTAATGGACTCGACTGTTCGTCATTTGCCAATGTCATGTTACAGAAAATTCAATATATTCAATAGTCTTCTATCTTCCTCCAGAGGAGTCGCAGTAGCTTTTCACCCTAGCCGCGTCTTCATGTCTTCATCCAGAGGAGACGCCGTAGCGTCATCACTCTGGAAGAAGCAGCTCGACAGTCACGTTCACTCCCGAGCTTGTTGTAGCGGGAACTCTTGATAAAAGCTTGAAACTTCAGATCTTGCATAAATAACCCAATAACTTCACCGTACTGTCATTCGCGAACATTTTCTGATTAATTTAACGTGATATTAAACACAAACTAGTCCCTGTAGACGTTAAAAGGAAAATTATCAAATAATTTCGCAACCGTCGTTTCCCGCCATTTTCAAGAGAACCCCAACAAAAATCTTATAAACCACGAACCTCAACCACACTGTGTCTATTATTTATTTTGAGTTGTCGTTACGTCACTGTGGTTCGCTTGTGTTTATGCATTTTAGGTTGTTTTGTGTTTTTGTAAGGTTTGGGACGTTTCTGTGCATTTTAGAATGTATTTGTGCGTTTTCGGAGGTTTTTGTGCGTTTTGGGAAGTTTTTGTGCATTTTGAGATGTTTTGTGCGTTTTTCGAGGTTTTATGTGTTTTCGTATGGTTTGGGACGTTTTTGTGCATTTTGGGATATTGTGTGTGTGTTGGGACGTCTCTGTGCATTTTGGGATGTTGCAACCAACTGCTCGACGTGAACAATACATCTAACGGAGTGGCGACCTCGAACTGGACTCTGGAACTGGCTAGTTGGTCTACACAGAGTCGTTAAGAAGCAGCGGGAGTCGAATGACAAACAGTAGACACGAGTTACCTCGACTAATCTTCGGCTCATAGGGGCTGAATATGATGGTGATCTATACAACTAACTGTAACTCGTCTCATGGTAGTGGTTCAGCCAGTCGCGGCCGGATGCCCGCGACAGTGACGCACCGCGCGGAACTGCTCGCGAACCATCATTTTGCCGTCAATCAGACAAAGATGTCAATGTGAACAATGTTTATTATTGAGTTGGCATGTAAAGTAACGGGGAGTAATACATGCATGAAGAGTTAAATTAAACATTGGTGTGGAATAAACAATTAATGGTCCCGCTTACCAAAGAAAGGGTTTGCTGGTAGAAATCTCTTTTGAGATAAGCTCGCCCTTTGTACCAATTTGTTTCTTCTGTATGTTTATTTATGTATTTACCTGTGTCGTGCAATAAAGTGTTAAACAAACAAACAAAAAATTTTAGTTTCATAAATCGAAATTCAATGGAGAAAAAAATTCGTCGCGACCGGTATTCGAACCAGGGACCTAGCCTCCGTGGCACTGTCTTTCTCGAAGAGACCTACCGTGACTCGGACTAGAATGGCGAAATTTTTGCGACGATTTTCAATTCACTAGATATGAGCAAAAAAAGTCAAATCCTATTTCATCAGCTTATTTTTATGTCCCCACTATTAAGGAAGAACAAGAATCAAACCTGGGGCCATTAAAAGCGAGAAGCCGAGAATTTGGTTACGTATATTGGCTTGGGACGCATGCGTCCAGCAGTGAACTGATACGGGCTGATGATGATAATAATAATCAGTTAAAATTACCATCATATTTTGCACACTACACCCATCTCACTCTAGCAAATCATACACCGGCTTGTTAAAAAGAGATAGAGCAACAATCATATTATTATGCGCCGGCGCAGCTACGTGTGGTCCGCGCCTCACGACAGGTGTTCGATTCAATAACTATGCGATGAAAAACTATAAAAAAAACTTGCTAAAAACTAAAGGTTACGGACATTAGCGGCGTGTTTGAAGTTATTACTTGCTGCTGTTCTAATAAGTAACTTGTAGCATGTCCCATACTTTACAATGTTTTAATTGCAACAGAGAATTCGATTTGATTTCTTTCGCCATTAAAAGCTAATGAGCTCGGTGGTTCAGTGGTTGGGTCAATGGACTTGCAATATGGAGGTCCCAGGTTCGATTCCCAGCCAGGGCAGCCATGTACCAATGAGTTATTCTCGGTTTTTTCGACGGAAAAACTTACGTACATTTACCGAGTGCTCTCAAAAACGGTGAAGGAAAACATCGTGATGAAACCTGCATGTCGTAGAAGAAAAAAAAATCTAAGACGTGTGAAATCCGCCAACCCGCATTGGGCCCGCGTGGTGGATTATGGCCCGAGCTCCCTCGATGTAAGGGAAGGTCTGTGCCCGAGCAGTGGGGCAATATAAATAGACTGATGATGATGATTAAAAGCTAAAGGGTAGCAGATGGAGGGATAACCTTCACAAGGTGGCTGACAGAGACTGGACGCAAAATGCCGAGACTCAGCTCTGAAGTCCTATTTTGTTTATAATTGTTTTACATATTCGTATAGGTAAGGTAATGAATTGTTTTATTACATTAGATCATTTATCTTATCACGTAAAAAGCATAATAAAAATCAATCATCCAGTTACATGGGAAGAATACAAATGTTGCCAATTTATAATCAATCAACTTAAGTCCGTCGCACCTTGGTACAGTCGAAAACATCATTATGTGTACCAAGGGGCGATAATTTTCACTATACGATATTAAAAATATCAAATGTTATCATTTCACGGGATTACATAAATACCAAGCAGAAATTAATTTAAGAAACAAAAACCCGACTGCTATAGTTTTTAGCCGCTTTGATTAAATTTTTATAGCCTATGTCACTCCTACAACCAAGACGAATCTAACGACACCTCACATGTTAAAATCCATCAAGCCGTTTAGGCTGCAGCGCGTGCCAAAGAATTAAACATACATACACTCGAAAAACATAACCCCGCTTCTTGTGCATTGAGGTAATTAATTAAAACTAATTTTAATTAACCTAGGCTGAGATTTTCCCAATAACACACGGTTGAGATTTCCACAAAAACAAATTAATTCACTATAGTTTAGACTGTAGTGTAGCGATAATTCTAAAACAATTTGTGTGCACATGTTCTGCCTGCTCCAGATCTCATCTCTCTCTCACACTGGTTTGCTGGTAGAGAACTCTAATCTAGAGTTAAGCACACCTTATGTACATCTTATTCCATGTATTGTATTGTAATCAACTTTGTGTACATTAAAGAATTAAAGAATAAAGAACAATTTTGAAATTGGGTCAACTGGTTTTTGATAAAATCTCAACATAATGAGACCATTTGTGAGGTACACAGGTTCTGTGCACTTATTTCTGAGTTGCAGTGTACTATGCGCCCGCGCATCGATCAGGCCGACAACATCTATTACTTAGTGACGCCTGCGCCGCGTACAGCCTAATTATACGCCTTAATTGGATAAGAGAACAAATGTTGCGATCGTACTTGCTTCCTTGTAAGGTATTTAAAAATTACTCAAATTATTGCTGAAATTGGAGAATATTAATTTCTCGAATATACGGCTTATTCCACCTTGGTCATAGACTAGTGTCCGTGCGTAGACAGATTATCCTATAGACGGAGTGTGGTTTCTGTCTCGCTCTCGAGTGACAAGAACAACATAATATGGATATCGTAAGCGTGAGAGAGAAAGATTCATATATCTTCCGTCCTTATCGGTGTAACCGCTTTTATTACTAAACCCTTTCTGTCAAAGACATGTCACAGCGTCAGAATGACATTGCGTGACCCAACATTGTTGTGTATTTTTTACAAAATAATGTTTTAGTACCGTTTTTTTGCTAAATCTAGTGTTTATGTTCATGTGATAGTTCGAAACATTATTGTACTTGGTATACCGTCATCATTATGGTGCTTTGTTGCGTACCGGGGTGTAAAAGTAGACGGGAAAGCAACGATCCAAGTATTTCGTTTCATAGGTCAGTATTTTCTATTATTAAGCTTTCTAGGTTTTAAAACGTGATGTACACAGTATATAAATAATCAACACGTTGCAACGTGTTGTTATTTTGCTTGAAATCGGTTCCTAAATATCAAAATAACTTCGAAAAGTATTTTGTAAAAGGTATGACATAAAACTCAGTGTTGTCAACAGTGTCGGTAAAAAATTTCCCAAATAATATTTTGTTCCACAATATATGTATGGGAATTACAGTAGTATTTAGCTAGTTCTTCTAGTTTCTAGCACAATACTACTAGTAATGCAGCAGCAGTAAACGACCTAGTAATTTATTAGATAGTTTGCTTTGTGCAAAACCATTGTTGACTCGATTACTTTTTACAAGATTTCCGTTATATGAACCAGAACGTAGAAAATGGATAAACGCGTGTGGTAAACCAAACTGGACGCCAAATAAAAATAGTCGAATATGCTCAGTACATTTTGAAGTGGACCATTTTATGATAATTAAGAACATGAAATATTTAAAGCATTATTCTCTACCCACTCTACATATGTTGGTAAGCAGGTTTTTACTATTATTCATCCTTTACTATTAGATGATTGTAGTACCATAAGCTCAACGGTCTAATTGTGGATCTGATGGTAACAGGCAACCATATTCCTAGAATACATTGCTGGGTTTCATTTGTAACAGCATAATATTATTGTCACAGGAAACGAGCAATGGATTATAGAAAAGGGAACGGGCTTGCTGTCAGTGTCAGATACACTCATTACTGATTAGTAGAAACGAAAATATTACGCTTTCAAATTGCATTTTTTTTTTGGCAAATTATACATTATATTATACTTACCTAAATATAGTTTTACAAATATCATACATAGACACACTTTATAATTTTTTGGTAATTAATACTTCAATGGTTAAAATTATTGTGAAAGATACCCTTAAAATTGGGTAATGTTTTTTCCTAGGCAACACCTGGCTGCCAGAAAGAAAGGGTAAATGTGGTTACGCGGGGACTCCGTCTATAGGATAATCTGTCTACGTGTCCGTGAAACGGAACGTATGGCGGCGGGCCGTCGCGGGGTCGCCGCGCGGGGGTGAAGTGTCAAAATAATAAAAACTGTCAATAGTGTGAAGGTCAAAAGTGTGAGATTCAATTCAAATGAAGGACGACGAGAACTTATCTAAAAGAAAAGAGCGTAAAAGTATGTTTCAAGTGTTTCTAAATACACCAGTTAACTATAAAAATACAGTCCACTCATTTCTACCACCGACCGCATCTACAGTAGATTTAGGTTACAAAACAATAAGGCGCGTATTCATAAACGTGATTTAAAGTTACGCCACCGTTTACGTCTCCTGTCCCTGTCTATCTTAACCTTTTTAAGTGTGAAAGTCAGTTTAATGTTTTGATATATGTGTCTCTAAAATGGCTTAGTCGCAAACTCGCCCACAAAATAACTGGTCTGCGGGCGAGTTTCCCTTTTGTATATTTTGACGTAGTAAACTGGCCCACATGCTTTAGGGCTCCCGCACACGGGCCACCGGCCACCGGCCACAACCACAAAACGCCGCCACTGGCATATTTTCTGTAATTTTCATACATTTTATATGGACAAGCCGCACACGGTTGGCGCCGGTGGCGGCCACACGCTACAAATCGTAGCAGCTTGCTTCTTGTGGCTCGCACCGGCCACTAAACGCCGACACAAAAAGCCTCCACACGCCACTCGCGCGATTCCGCGCCCCTCTCTCCCTTGCCTCAGTAAACTATACTGCACGCATGGGTTAAAAAAAGTAGCAGCCACCGACCGCAAGTGTCGACCACCGGCCACAAGTGGCTGTCGCGCGCTTCAGCTACCTTTGTAGCCGCTTCTAGGTTCCCGTGGCGGCGTTTGTGGCTGTCGAGTGTGGCCCGTGTTAACAATACAATTACAATAGTAATGTCGCCCAAATGTTGGATTCTAAAACTTTTGATAGACACACCGTTGCCAAAATGACAAGAATCGTCAAGAATGACAGGAACTGTCAAAAATGACAAGAACTGCCAAACATGACGAGAACTGCCAAACATGACGAGAACTGTCAAAAATGACGAGAACTGTCAAAAATGACGAGAACTGTCAAAAATGATGAGAACTGTCAAAAATGACGAGAACTGTCAAAAATGACGAAATTATGGACTGGACACACTTTTGCTGTTATTCATAAACCTAGTTTTAAACTTCACTTTCCTTAAATCGTGTTGCTATCCCTCACAGGTAATTTTAGAGACATATTTCAAAACTTTAAACTGATACAGATTACAGCCACAATCGCGCACCGAGACTTCCGTGCAACGCAACTAACACCGTAACAGTGCTCTAACATTGCTCTATATCTTCATGATACATATGTCTCTATGGTTAGATTAAAAGTACACATTAATTATAACATGATCTAGCCGACTAATCAAAGAAGTAGTACAACAGCGGGTCCGTATATCATCAACTTGTATGCCGCTCATAGCGATGTAAGCCGTCAGTGATTCGAGCGCTACCTAGAGGCTTCTGTCGATGCACCGCGCAGCACCGGTTACTTGCTCGTGTCCACGTTATTCTATCCACCTGAGAAACGCCAAGCTCTTTCCATAGCTGGCTGAGCCACTGAACTTGTGTGCCAGTCTCACCATCAATGTCCACGTTTCTGCTCTATAGCTCATCACTGGTAGGACAAACTGGTTGAAGACCTTTGTGGTATTGAAGACGAGAAGATATGATGTAACTTGGACTTGGTTTAGCAAAAATATAAGGGATTGACATTTGATAACGAAAAATCAAATGTCAATATACATTTTTCTTTCTTATCTACCAGTTAACAAAGTAAGTGTCACTTGGCTAGATAGTTCAAGTTCATTTACAAATAACTTTGTGTTCGAAATTAATATCCTCTGTACAGAGGTTGCATGTAAGATGACGAGACAGTGGAGAATGTAGTGTCTGTTTGTACAATTCATTTATGGCATGGTCAAGTCATTCCAGGTATGGTCTCTATAGAATTACGGAATGAATTAATTGATTACGGAATGAATTGTTCTCCATGTGGCTGTCACGGAATGACAAGTTTGTAGGTTCAAGTTCAGAGTACTTACAAACTTGTCATTCCGTGACAGGCTCTTACCAAGTGGCTTAATGCATAAAAATTAAACCTGAATTACGGAATGTCTAAAGGTAAAGCTGATGATTGTTTGTTGCAGACTGAAGATCGCGGTCAACAGCCTTCCGGACGCACCTAATAATGTATCTGCCACTGGAAGCAAGGCGCTACCAGAGGCTTCTGGCTACGAAGATTGGAAACTGTGTCCATTGTCACCTACAGCTTCCGGAGTACAACGGTAAGTCAAAAGTGGAATGGTCATTTCTAATATTCCTAGACCTACGTGGGGTGCTTCAAACTAATGTTGCATTGTAAAGCTTTTGTAATAGAGAACCAGCTACACCTCTCTGTTCTTCTTCTTTATCGTTACACTCTTGGCAGAGTGGTCGTAGTCGTTACTTCAGTCGCAGTGACCCGCCTCACAACACGTCGCCACTCGTCTCTGCCGGCCCCTCCTGGTGCAGACGTACAGCCACGGCTGCCCTGATCTGGTCCGTCCATCGCGTTGGCGATCTGCCGCGCGCTCGGGTACCGTCAACCTTGCCCTGAACCACCAGTCGTTCAATCGATTCAACTCCACGCCGAGACACGTGCCCAAAGAAAGTCAAAATGGGAGCCTGAACTACAGAGTAACCTCTCTGTTATCGAAGGTCTATAGGAGACGATACCGTTACTAGATTGTGTATGCCGTTATCAGCAGAACATATGATACTGATACATATTTAAGATCAGTTATTTGTCTAATATGTTCTTGCAAATTCAATTCATTTAAGTGACTTCGTCAACTGCATCTGTTTCCATAAAATACTTTGCTGTTCAGGTTTAATGTACAAAATAGGTCGGTTTAACCATCCGAATGGCTTGCATTACAGATAGGGGGGTTGAACCCCCGTTGCACAACACCGTGCCCAAAATGTTGGCGGCATTCCCCCTTTCGATACCCGCTGATCCTTTGGGCGAAATACAGGCCAGCATTTTGGTCACGAGTGGACTCCACGAGCATAAATGAAATGAAAGTTGGAGATAAGTTTCAGCAGTACATTTACCTACTTTTCGAGTTCCACCTGTCGCATACCGTGCCGGCTGTGCCAATGCGCCCGGCTCAGCCAATGCGCCCGGCTCAGCCAATGTCCGCGGTATCAGATGACGAGGCTAGTTCGACGGCGCATGTTTACGAGTCGCTAGTAATTTATTGTGGGCGCGAGATTGCGGCGGGTGGGTGCCGCGGGTTGCGCTTGCTTTGTGCTTATCGCGGCGGTGTTACTGCGTTTTATGTTGCGGTGCTACGGTCAGGTGCGTTTTATACTAGGTTAGGATTAACGTGAACTGCGGTGACTTGAAAATGTAGTAAAGCTCGCAAAGTTATGACATTCTTCAAAATCTACGTTCAGGCTGAATCTATAAGTTTTGATCAAAACCCATGCCCGAACAGTATGACCGATATAACTTTTGATGGACACTACAAATTATATATAAACGGATATCACTCACTTATATTGTTAAAGTCGGCAATTAGACCGACAGTTTCGACCGATTTCGACGGTCTTTTTCAAGGTGAGCGAGCCACGCCCGCGTCGCCGTTGACGTTTCTTCGCGCACAATATAAGTGAGTGATATCCGTTTATATATAATAATTTGTAGTAATGGCTCACTATAGTTTTAATTCTAAAAATGGACACTACAGTTGATCGACACAACTTTTGACCGACACTACAGTTGATCGACACGACTTTCGCCCAGACATATAGCCGACATAACTTTAGACCGATAGCTAGATCATAATAACACTTTATTTAATAATAGCAAAATATCTACCCCGGGGTAAGCAGTGCCAAAATGCTGTCTGCCTTACTACGATTACGATTTATCTGCAAATCGATACATTTCAATCGATTTGCGTTAATCGAATCGCTAATCGGTTACAGAGCGCGGTTCCCGCGACGCTGCCGCGACGGAGTCACGCGAGCCGACATAACTATCGAGTCGGGGTTCGATAATTAATATGCTAATAGTTCGCTTTGGCCACCCCTGCGTACGTGAGAGGCATGCTGCTATCGGCATAGACTAGGTACTTACATAAACAATGTAGATCTGAAACTTTATCTTTGTAGTTAGATGCCTACACAAAGTCAAAGTCAAAGTCAAATTTCTTTATTGCAAGTAAGCACGTTGAGTACATTTTTGCACGTCAATATATTTTTTGGAATTTACATTTACACCACTTACACACGTATCTGCTTCTCGTCAACCGTTATTACAAAAAATACTGGTGGATCAAGTGTAGATTGCTAATGATGGGAATAGTTTGTAATTAGAATTAAGTACCTAGTTATTAAGAAATTACATTGTTAAGTATTATTTGAAAAGATGAGCTGCTGAAAGTATTATGCCACATTTTCTCCTCAGAGTTGGCACCTTTACACAACGTGCTTACTTGCAATAAAGTGATTTGACTTTGACTTGCAAAGGCGTTTATTTGAAACTAAATTTAAAAATATAAATAAAATGGCAACCCATCTATGCATATCATTGGCTCAAGAACTTACGCCAATGGTACGGCAAGAGTACCAGGTCTCTATTCCGTGCGGCGTTGTCGAGAGTGCAGATTGACGTAATGATCGCCAACCTTCGTAAGAAGACGGCACCATAAGAAGAAGATCCTATGCAGTAGAACACTTCACGTTTAAAGCATCTGGTTTGAAAAAAAGTTAACAACTAACGGTTCTTCGTGAGTTTATGCCGACATAGATTTGTATGCAGAACCTTCACCTAACATTTCATCTTATAACACTGTATTTTGATATTCAGCGCAGCAGAGAGGCTCAATGACTGTAGGCACAACACTTAGCGCTCTCTCGTCTACTCTGTGCTATTGATTTGCGTGCGCGGGCGCAGCAAAAACGTCATAATTTACGAGCTGTCCGCTGACGTTTGACTGACAGCCGGGCGAGTGTAGTCAGCCAGAAAGTGCCGATAACGAATGAAACACAAAAGGAAACTGAATTAAATTGAATTCACTAGACCGCACCGGATCAAACTAGTTCTAGCTACTCGGGCAAAATATTTTAGTCGTTATTCAATATTCGTCTAACATAAGCAAGTGTCATTCATCATCATCAGCCCGTATCAGTCCACTGCTGGACGTAGGCCTCTCCCAAGCGCTCCACTCAACCCTACTCTCGGCCCTCTGCATCCAGTCCCAGCCAGCCATCTTGCGAAGGTCATCCCTCCATCTGGTCGGGGGGCGTCCCACAATACGTTTACCCGTTCGTGGCCTCCATTCGAGAACTCGTCTCCTCCATCGGTTATCGGTTCTATGACAGATGTGACTAGCCCACTGACTGTGAGCTGTGTGATGTGGACAGCCCAATACTTCAAGAACATTGTAATACCTACTATCAGCAAATAAATTGATTGATTGATTGGTTAACAATGAGTTTCTAAATAATTTTATTTTTCAAAGCATAGCATTAACCATATTGCCAATAAAAATGAATTGCTCCCGCACGTAGTTAACAGAACTTCGTAGCAATTAGCATTCCAGCATGCCTTGACATTTTGGTCCATGACAGTAACATTTTTATTAGCGCCACCCTTCGACCACACCTGTCTTTGGTGACAACGTACTTAGTACTCAGTAGTACGGACAACAGCAGATCAATGGTAACACTTGCAGATAATTTCAACTCTTACGACGCAGATAATAAGAACGGTACAAAGTGTTACACTTGATGTGCAGTGATGTGACAGCAGACCAATGGTAAATGAAATGAAATTCGTTCGAGAGTAGTATACACATTATATCTTAAGATAACGTTATTGTCCTTATACTCGTACTCAACCATTTGGTGTACGAATATTAAAGTAAGTATGTAATACCTTTTACTTTTGATAGTTCTTATTATTTGCATCGTAAGACTTGAAATCGTACTGCAAGTGTTACCATTGATCTGCTGTCGACTGTACTACAGAGACTATCGTCTCGCTGCGGGAAAATAAGCACTATAACACGTTGCATAAGTAGTTGAATTTTTAGACATGGTTAGTTTTAATTTAGATATAGGTAATCGTTGGTTGCGTAGTTTAGAAATATTAATGTATTTTCTTGTTAATTAAGGCTATTTTACATTTCGCATTACGTACCTATAAACAAATATAATTTAAATTTCTACTACGTAAGTATATTTTAATATTTAAAAAAAACAGTTACAATTAGCCAAAATATGTAATTTTCAAAAATCACAATTTTTAAGACAACTGTAAATTTGAATAACTATCAGAAGAAAAATACAACTTTATTCCAAAAAAAAACTAATTTCTACAAAATAAAACTAACTTAATATCAAAAAAAAATACTTATGAAATAAAACTATAACCAATAATAATAATAATAATCCTCTATAACCAATTTGGAGCCAAGGTGTGGGTTGAAAACCAGCGCTGACACACTCTGTGTCAGCATCAGCTGAAGCCTAAACCTTTTGCCTAAGTTATATGTTTGTTAATTGTCATTGTAATTTATTAAGACTGTTTTTATTTCTTATATGTATATACTTAATAGGCAATAAATGTTATTCTATTCTATTCTAACTACAAACTAAAGAACGAATATACTACTTGGGTATGTTTCTACAGCTGCCAAGTTTTATAACTATATAATTATTCCAGTTGTTTTGACATTTCGAAATTATTTTTTTTATGACTTCATATTCCACCAATGCATAATCCTCTTATTGCTCGAAACAGACAGACAACCTCTATTTATATCGACTTGTACAATAAACTCGCCATGTTGTTGCATGTCCATATTTGATTGGCATTTTTATTACCCGACTGCGGAAAGGAAGGTAATATTTTTTATTGTATACTTAGTTCAATTCCTTTGTTATGTTATTGGCAATAATTTTATTTATTTATTCAAAAGTATAGCATTACACTTATTACCTACCTATTCACTATACATTTCATTTTATCATTAAATTAGAATTATGTATTATTTTATTATCATCATCATCAGTCTTAAAGGGTATATGAAGCCGAATGAAGGGTGTTCAGTATCGTTAACTGAACAACTTTTGTTCTACGACTTTTCGATTTTCGCGAATTTATTTTTTGTCATTTCATATATTTCGTACCGGTCAGCTGATCGATTTGTATGAGACATTAATTTATTTTTATTTTTTATTCGAAAAGTTGTAGAACAAAAGTTGTTCAGTTACCGCTCCTGAACACCCTCCCTTCGGCTTCATATACCATTTACGTTACACCCTGTATATATTGCTCCACTGCTCGGGCACAGACCTTCCCTTACATCGAGGGAGCTGGGCCCATGATCTAACACGCGAGCCCACTGCGGATTCGCGGATTTCACATGCCTTAGATTTTGTACTATCGATTTATTAATAATAAAAAATCAACCGTCGTTTCCCGCCATTTTCAAAAGCCCCATATTCAACTTATAACTAGAATTATTTATATTTGAAATAAATTGCTGTGAAAACAGATTTATTTATTTATTTTATTAATGGACTCGACAGTTCGTCATTTGCCAATGTCATGTTACAGAAAATTCAATGTATAATAGTCTTCTATCTTCCTCCAGGGGAGTCGCCGTAGCGTCTTCACCCTGGGTAGCCGCGTCTTCATGTCTTCATCCAGAGGAGACGCCGTAGCGTCATCACTGTGGACGAAGCAGCTCGACAGTCACGTTCATTCCCGAGCTCGTAGTGGGAATCTTGACCATGGCGCCAAACTTCAGATCCTGCTTGAATTCTCCAATAACTTCACCATACTGTCATTCGCGAACATTTTCTGATTAATTTAACGTGATATTAAACACAAAACACCCACTGTAGACATTAAACTGAAAATTATTAAATAATTTCGCAACCGTCGTTTCCCGCCATTTTCAAAAAGCCGTGAAAACAGATGGTGAGCGTTATCGACATCGGCTCTTCAGTCTGACACGAGTCTGACAGTGGTGACGTCAGAATCAGCTGACAGCTTGTCAAACGCCGGCGCGTTCTAAATTTAAATACGGAGATTGACAGTGACGCGATATGGAGCTATCAAGCCGCTTTAGACTGATGAAAATGGCGGAAATGACAGTTGCCTAATTATTTGATATATCTAATTTTACTGTGTACAGTCGAAGACATAGATAAGTATACAGGGGGCCTCAATAAGGTTGAGATTTTCTCAAAAACTACTTACTGGTCCGAATATAATAATTCTTTTACAGTTACATAGTTTTAACTTTTGTCTACTAAACAGTGAGATAATTTTTGCAATCAGTCAAGTAGATTTTGAGAAAATCTCAACCTTAAAAACTCTATTGTACACCTTTATCTGTGTTCCACCGTACACTGGGTTCTCTTGAAAATGACTGCAAGCGACGGTTGCGAAATTATTTGATAATTTTCATTTTAATGTCTACAGTGGTTATTTTGTGTTTAATATCAGAAATTAGTTAGAAAAGGTTCGCGAATGACAACATGGTGAAGTTGTTGGATAATTCATGCAATATCTTAGGTACCAACTGAGCCACCACAGGCAACAGTCCGACCAACGAAAACTTCCATCGTATTATACATACTTATTATAATCTAAGGTCCAGCTATAAAATTTTCATCATTTATTTTTTCGCCGAGCTTGTTAAATCTGTGACAGATCTAATGGTCAAACCGACGAATCAAATATCGAAAACCGTCACTTTTCAACCGACTTTGATATCGGAGAGGGAATCAGGTACCTTAATAAGGCTCGGCGGCGTGACAGGCGTCCGCGGGGGTGAGGTCGCGGGGGCGGGGCGGGGAGCTAAGTGAATGAGAACAAAACGAGACACGGTGTTGATGTAGATTTACGCGGCTGGTCCGCGAGCAGTGCTCTACTGGACTCTACCGGCAACAGGAGTGATGTAGAGTCGCATTGAAAGAACTCTATAATTAGGAGACCAGGTAGGGTCACTGTCAGTTATTAATGCAGTGCTCTATTGAGCTCTACTGGCAACAAGAGAGATGTAGAGTCGCAGAAACAGAACTCTATATTTAAGAGGACAGGTAGGTATATTAATGTTGTGCTCTATTGAGCTCTACTGGCAACAACGGAGATGTAGAGTCACAGGAAAAGAACTATAATCAGGAGGATAGGTAGGGTTACTGCTGCTAGTTATTAATGCAGTGTTCTACTGAGCTTTCCTGACAACAAAAGTGACGTAGAGTCGGCGTTAAATAACTCTATAAACAAGAGAAAATGTAGGTATCACTGCAGTTAATAATGCAGTGATCTACTGGACTCTCTGGACTACATAAGAGATGGTAGAGTCATAGAGAACGAACTCTATATTTAATGATTATCAAATCGATGAAACTCGCTCGACAGCAGTCGTCAGGTCATGGCACGGTCATTGGTTTTAAATTATTTGTATTATTATTTATGTTCTTTTTTTATGACATTTGATTAATAATAATTTTATTAATAATGAATTGACCATGAATTGTATAGTGCATTGGTGTTTGACTGTAATGCTGTACTTTTTTTTGAATAAATAAATAAATAAATTGGTAGAGTCGACAGCAAATCAATGGTAACACTTGCAGTACGATTTTAACTCTTATGGTCCAGACAATAAGAACGGTACAATCCAAAGCGTTACACTTGATCTGCTGTCGTAGATACTGTATAGGCGTTGAGGAGCTGGGCTCGCTGGTGATTAAAAGGCTTAATTTCAATATATCAGATGCTTTAATGACAATGCCAGATTCTTCCCCACCATCAACCGTATGACGAACAAGATAACGAAGAAGAAAAAAAATGTAAAAATATCTCCGTTTTTTATTAAAGTTATTGGTTATAAAGTTTTGGACATCAAACGACGACTCGTTTTTTTCGTTTTTCGACAAAAAACAGCTTAATTAAGAATTCAGAAAATAGTAAGAAATCGAAGCGAATTCATTGTCTTTGTTATAATTTTCTACTACTCTCGCAACTCCTACTGATTATGATTATGCAATATGAAACCTGGAATAAGTCCCCAACAAAATGATATACTCGTAGCTCAAATGGTTAGCTTCAATGGTCATAGTTTTGAAGGTGGGGCAAAGCTCCATTGAAATGTGGCAATGTCATTTGAACATGATGAAAAATTTCTTTGGCTGAACCTGCGACTTTGTCATTCGGTGACAAGGTCGCACGCAGGTCCAAGAGGACTTGGGCAAGAAATTTTTCATCATGTTCAAATGACATTGCCACATTTCAATGGAGCTTTGCCCCACCTTTAAAACTACGTGCTAGCTAGCACGCGATATAGCCTGCGCTCTATGGCTTGCCAATTTCATGTTACAGAAAATTCAATATATTCAATAGTCTTCTATTTTCCTCCAGGGGAGTCGCAGTAGCGTCTTCACCCTGGGTAGCCGCGTCTTCATGTCTTCATCCAGAGGAGACGCCGTAGCGTCATTACTCTCGACGAAGCAGCTCGACAGTCACGTTCACTCCCGAGCTTGTAGCGGGAACTCTTGATAAAAGCTTGAAACTTCAGATCTTGCACAAAGAATCCAATAACTTCACCGTACTGTCATTCGTGAACATTTTCTGATTAATTTAACGTGATATTAAACACAAAATAGTCCCTGTAGTTAAAAGGAAAATTATCAAATAATTTCGCAACCATCGTTTCCCGCCATTTTCAAGAGAACCTGAACCACACTTTAATAAGAATCCAATCCAATCGCTCCACGCCTCCCCTGTGCCGATGGAGACAGGATCGCAAGCTGTAGATAGCGCGGCGGCAGACATTTTTTGCCGACTTTTTGTTTCTCTGCTTTTGTTGTATGAGTATCCACATACGCTAATCTGGGAGACAACCCATCGGTTTTGTGTGGAATCTACCTTTGTGTGGAATTTTCTATACTTCGGACGCATAAGCTCCTATCCAAGTGACAAAAATGTTCAGGGTTGATCTTCATCATCATCATCAGTCTATTTATATCACCCCACTGCTCGGGCACCTTCCCTTACATCGAGGGAGCTCGGGCCATAATCCACTACGCGGGCCCAGTGCGGGTTGGCGGATTTCACATGCTTTAGATTTTTTTTCTTCTTCTTCTACGACATGCAGGTTTCATCACGATGTTTTCCTTCACCGTTTTGAGAGCACTCGGTAAATGTACGTAAGTTTTTCCGTCGAAAAAACCGAGGATAACTCATTGGTACATGGCTGCCCTAGCTGGGAATCGAACCTGGGACAGGTTCGATTCCCAGCTAGGCCAGTAGTCCATATTGCAAGTCCATTGACCCAACCACTGAGCCACCGAGCTCTTAGCAAGCTCTTAGCAGGGTTGATCTTAGCAAACGAAAAAGCAATTATCAATCCCATACATCCCGTCTTTCTATTCTATTAGCCTTAACGAAAGTCAAAGTCATGGACACAAAGCTCTTTGGTAATTAAATCATCATCAGTTTGTATCAGTCCACTGCTGGACATAGGCCTCTCCCAGAGCACGTACAGCCGACAGCAGATCAATGGTAACACTTTTTACTTTTGACAGTTCTTATTATTTGCGTCGTAAGATTTGAAATCGTATTGCAAGTGTTACCATTGATCTGCTGTCGACTGTACGCCACTCAAACCTGACTCTCGGCCTTTTGCATCCAGTCTCTGCCAGAGACCTTGCGTAGGTCATCCCTCCATCTGGTCGGGGGCCGTCCTACACTACGTTTGTTCATGGTCTCCATTCGAGAACCCGTCTGCCCCATCGGTTCTACGACAGATATGACCAGCTCACTGATACTTCAGTTTACTGTTTCCATTTTGTTACTTACTGTGAGCCAGCGTCATCGTCAGTTTCCACGTTTCGGCTTCGTAAGTCTTATGGTAGGACGCACTGGTTGAAGACTTTTGCTGGTAATGTGGTATTGAAGACTAGAAGATACGACATAACTTCCCATATGCTGCAGCCCAAGCCCAGCTTCTCCTATCGCTCTTTTTCTCTTTAGTATCTTCGAAACAAGTAGATCTAATATTATCTTCGAGCATGATAGATACAAATAGTAGTGTATACGCATATGAGCATGCTACTTTATCGTTACCTCAATACAACTCTCTACAAATAAGTAATCAGCCACCTATTCACTAACTGGTAACTAACTTAAGCAAGTATAGGTCCAAAAACACTGGTGTGTACACCCTGCACTGGTGTAACCGGGAGTCACTGGTAGCCGCAGCACAGGGAAACCTATCGCGGACACTAGAATTCCATCTGCACAGTTTCTTGAGTAATAAAAATGACAATGCCAGATTCTGCCCCACAATCATGCAAGTTGTACAAGATAACGAATAAATGTAAAAATATCTCCGTTTTTTATTAAAATTATTGGTTTAAAATAAAGTTTTGTACAAGTTGCTATTCGAAAAACACATCTTAATTAAGAATTCAGAAAGTAGTAAGAAATCGAAGGGATTTATTCATTGTTTTGTTATTCTTCTATAGGAGTTGCGAGAGTAGTAGAAAATGATACTGATTATGATTATGCAATATGAAACCTGTAATAAGTCCCCAACAAAATGATACGTAAAGCTTAAATGGTCACGTAGTTTCGTAGGTGGGGCAAAGCTCCATTGAAATGTGGCAATGTCTTTTGAAAGGTAAATCTATGTAATTAAAAACATATCATTGGGTTTACATATTCCATTAAGCCTGATAAGTATAAAAATGTCTACATATAGTGTAGTGTAATGTAATTCCAAAAGTTCAAAAACATACGACCAAAACGCTCTGGCCAATCCCCAAATAATATTGCCTTTACTATTTACCTGTAATAAGTCCCCAACAAAATGATAGGTACAGCTTAATTGGTCACGTAGTTTTGTAGGTGGGGCAAAGCTCCATTGGAATGTGGCAATGTCATTTAAGCCCAAATACGTTTGTTACTGAGTTGTACTTAGTTTTTATTTTTTAAAATAAAAATAAAGTAATGTCTGAATCTTCCTAGTCTTTCAGTCTTTTCATTTAAACAACCATCCAAACGCCGACAAAAGGGCGTCAAGGTTTTATGTAAATTGCAGAATGTTGTTTTGTAAAAGGGGAATACATTGTTTTAACGATACTATTAACACTAAAAAACAAAACAACTGCATATGATTTACATAAACCCGCAAGAGGTAGTTACGGAATTATTACGGCTAATTATTTCGCTTTCCTCGACGCTAAGTTGACTGGCCGTCGCGATAGGGTTGTCACCTGCTCATTATGGAATTTCCAATGCGCGTGCGCATCCAGCGTCCAATTTTAAAATTTTAAACGCATTCGCTCGCTATCTGTCATCGGGAGCGAACGCGGTGACTTTAGCACAGCGGTCTTCTGTTGAAGAACTTTTTGGTGTCGTTATTCTAACAACTGTCGTTTTGTATCAGAGAACAGACCACTTACCCCATAGACCTGTAACAGGAGGGCGCCCGTGTCTGCCCGCACATGAGCGCAACATTGCTTCGCGACACGCGTAACGTATAGATATCGACATGGATTTAATATGGCACCCCGCTTCGTCTATTGCGCTCATCGTTGACAGAATTTTACGCTTGCATATTTGTACCGATTTAATGTCTATTGGGTAAGTGGTTGCAGAGGGCCGAGAGTAGGGTTGATTGGCGCGCTTTGGGAGAGGCCTACGTCTAGCAGTGGACTGATACGGGCTAATGATGATGATGATGGGTAAGTGGTCTGTGGGTCCAAATGGATTTTATTTTTAACCGACTTTAGTGTTTAATACCAGAGGTTCCAGAGGTGGGTTTAAATTCTGGTTTCTATTCATCGCTTGTTTGAAAATTTATTTGCAGTAGCCAACATAAAAATTTACAAAACATTACATTTATAGCTTAGAAGGCTATGGTGATGAGCACACAGAATGAAACGCTGAACTCTCAAACTAGGTTAAACACCTGTAACTTGGGAGTCAGTGATCCGGCCGTACGAGCATTCCAAAAAGCAGCAATAATACTTAATTGCATGCAATGATACTTAATAAGTTTAGCTGTATCTTACATAATAAATTATTTATGAATTAGTGTTAAATAACGTGTGTGTAGGATGTGTGCGTATATGTGTGTGCGTATATGAGTATGGTAAGTAAATAAATAAAATAATATGATATAATATAATATAAAGGCACGGCGTCGGGGCAGACCTCGGCGTAGGTGGAGAGACGATATCGTTAGATACAGGGATGGGTGGCTGGAAGAGGCTCAGGACAGGGATGGATGGAAGAGGAGGGGGGAGACCTTTGCCCAGCAGTGGGACAATATATAGGTTAACAAAAAAAAATTAATATAAATGAGTTCTGTATTTTGTAAGAGATAGGATAAATAAATAGATTATATAATAATAATGATATATAAGAATAGAAAGAAATGTTTTAGTCTTACAACAGTTGTTAGCGGTGCAAACGAGCCTCGTCCGAGGTAGACTCTCTGGTCCGGGGAAATCGATTAAATCTCCTACAATGTGGGATGCCCATTAAAATAATGTACCCCCTTAATAGTCTGCGATAAGGGCGAAATTAAACATGCTATTTTTGCAAAATTTACAGGTGTGCTTGTAAAATATGGTGCTTTTTTATTGCGATAAACGTTATTAATGTCATTGGCATTAGTGTTGCCACTATCAGGAGTAATGTATTATTTTAAGTATTCTTGTTAATATAAGATTAAGATAATTGAACATTTAAAGAATTTTAATGATGACTCTTTAAAAGACATTGCCACATTTCAAAGCTATGCCCCACCTACAAAACTACGTGACCATTTAACATTTTGTTGGGGACTATTACAGTTTTCATATTGCATAATCAGTATCATTTTCTACTACTCTCGCAACTCCTATAGAAGAATAACAAAAAAAAAATGAATAAATCGCTTTGATTTCTTACTATTTTCAGAATTCTTAATTAAGCTGTTTTTTTTTCGACTCGCTAGATGTACAAAACTTTATTTTAAACCAATAATTTTAATAAAAAACTGAGATATTTTTACATTTATTCGTTATCTTGTACGTCTAGCGGATGATGGTGGGGCAGAATCTGGCATTGTCATTTTAAAGTATAAAAAGATAATCGTATGTTAGCAAACAAGTGATAAACATTCAACATTATAATTAGAAAACGTCAATGCGTCTGATTATTCAGTTAATACCCTCTCGGGAAAGAATTTTGGACAGAGCAATTTTCCAGTAGGTACCTTATAGACACGAGTAATGTTTGAACCTGAAAATACCTAACAAAAATTATTAGCATTTCGGTTCTAATCTATCTATCTAATAATCTAGTCGAAGAAAGAGATAAGTATACAGGGGGCCTCAATAAGATTCAGATTCTTTATTGGTAAAATATTATTTAAAGGTCAAGTTGCGTGCCTTAAGATTTTCTCAAAAACTACTGGACCGAATTTAATAATTATTTTACAGTTACATAGTTTTCACTTTTATCTATCAAACAGTGAACGAATTTTTGCAATACGTCAAATTGTTTTTGAGATAATCTCAACCTTAAAGACTCTCCTGTACACCTTTATCTGTGTTCGATGAGTTAAGAGAATTGTGAGGATCGCAGAAGATGGAATTCCGTTGTCTCTGTCGGGTGCGAGATACGGACGTGTTGATTCATTTTGCTTTGTTATGTAATTGGCATTATATAATTTTCATACATGTATTTTTTCGAAATGTAACATGTTGTATTTTTAACGACATGTTTACGACTTGTAAATAAATAAATAAAGTTTTTTTATATTATAAAATCCCCCATAACGGCCATGTAACGTCGCGTTCTGGCTATAGCCTCAAAGGGCTGCTAATAGGTCCGTAATAGGCCGAAACGCGTGTAAGCGCCGGAAGGGCAGTTAGTTAGGGGGCTAATTACACATGTGCTTAAGTTTTAGTTTAATGGCGACTTAGGTAGTTACGTAATCGAGGTAAGAATAGGCCGCTTTGTAATATTTAATCTAAAATATTTAAATTAAAACTATAAGTATTAAGAATCACTACAAATTATTATACAGGTCAGTGTGGGAAATCTGATATTATTCGAGTTAGAGAATTTTGTCCCAAGGAAAGAATGCATTCCAAAATGACAATGCCAGATTCTGCCCCACCAACAACCGCAAGTTGTACAAGATAACGAATAAATGTAGAAGTATCTCTGTTTTTTATTAAAATGATTAATTTAAATTAAAGTTTTGTACAAAGAATTCAGAAAATAGTAAGAAATCGCAGCGAATTATTCATTGTTATTGTTATTCTTCTATAGGAGTTGCGAGAGTAGTAGAAAATGATACTGATTATGATTATACGCTGTATGCAGCGAAAAAAAAAAGTATCAACTTGAAAAGTATTTTCTCGATTTCCAGACAAATCTAGGTCTCAATTACAACCATCGATAACAGTTTCCGACCTTCCGTTTATCTCATCGCATCTCACGTCACTCATCCCGACAATGATATTGTCAGTCAGTCGAATCAATCACTATGGAATCAGATATCTTAATGCAGTTCGAGTCTTGGGAAATTGAAAAGTCGTTATCTGCGGACAGGTGTGTGATGAATAGGAAGATTCCGATGACAGGTCTTGTGGAGATAGGAACCTACTCATTTTTGTGACAGGTTAAGAAAGGTTAAATTCCCTTGAATTGACTTCATCAGCGTAATTTTTATGACCCTTATTTCCTTTTTCTAGCATGATTCGTTTTTATGTCATCATCAGTCTATTTATATGTCCCCACTGCTCGGGCACAGACCTTCCCTTACATCGGGGGAGCTGGGGCCATGATCCACTACACGGGCCCAGTGCGTATTGGCGGATTTCACATGCCTTAGATTTTTTCTTCTTCTATGGTATGCACGTTTCATCACGATGTTTTCCTTCACCGCTTTGAGAGCACTCGGTAAATGTACGCAAGTTTTTCCGTCCTAAAAACCGAGGATAACTCATTGGTACATGGCTGCCTTGGCTGGGAATCGAACCTGGTACCTCCGTATCGCAAGTCCATTGACCCAACCACTGAACTCACTCAAGCTCATGAAGCCCAAATCAAATAAGACATTGATTTGGACTGCATATAGGTATGATTTCATGACACAGACCACTTACCCAATACATGCTGCAAGCGAAAAATTCTGTCAACGATGAGAGCATTAGAGACGAAGCGGGGGACAGGGGTGGTATTAAAGAGATGCGTCAATGTCGATAATATCTCTAGGTGCCACGTGTCGCGAAACAATGTTGCGCTCATGTGCGGGCAGACACGGGCGCCCTCCTGGTACAGGTATATGGGGGAAGTGGTCTGTGTTTCATGACCATGGAATAAGAATTATGTACTTAGTTATTTGACTGTTAAATAACAAGTACACAAGTAACAAGTTGTGCTGCTGAGGGTTTTTGCCAACGCGATGTAACTGTGAAGGAATTAAATTCCGTCCATTAGTTTTTGAGAAAATCTCAACCTTGTTGAGGCCCACTGTATACTTATCTCTGTCTTCGACTGTACCTACTACACAGCATATGTATAAAAAAACTTTATGTAAAAGATAAATGTACCTATTAGTTCTACTTGTAGAACAAAATGAACCAAAAACAAACTAGCAATCTTTACGAATGGCTGCAACGTACTATCTCTCAACGCTCAATCCCTTCATCAAAAATGCAACGACCCCGTCTCGCGCCCGAATCGCGCAACAAAAGAGCACCGGCGTCAATTCATTAAAAGTTTCCCCCGATGATGTCCCGCCGCCTATTTACCCGATATGCCGGGAATTGGGAGCCGCGCTGGCAACACTAACGTCGCGCCAACGAGCCAAGTTAGATTGGGAGAGGTAATGTCTTCGCTGGAGATGAGCTCAATGAGATTTGATACTTTTTCTTACGTCTGATTATAACTTTATGAAGACGCCTTCAGTCAGAGACAAGTAGGTACTATACATTCATTACATAGTTACATACCTAATACTTATGCAGCCTGAGATTTTTAAAACTAAAAACTTTTTATAAAAATTTCAGCACATTTTTGTCCGACTGCGTAAGAAGGAGGGTTATGTTGGAAACTTGGAAAAGTGTTACTATACGAAACCGTGTGAATTTTATGACAGTCACGCAAAAACCAACCGCAATTTACCAAAAAAACTTTAATGATCTGACCAAACGTGGTTGGACAAATCGACGAACGCACGTTTAAACAATATGCCCAGCACAACTTGACGATTTCGTGAAATGCCACCATTTCATGAAATAATTGACGATTTCATGAAATGCTCAATTTAACGATCTGACCACGACATATGTATATACATGCTTACTTATCTCATCGATTACCACCATAACCGTATACAATGGTATTGAATTCATTCGACAAAATTAAATAGATGGTTACGCTTGTGACATACATTAATTCTGCACAGCGTTTAAGTAAGTAAATTAAACAATTTGGGGCAAAAAGAAATAAATATTTACAATTCCAACTATCAAAAAAATATTAATTTGATATATCAATACCTACTCAATATATTTATTGCATTCCATAAGTTATAATACAGATGTTCATATAATTAACATTAAAATGTTACAATGTTCTTTATGGACCTTGTTTAGGCATCGTTAATTTGGAGGGTTTTTTTACATTTTAAGGTATTTTTAATTTTTTGGCAACGATTTCTTTCACTGGAATTTGACCTAATGGTCATTTCTAAGGTAGGTACCTAATTGTGTAACTTGTGACGTACTTAGTCAATTTTTTTCAGTTTTGATTTACTAAAAAACCTTACCAATTCAATATTTATCGTGAGTACAACCCCCAGTTTCAAGGACATCCTGTAGATACGCACCATATACTGTCTCTAAGTGTTTATAGTATTAGTGTTTTTGTGTTTCGCTTATTTATTCACTGTATGCTGTATGTTACTATTTTATTGTGGCGTCAAATAAATGCATTTTCTTTCTTTCTTTAGATACTAAAATAATTATTAAACAAGTAATTCTTTTTTGTAAAATAAATAAGAAATAAAAATAATTAGTTTCCTACCAGGCCCTAAAAAATATTCCATGCACTGTCTATACCCACCTTATGCTATGCTGTGCGTCATCGACAGGTGAAAATAGGGTCACTATTAGTCACGTATTTTCCGGGATATATCCGGCTAACGTTTCATCTAATAACGCGATTCAATACCAGTGGCGCCATCTCTTAGCACGGGAGTGAATCAAAAATGTAAGAATATGCTTCTAAGTTAACTTTTCGCATTTTTATCGATGAGAATATACTCGTAAAAACATTACGAAACCATTAAAAAGATTAAATAGCAATTGAAAAATGCAAAACAACGGATAAGCATATTCGTAAGTAAGATGAGCATTTGTGCATTCTTTTTTGTTTATCATGTTTAATTAAGCGAATCGTGGCTGGATGGCCATTGTCCGACTTACCTGCTCGACGGTTTGAATCTGTTCGATCCGGACCGGTTACACCGCCTGTCATCCACCTTTTATTTGCAATAATTTATTTACTTCTCAAAATATTCACTAACATGAATCAATGCACAAAAAATACGACCAAAAATATAAGTATTTCTGTACATTTGTGATTTAAATAACACTTTACAGTAGTTTTGATTTCCACATTTTTATTTTAGCAGAAATACTATAATAAATAATAGTTTCTTTCAAAAATATGTTGTGTAAACTTTTCAATGCATTAACATTTTTTCTCTTTTTTTGACTGGCGAAGATACCTACAGCATTATTTACATTTTACACTTAAGTTTTTAAAGTCATTCCGTTCGTTTTCACATCGTTCCTCGCAAACTCGCGCGACATTTGAATTCGTCCCGCGCGTACCAAACATTCGGCGCGGTCCGCGCGTTTGCCTGTCCGTCAGCCGCGGAGGCGGGCCGCTAGGGACGGCCCTCGGCACACGATCGGAACGCTTCGGCTAGCAACGAACCTCTCACTCTGTCCGTGCCCGCAAGGTGAGCTGAGTCACAATAGTACAATCATTCTGTGTTTTTATTCGTTTTAACGCCAAATAAGGACTGGTAAGTCAATATATCTTTCTATTTTACATACTTTATGCACAATTTACTGTTTATAATCATCACATGGCGTAATAAACTTGAATTCATTGGTAACTCAGTGTCATTGTTTACATGGCGTCTGTACTTTGTAGTGTTGTTTACAAAAAAGTCATGCGCGTTTCGAATGAAGCAACCTAATAAATAGGACCAGAAAAATACTAAGTTAATGGCATTCAGAACAGATTTCTTTGCGAGGAAAGATTTTTGAGTCATTTTGTTAATTTTGGAAACATAACCTCAAAATGTTTGCTTACGCGAGTTTCTACGCGGCGCTGTATAGATGGCGCTGACTTTAGGGGAGGAGTTTGGTAACTGCACAAGTAGAGTAGACGGATGTCATTTCCGATAATTGAAGGTTAGTTCGGGTCGGTATTGTCGAAAATTTTAGATGATAAAGCGTGTTGTTTATTTTACGGTGGTCGTGTCGCACGTTCCCCTCTTTCATATTAGCTATAAATGAAGTTAGGTTTGTAGTTCTATTGAAGTACAATTGCTTTGTTATCGAAACAATATCGTAATATATCGTAACAATGCCAGATTCTGCCCCACTATCAACCGCAAGTTGTACAAGATAACGAATAAATGTAAAATTATCTCCGTTTTATATTAAAATTATTGGTTTAAGATAAAGTTTTGTACAAGTTGCGATTCGAAAAAACCCGCTTAATTAAGAATTCAGAAAATAGTAAGAAATCGAAGCGATTTATTCATTGTTTTTGTTATTCTTCTATAGGAGTTGCGAGAGAAGTAGAAAATGATAGTGATTATGATTATACAATATGAAACCTGTAATAAGTCCCCAACAAAATGATAGGTACAGCTTAAATGGTCACGTAGTTTTGTAGGTGGGGCAAAGCTCCATTGAAATGTGGCAATGTATTTTACCAATATGTATTTACGTTATGAATCAGTTTCGCTTATATTAATCGAATTGGCCAATTCTACTCGGAGTATAAATAAATCTCCTTGAACTCCAAAGCAGATAATGTAACTCCCAACAATGCGTGTATTTTTAACGCATTTAACTCAAGTGCTGAGCACTTCTTCATCGTCAGCTCAGGCCAGTCGTCGCCAGTGCGTACAGCGTTGATCCACTGCGACCTTGCTGGTGTAGCGTCGGCAAAACACTTCTGGATGGCACACGCACGAGCAATGAAACGAAATAACAAAATAACTATATCGCAGCCCAAATCAAGTGACTTATTTTGTAAACAAATATGATCGTCTAATTACCTGTTGAGTTATAAACACTGAAGGAACTGATGGATCGAACTTGTTCATTATTGTGAAAATAATGTGATCCGATCTAATAATGTGAAAATAACTATGCGATAATCACAGAACAGCTTAAAATGTTAGTAGGGTAGGGTAGTTTTTGTTTACAAAATAAGACACTTGATTTGGGCTTGGGTCTAGATAGGTAATTAAACCTATCGAAGTCAAATTAAGCTAGACGTTATTTTTCGCATGTATTAACACAGTTTGACAAAATATTTATTACAAGAGGCAGTCACTGCACTACAAACAATGGACATTTTAAATAAGTACTCGAGGTCACAAATACATTGCGCAATAGCAAAGGACTAATTAAATTAACATCAATTTGAACATGTCTTAATTTGAAATTAAGCGATCTTTTTCTCCTCTACTAGTTCCACTACTTAGGTATGTCAATGTCAATCAACGTTGATTGACAACATTTGTAGTTGTACACCTTGACATTCTAAGTGTAGTCAATCAACATTGAGTATCCTGCAACATTTGTTGCGGAAAGACCGATTTCGAAAATTGTAACATATTTAGACTTAAGTTTCTTGAAAGCCTGCTAGTTGGCACTGTTTATGTAGCAACTCTTTTTTATAAATGGTCCAAATTAAATTATACTAATTTTAATTACAAGAATCAGTATAAAAATCCCTTTATAACATTGTAATGTAAGTGCCTTGCAGACGGTCCAAGGCGTCGCTGGGGGCCGACTCTTGACAGATTTATGGCGTGCGTGGCTGTTACTCGTACGCAACCCCCTCCCCCCTGCTCGCGCCCTCAGACCCCGCGTCCCCTTCTCACGAAAATTAAAACGTTCCATTTTCGAAATTCTTTTAAATTCCGCACGATTGAATTTATTTTATTTATTGTTTACGCACCTGAGTTTTGTTGTTGGCTGTACTTTTGTACTGACTTATATGTTTGTACTATTGACAATACTGTACTTACATTCAATTTACTGTAAGTATTTTAGAAACACATAATTGGAGTCAATTCTTAAAATATTTTGTATAAAAAAGAATTTTTTTTGACGGTTCCAGTGTTGAGTTTTTGCAATTCATTGACAATCATGTTACAATGTTTTGTTTTTACTGGTGTAATACATTTTAACAATAACAATATCTGAAATGATTTAAAGATAAGTGCGCCGCACGCAACAAGATTTTTCAACGAAATGAAAGTACTTGTTATAAAAAAAGGTTAAAATTTATGAGTAGCAAACAATGAAAGTAATGCATCACTCGTCATAAAGGCCAGATTACGTCTGTCGAGACGCGACAGATTTACGATCTGTTGCATAATAGATGCAACTGCATCTATAGAATGTAGTAACAAATGCATGCGCACTTTCGCTCAAGTTTTAATCATTTGACTCAACGAAACCACCAAATTTATTTGCCAGATATAACGTAAAAAGGTTTAGCCTACTGAAAAAAAATGCGATTACAAAATAAAATTCCCTTCTCGGTGCAAAATACATCAAGCAAAAGTCACTTTCAATTGTCACCTATACTGTCCATTTACAGACTCAAAATGTGGTCACTGCCATTGAGCACAACAATGGTCACTGCACGGTTTATTTACAGCGTCTAATTTCATATAATTTTTAATGAATTTGATACTGATAGATAAGTGGACATTTTAGAAAGTGAACCTTATGACTTGTGAACTTAAAGGTTTTTCAGTACATATTTTATTCACTTTAGTTAGACCAATGCCACCTCAGCAGCAAATGTCTTATTTTGTTAACAAATATGATCGTTTGATTATCTATTCTTGTGTAAGTACACTGAAGGAACCAAATATTTAAATCGTTACGATCGAATCGAATTAGTTCAACATTGTGAAATTAATGTCAAAATAATTGTGCAATAATCACAGCAAAGCTTAAAATGGTACTTAGGTACTTCGTCGGTTTTAATAAAATACGTGCTTAGGTTTATAGCATTTTTTTTTGTATGTTTCGCCCATGTAAGTACCTCCGACAAGGTGGTCGGAGCCTTTATTTGACTTGACATGATTTTCGTAATTTTTTTTTAAGCTTTCTCTACTTATTGGGATCAATGCATACAATATGTCGCATGCACTGGTGACCCTGATATCCTATATTTACATAAGTACTCCTTAAAATTAGTCAAAACTTAAATCGATTACCACTGACTTACTTACGTAAGCGGTGTCTACACTACGAAAAAAGGTTTATAGCATTAGTTTATCTATACTCTATAGCATACCTACCTATATAATAAGTAAATCTCTTGATGATCTCTTTAATTATGTTAATGAATTATTTGAGGTTTATCACAGCCTGTAGTCTTGTACAGTCATGAGTAATAACATAGAAACATCCTTAAAATTCAAATTCATGTAACAACTTTAAATCGCAAAAATAAGTATGCTAAACTGTGGCCAATAATTATGTAAACGCTAAATTGTATCAAAATAAAGTACACACCCCTTGTACAACATTTGCTTGGTGGGGGGTGTACTTTATTTTGATACAATTTAGCGTTTACATAATTATTGGCCACAGTTTAGCATATTTATTTTTGCGATTTAAAGTTGTTACATGAATTTGAATTTTAAGGATGTTTCTATGTTATTACTCATGACTGTACATAGCAAATAAATTATATTTATATACAGGATGTCCAAAACGCAACGATTTTAGAATGTATAAGCTAATTAATAATAAATCAAAAGTGCCCGGTTCGGATTATCCGTGACGCGGCGGGACAAATGTTTCCGGTCGCACACGGAACGGCTTTTATTTATTTATTTTATTTAGGGAAAATAAATATAAATTTATGGTCGCCGAGACCGCCTTCCGAGAGATTTAGCGTGAGTGTCATAGACTAGGGAGCTGAAAACTCTGAATTATGTACGGTTTTAATGGTGGCGGTACGTTCGCGGATATTGTATTGGCATATTTATGTTTTGTGCTTTTAATTTCATATTTTTTGGTTAGACAAGTGAGTTAAGGGGCGGATTTGTTTTTTTAAACATATTTTTTTTCGATTTATTTATATACAGAGTGTTAAGGGTGAATGCCGAAGGAATGATGTTCAGTATCGTTAGCTGAACAACTTTTGTTTTACGACTTTTAGATTTCTGCGATACATTTTTTTAACGTAAGTAACAAATTATTATAAACTACTTAAAATACATTAAAACTAACTAAAAATCTACCTACCTACAGGATAGATGACTATTTAAACGATGAACATGCATGGTGTGTGTCGCCGGTTCCGCATGAGGGATAAAATCTAGATTACTAACAATAGTAATAGTTGTGTAATACCTAGTTAGTAAGTAATTGTGTATTATTTTAAAAGATGTGCTGCTGAGAGTTTTTTGCCACTTTTTCTCCTCAGCGTTGGCACCTTTTCCTTGCAAAGTGGTGTAAATGTAAATTCAAAAATATGTTGACGTGCAAAAATGTACACAACGTGCTTACTTGCAATAAAGAAATGACATTGCCAGATTCTGCCCCACCATCAACCGCAAGTTGTACAAGATAACGAATAAATGTAAAAATATCTCTGTTTTTTATTAAAATTATTGGTATAAAATAAAGTTTTGTACAAGTTGCGATTCGAACAAAACAGCTTACTTAAGAATTTAGAAAATAGTAAGAAATCGAAGCGATTTATTCATTGTTTTTGTTATTCTTCTATAGGAGTTGCGAGAGTAGTAGAAAATGATACTGATTATGATTATGCAATATGAAACCTGTAATAAGTCCCCAACAGAATGATAGGTACCTACAGCTTAAATGGTCGCGTAGTTTTGTAGGTGGGGCAAAGCTCCATTGAAATGTGGCAATGTCTTTTGACTTTGACTTTGGCCTAACTAAAAACACTCTAAAACTTAATTTTTTTAAGTCTATCAACAAAAGTTATTTCGGCTTCTCCTACACCCTGTATTTTCTACCATCGATTCCTGTGAGAACTTTATTTTATTTAGATACTAATCGATAAGTCGAAGAGCTAACAGCAGATCAAGTGTAACACTTTGGACACGTTCTTATTATCAACGTCAACCATTGATCTCCTATAAACAACTAGATACACAAAGGTCTTACTAAAACAATTTAAAAAACGTCCAAATTAGGATCCATTGTTAACGTCCAAATAATGTCCAATAAAGCAAATGAGGGTCCATTCATCCGTTTGGACCTTCTTTGTGCTCGGACATTTTTAGAAGGCAGACTGTGTATCTAGTTGTTTATAGGAGATCAATGGTGTCGACGTAAAGACTTAAAATCGTACTGCAAGTGTTGCCATTGATCTGCTGCTGTCCGTACCTAGTTCTAATCCGATACTAAACACTATTTCGATACTCTATAGGCTATGTATAAAGGTACCTATACTTAAGCTAAATAAATAAGATAAGTGCGATAAAGATATTCAAAAACATATCACAGTCGGTTCCACTTTCGCTATCGCCCCGACCTAGGTCAAGTTACGTGAACATACCGGTTTACCTAACCGGATAGGAACGGTGATAACTACACTATACACGTTATGATATACGTTAAGGGCTGACATGAGCCAACTAGCGCCGCCAATCTTGAAAAAATAATATCTTCCAATTTCATCAATTTTATTAAAAAAGCTATTTACAAAATGTTTATTAGGATGAAAACTATTTTTCAATATACAATACATGGCATAATTGCGACAAGCTAAGTTGTAGTTCACAAATGTGCCAAAAACGGCCGTTTTTCGCAATTATGCGAACTACAACTTACCGAAATTGAATCACGTTATAAATAAGCATTTAAAAAATAGTATTTATCGTAATAAAGATTTTGTAAATAGCTTTTTTAATAAAATTGATTAAATTGGAAGTAATGATTTTTTTAAGATTGGCGGCGCTAGTTGGCTCATGGAAGGTATTGTTCACATTATGTGTATTACTCCAATGGTTTTTCCCATAAACTTACTTAACCTCAAATTAAACCATTCAAATTAAACAAAAATATTTCAGATTTGACTGTTATTGTTTGCTTGTACAGTACAAGCAAACAATAGAACAGTCGAAGACAGAGATAAGTATACAGGGGGCCTCAATAAGGTTGAGATTTTCTCAAAAACTACTGGACCGAATTTAATAATTATTTTACAGTAAGTACTTACTATGTTTTAACTTCTATGTAACAGTGAAATAATTTTTGCAATAGGTCAAGCAGTTTTTGAGAAAATCTCAACCTTTAAAATTCTCCTGTACACCTTTCTCTGTGTTCCACCGTACGTGCATAAATAAATGTCCAATATTATGGAATTCAATGTTTTGGGAATCCAACATTTTGGAATTTCAACATTTTGGGAATTCAACGTTTTGGAAATTCAACATTTTGGGAATTCAATAATTTAAGAATTCAACGTTTTAGGAATTCAACATTTTGGGAAATTCAACATTTTAGGAATTCAACGTTTTGGGAATTCAACTTTCTGGGCCTGAAGGCATGGGGTAGGTTTTTTTAAATTGATACGGATGTAGGGTGTCCAAATATTTTTAAGGATTTGTGGCGCCATCTAGTGGTTTAAACCCCTAACGATGGCAGATAAATGTTGCGTTCCGCAATCAGCTTATTAAACAGAGAAAGAAGCACTATCTCCGTCAATTTATCAGCAGCTGCCTACATAGCAAAGCGAAACGCACTTACATACCGACCGACAATAACTTGTAGGTATTACAAGCTCGCGTACAAATTTAGTTATCCACCCACTCGGCCTCGCTCGATTATTTATAATAAAAACCCTTTTTTATACACTTTGTTTCCGATTCAACATAAATAAGATATGTTATTTAAAGCCAATATATCACTTGACAGGTGGTAGGCAGGTCTGTCTGTCTACGCATAGCAATCGAACCCTAAAACCTTCAATATAAGGTGTATATTCGGTTGTGTTGGTATGTTGGGTCGTCGGGTCGAGGCAGACGGCTCATAAGATTTATACATATATCAAAGTAAGGCTTTGTGTGAATGTAGTGAGAGATTTTAATCAACGTCCGAATGCAGGCAATAAGTAAGGGAATGGCGGGCGAGTCCGGCCCTGCCTCACGCACAGGGTGATGCCATCTTGAATAAATTAGATAATATAAACCAAACTATAAACATAATATATTCACCTATAAATCAATCACTTGTCAAAAAGGTGGCATCCCTTATTTATTTATTTTATTAATGGACTCGACAGTTCGTCATTTGCCAATGTCATGTTACAGAAAATTCAATATATAATAGTCTTCTATCTTCCTCCAGGGGAGTCGCAGTAGCGTCTTCACCCTGGGTAGCCGCGTCTTCATGTCTTCATCCAGAGGAGACGCCGTAGCGTCGTCACTCTGGACGAAGCAGCTCGACAGTCACGTTCACTCCCGAGCTTGTAGCGGGAACTCTTGATAAAAGCTTGAAACCCCAGATCTTGCTCAAATTATCCAACAAATTCACCATACTGTCACTCGCGAACATTTTCTGATTAATTTAACGTGATATTAATCTCAAAATAACCACTGTAGACAATAAAACAAAAATTATTAAATAATTTTGCAACCGTCGTTTCCCGCCATTTTCAAGAGAACCGGTGGCATCCCTATTTTATGATGCCGACAATCCAAAAATAATTATTTGGTAGTAAACCGAAACCCAAATCAAGTGTCTTATTTTGTAAACAAAAGCTACTAACATTTTAAGTGCCGATCAGATAGATAAACTGTCTGGTCGGCTCGTGGGGGAGATGAACACATGTATAGATACCTACTTATTTGAACTCAATATTTTATTTATGTAAATACTAACATAGATTTAACTATAACTACTAAAACATGTGGATCTTGATATCTAAATTAATAAAAATATTTGAAATTTAAGCTTTTCCGTGATTATTGCATAGTTATTTTCACATTATTAGATCGGATCACTATATTTTAACAATGATGAACAGGTGCAATCAATCAGGTCCTTCAGTTTTACGTCACGATCATATTTTGTTTGTTGTTTACAAAATAAGACACTTGATTTGGGCTTCTGTAAAACTAAGTGCATTTACTACCAATCACGTTTCTAACTCTTCCTTCCTTATCCTATTTTTTTTTCGCTAATAATTGTTTTTAATTTATCCTATTTAATATTTAATCCCATATGTTGAGTGAAATGTTGTCACACGTAAGTTTAATCGTTGCAAAAAATAAATAAGTAGGTACTTAATGCAAATTGGCAACAACTTCACAAGTGTCTATAAGTAATTTAATAAGTTATTTTGTGCAATTTGATCTTTAACAAGAATATATTTGACATTCCTATTATTATCACTTTTTAAACTTTCACGGTTTGTATACATATTAATTAGATAAAACGGGAATTGCCGTGTTAAACATTTATTATTGACTTCAGTCTACTCGTGACCATGATGGCTGCAATGCTGTCGAAATATCGAGACATCAATAATAAATGTTTAACACGGTAATTCCCGTTTTATCTAATTAATATTCCTAATATTCCTACTAACCTACATAAATCAAATTAGCACAGGTTTGGTCAGTATTAAACACGGAATAAAAAGAGATCTTATTAACCAACAGCCTGTACTTGTAAACTGATCACGAGAGATCGGTTAGAAATAGCTCCAATCTAACCCCAGTAATGATATTGTAATTTACTGTAATACTATGTCATAGTTATTGATTTTGTAATTATTTCCCGCGTAAATATTTATACGTCGATTATTACCCGTTCAAATCCCAGTCGGAGATATTTCAAATTCATGGCTTTATGTTTTAATAAGGCACGTCGAAGTGTTTGAATTATGTGTATTTAAAACTAATACAGAGTTTCTCTAAGACGGTTATTAAAAAATTGATTTTTCATTTCCTGTCATAACGACTCTACTACTAGCGCCATCTGTTATCGCGTTCACGAAGATAACCATACCAACTAAACTAATATGATGCTCCCACTTCACTTGGCTATTAGTATTCGCTATTGGAAGTTTGTCGTATTTGTTGTCGTATTTGTATGTACATACAAATAAGACGAATATTTTGTCAAGCATACCAACCACACATGGCAATTATCACAAATACGCAAATACGAATAGCCATGTGAGCCACCATAATAATGACTGAGTAATGGAGTATTAATTTACTGCGATAGGCGATACTGTAGAATCCGATATCAATCCGATATGCTGTGTTCAATTCAGTCAACCGTATTGCTAGCTTTCGTATAAGTAATCGTCATTTTCTAATTTCGAACCAGTGAGCTAAAATAATACAACACAAGCAGACAAAGGTACTGAATTAGTACAACTTTGTCCTCGTCTCAGTCATTCGTTCTCAGTGCCGATGATAGCCGAATCACTTGCTCTGGAGGAAAAATACGTGAACTAATAACGAAAGATAAAAACTATCAACCGAAAAACTGGCCCAGCCAAGTGACTTTGACTTCCTTACGCTAGCAGATCAGAAAGAAAAATGTAGGATTGACATACCTAACGAAACATGTACGTATTTCGTTATATTCTACCAGTGGTAACTAAAGTCTATGGCCCTCAGAAGATGACGCTGAAAGCCTGTGTCCCTCTGGCAGACGAGTGTCAGTTAGAAGTCGTTGCGTCGGCGGCTGGCGCGGCGGCGAGCGCTAATCGATGCGCGCCTCTGCGCTGTCTTCCGACGGCGGCCATTACGCACCTTTATGGGCACCCTGCGCACCCCGCGCCCCGCCAAGGCGCAAGGCACATGACGAATCAATATGCCGCCAACCCGACACAGACTCAACACTTATTTATTTGACACGATTTATTAGCCGAATGCCTGTAAACTTTTATGCGCCCTCTCCCTCAGGAGGGATGCTTTATGATGGACACTGCCGTGATAAAATTCTATGGGAGCGTCTACTTTTATTCGAAATGTAACAGATGTCTGGGTGAAGCTTTTGGAAGTTGAGTTGTTTCTGTCTTTGTTTGGTTGAAACAGATAGGTATCCTGAATCCTTGTATATCACGCTCGAAAACCCTTCTTTCTCTTAAGTTTGGTTGTCAATGCTTTTTCGGGGACCCACCAAGCAGACCCACCGGTGGGTCTCTGAAGACTAGTATTTCTCGACTATTAGGTGTTGAAAAGGCTATTACTCGACTGTTAAGTGTTGAAAAGGCATAGGTACGTAGTACATATTATTATCTATTATGTGCTTATAGCTCGAAAATATGAATTAAAACAGGTTCTGAAGAACTTCTGTTGAAGTTCTGCGCCCCTAAAGGGCATTTCCTTCTCTATCTTTATACCGTACGAAGGCAAGTAAGGAAAACAACGTTAGTTGTGTCATCTATTTGGACGAACGTTTCCTAATGACATCTGTGAAACAACACAAAAACTTGTTGCATAAATCAACACTTGATCATGATGAGGATATCTACATTTGAAATGAGTTTTTCGATATTCCAATTAGGTAACTCCAGCCAGAGATATTTACCATTAAAGTTGGGGTTCATCCCTTTTTGGCAAATCGATCTTAGGGTCAGTGGTTTGTATGGAATTAGAAGTGACGTAACTTGTATGATTTCTAACTTTCAATTGCTCAACCGATTAAACTCCTGTTTCCTCAGTATCCACCAATTTATGAGCTGGGGCCATGATCCACCACACGGGCCCACTGTGAATTGGTGGATTTCACTAGCCTTAGAATTTTTTTCTACGGCATGCAAGTTTCATCACGATGTTGTCCTTTACCGTTTTGAGAGCATTCGGTAAATGTACGTAAGTTTTTCCGTCGAAAAAACCCGAGGATAACTCATTGGTACAGTCGAAGACAGAGATAAGTATACAGGGGGTCCCAATATGGTTGATATTTTCACAAGAACTACTGGACCGATTTTAATAATTATTTTACAGTTACATAGTTTAAACTTTTATCTATCTAACAGTGTAAGATTTTTTACAATCGGTCAAGTAGTTTTTGAGAAAATCTCAATCTTAAAAACTCTCCTGTACACCTTTCTTTGTCTTCGACCGTACATGGCTGCTCCGGTTAGGAATCGAACCTGGGACCTCCGTATCGCAAGTCCAATCCAACCACTGATCCACCGAGCTCTCTAAAGCCCATGAGGCCCAAATCAAATAAGACATTGATCTGGTCTGCATATAGGTATGATTTCATGAAACAGACCACTTACCCAATAGACATGAAATTGGTACAAAAGCCACCGAGCTCTCAGGTAATTATTATAATAATCAGATATTTTGTACGGTATATGACGAAGCTTAAAACGTATTATAAGCTACCTTTAAAACATACAACTGTTTAGCAATTAGAGCCACAAGCTCCAACTTGCAGCAAGAAAGGTGTTACAGCACTTTAGCTCCGATAAAAGGCACAAAAAGTCGACGAAGTTTACCTATGGCAATAACAATTTTCTTTTTTACAATTGCGCTTCATTAATTACCATTTTATTTCGCGGCGCTGCAATTAACATTTGTTACTTTTTTTCTGACGCTTCTCTGCGACTGTAGAGATGTCCAGCTTCGGCTACGGTCTCAAATATCGGCTTCATTTCGTCATGTCAGCTGAATCCTTCAGTCACACATCCTTCCGGCCCATAATGTTGAATTCCTAAAATGTTGAATTACCAAAATGTTGAATTGCCAAAATATTGAATTCCCAAAATGTTGAATTCCTAAAATGTTGAATTCCCAAAATGTTGAATTCCCAAAATGTTGATTTCCCAAAATGTTGAATTTCCAAAATGTTGAGTTGCCAAAATGTTGAATTCCTATTTGTCATTGTTGTTACTTGTATTGTTTTATACACAAACTATCTGCTGCCCGCGACTTCGTCTGCGCAGGATCATAAATTATAGCCATATATTATTGTAAAGTTTCATTAAAATCCATTCAGTATTTTTTGCGTGAAAGAGCAACAAACATCCATCCTTCAATACTTTCGCTTTTATAATATTAGTAGGAGTAGGATATGTTTGATATAATTTTATTACACAACAGATGTCGCTTCGTATTTATTTATTTATTTTATTAATGGACTCGGCAGTTCGTCATTTGCCAATGTCATGTTACAGAAAATTCAATATATAGTAGCCTTCTATCTTCCTCCAGAGAAGTCGCCGTAGCGTCTTCACCCTGGGTAGCCGCGTCTTCATGTCTTCATCCAGAGGAGACGCCGTAGCGTCATCACTCTGGACAAAGCAGCTCGACAGTCACGTTCACTTTTAGCGGGACTCTTGATAAAAGTTTGAAATCTTGCTAAAATTATCCAATAAATTCACCATACTGTCATTCGCGAACATTTTCTGATTAATTTAATTTATGATATTAAACACAAAATAATCACTGTAGACATTAAAATAAAAAATATCAAATAATTTTGCAACCGTCGTTTCCCGCCATTTTCAAGAGTACCAATAAAAATACTATTTGATTGGATTCAGTCAAAAACTGTTCGCATGAGCTCTCTATTTTTTCCGCATCTCTGCGACAGTGGAGACAAAATGTCGGGCGGAAACGTGTAATTTTTTCACAAATATTGCGGAAGGAAGGCCCGGCTTCCGGTCTGTTTAGACGGGTTTTATGCTAATCGCGAGATTTGCTGGGTATTCTTTTAGAGCGACAATTATTCAGGGGCCCGCCGCGTCGCGCGCCCTTAAGAAATTAGCGCTGCGGTGACCATGAAGTTGACGTTCGAAGTTATCTTCCGTTGTCATTTTATTGACAAAATGAAGGGCTCGTAGTAGTAAGCTGCAAAGCAGATTTTTTATAAGCTAGGTGCTTATAGAAAGAACGAACGCGCCGCGTAATTTTTAGTTGTAAAAATATTGTATTGCAAACAAATGGCACAACTAGGAATTTTACCCAATTTACTTTGAGTTCATCTATACTTGCTAAATTCCAGAGATTGCTGGCAAACTAGTAACCCACAAAGCAGGGTGCAGCAGGCAAATATCTTTAATCTAGCTTAGCAATCACAAGTTTGGTAGCGAACGTTCCGTTTCGCACGTCGACATTGTAACTTTGCTCCGTTCCGTTCCACACTCGAATGCATAACAGACAAACAGGCTAATCCCGGCGTTATCGTAAATTGTCAGTTTATGACGTGCGGAACGGCCGCGGGGAGTCGGGAGGCGAGGAGGGGCGAATTTTCTAATTTCGCCCCCTGCGCCCGTTTTGATGCGCTAATTCGTGTAAGCAGTTTTGGAACGTGCTTGTTTCGAGTTCACTTCTGTTTGACCATCATACCTTTACCTACGATCCAATTCTTACGCCTCCTACATCGAAGATCGAGAATCGTTTGCATGGGGTGCTGAAGTAAGTTTGCAAGGTTATCGTCGGCTTTTACATAGAGTCGAGCAATTTACATACATTTGTTTGTTCGGTTTTTAAATTGGGAATTAGCTGTGTTAATCGTGATGTTTTGTTTTTCGTAGTGAAGGTGAAGTCATCAATTGTTCTTATCAATTCTGACATTGCATTTTATCATCTTTATCGACATTACTGCATCAATCTCCATCTTCCACTGAAGTATCTAGGGCCCGTATTAATAAATCACTCTCAGCTCAAAAGTCAATCTGGAGAACGACCTCAAGATTGCGTTCCTATTAATAAACGTAACTTAGGTGCGCGTTTAGGAATCGGGTAACTCGTGAGTAACGCCGTATTAATAAAATTAAAACTCAGTTCTCAAGAGTACCTACTGTCAATCTCACACTTGAGAACGTATTTGCTGATTGCAGGCGAACAGCGACGTTTACTTGAGTTCTTCCACATCACGTGATACGCCCTCCAGATTGGTTTATTAATAAATGATATACTTGAGATGGTGATCACGTCTTGAGAGTGTATCAGCAAAATTCGCTCTTGAGGGCGGGTTTGAGCTCAGACTATTAATACGGGCCTAGGTATCGATTACGCGAAGCATTTTATCATTCCATTGTAGGGTGGCATTAGTGTAATACTGAACCTGGATGACCGCTCAGCAGCAGTCGTCAGCGGGGTTACTCTCACCTCTTATAGCGATCCAGTTTAAGGTTCCTAAACTGACAATTTGCTACCAGTCAAACGTCATTGTAGCAAATAGCGATTCAGTTCAGTTTAGGAACCTAAATTGGATCGCTATAAGAGGTGAGAGTAACCCCGCAGGCCCTGGCAGGTTATGGTCGTTCTTAACATACCAACTCTGACAATATGTTTGATCACTAAACCACACGACAAGAAGAAGATTATCATTATATTGTCTATTATAACATAAAACCCAATCAACCGCCATGAGATGCTCCCACCAAATGAATAAAAGTCCAAAACAAGAGAGGATTGTGTCTTATAACTACATTGTAAGCATAAGCAACGTAACATTTTTGTTGCCAATGCATCTGAAATTCTGAAGCTTTTAACGTAAGGTAACAAAGCATGAGAGCTCGGTGGCTCAGTGGTTGGGTCAATGGACTTGCAATACGGAGGTCCCAGGTTCGATTCCCAGCCAGGGCAGCCATGTACCAATGAGTTATCCTCGGTTTTTTCGACGGAAAAACTTACGTAGGTACATTTACCGAGTGCTCTCAAAACGGTGAAGGAAAACATCGTGATGAAACCTGCATGTCGTAGAAGAAGAAAAAAAAAATCTATGGCATGTGAAATCCGCCAACCCGCACTGGGCCCGCGTGGTGGATCATGGCCCCAGCTCCCTCGATGTAAGGGAAGGTCTGTGCCCGAGCAGTGGGGCAATATAAATAGACTGATGATGATGATGAACAAAGCATGAAGATAATGAAATTCATACTTCGCAGTCTTAGCAGAATTTCCCAAATCTACAACACAAGATAAAAATAAAAACGGTCAAGTGCGAGTCGGCTGTCGGACCCGCACACCGAGGGTTCCGTGCTTCTTGCCAAATTGTGTGACTTCTAGGTCAACAGGAGTCAACTACAGGTTTAAGTTCCCTTGCATTTGAAGAAAATGCGACATATTCGGCCATATCTTTTGATTGTGTTGACGTAGAAGTTAGATTTTTTCTCGGCTGCCTGAGATTACAGACCTGAGTATTTGGTATTAATTTCAACTTGATACGTTCACGCGTTTCTGAGAAAAATGTATTGACAGAGACAGTAAAGTGATCCTATCCTCCCTAATCGTTGCCTCAGTGCTGAGGATCGTGACCCTCAACAGCAGGTGCCGTCTTGGCATGTATGAACTGGCGCCAGGAGACACGGTTTTGTGCTCTTCTCACAGCCTCTTCAAAGGGCACGCCGAGGATTCTGCCAACCACATCAGTCCAGCGGGCTGGTCTCCGGCCACGTGGTCTAGACTCAACTTTGCCGAGCAGTATAGTTCTCTCCAAGTTGGAAGGGTCCATTCTTATGACATGGCCGAAGTACCTATAAGGTGATCCTATAAGGGTTCCTATTTTCCTCTGAGGAAACGGAACCTTAAAAAATGAGTTCACTTTTGTTTCAACACCCAATGTTTAAAAAACATGTTCTCGTGACATTTACCATATATGTCATTCGTTTCTTTCTGGATCTTATACAAACCCTTGGCCAAAACTCCTCCATGCTACCCCTCAATACTACAAAGTAGTCGCATACCGGCGAACTACTAAGGCGCACAGTAGATTATATCTTTTATTTTTATTTATTTTATTAATGGACTCGACTGTTCGTCATTTGCCAATGTCATGTTACAGAAAATTCAATATATTCAATAGTCTTCGATCTTCCTCCGGGGAGTCGCAGTAGCGTCTTCACCCTGGATAGCCGCGTCTTCATGTCTTCATCCAGAGGAGACGCCGTAGCGTCATCACTCTGGACGAAGCAGCTCGACAGTCACGTTCACTCCCGAGCTTGTAGCGGGAACTCTTGATAAAAGCTTGAAACCCCAGATCTTGCTCAAATTATCCAACAAATTCACTCGCGAACATTTTCTGATTAATTTAACGTGATATTAATCTCAAAATAACCACTGTAGACAATAAAACAAAAATTATCAAATAATTTTGCAACCGTCGTTTCCCGCCATTTTCAAGAGAACCGATTATATTCTTATTTCGAATCATTACCTGTTTCCCATACAGAATGCAATCTATTTGAGCGGCAGCACTCGGTATAGGCACGCACAGACGGCCGGTCAGTTAATATTACATTACAACAACATATCAAAGCCCCGCGATGGGATCTGCGCGCGCGCAATTAATACTCTTCATTTAATCGATTCCTTCAATTATTCCACCTTGATATATGTTAATCCTTTTCGGCCCTCCCCGAGATCGTAATGCGGTGGGCACAGTATGGATAGTGAGGGACAGCTTTTGGGGGAATATGGAACCTCGGAAAATTGTCTTCTTAAATGGCTTTTGATATCTAAAATTCTAATTAATGTAATATGAATGAGATTTTTTAAATTTAATTGTAAATATGAAATTGAATACATATTATATAAATAACTATAAGTAGACGCTAAATCTGAGATATTGACATTGTATAATATTTAAATAGGTAGCCTTGTTAATTATAAATTTTAGTTACTAATTGATTTCCGACACAATAATAATTGTACATGGAATTAAATAAATGAAAAATGAAAAAATTCTAAATGACAGTCATATTTTGGCCGTATAAATTGTCACTGTTTTTGCTGAGTTTGAGGTCGCTTTTACGACTATCTTACGATTTTGACAGTTGGTAAGACCTTAGCGTAAGCTTAGCTCACTCTTACAAACTAAGCTCACGCTCAAACTGTAGGTACTTATCTTAATCTCGGCCTTGGAACTGTCAAAATGCTATGAACGAGCTCACGCTCTACATTGTCTGTGAATTTTCGACTTTAGATACGTCATCATTCCAAATCAAGTGTCTTATTTTGTAAACAAATATGATCGTCTAATTACTGTTGTGATGTAACACTGAAGGAACTGATTGATCGAACCTGTTCATCACTGTGAAAATAAAGTAATCCGGTCTAATAATATGAAAATAACTATGCAATAATCACAGAACAGCTTAAAATGTTAGTACATTGGCGCGGTGAGATGCGAAAAGCATTTCCCCAAGTAAAAAAAAAAGGGTAGGGTAGTTTTTGTTTACAAAATAAGACACTTGATTTGGGCTGCGGTATAAGTATGCCACGAGACTATGCTGAGTATATATGAAATAGTTTTTTTTCTTTTCTTTATTATGTATTACTTTGATATGCAATAAAAATATTTGATTTGATTTGGTCTCCGGTTTACGTCTCTTGTCATTGTCAAACTGACCATACTTTTTCAATGCACTGAGTCGAGATATTGTTGGCTATAATTACGTGGGAGGCGACCTCTATTGACAAGTATTGATGTTTTTAATCTGATGTTAGGATAAGACATTAGTATGCGCCCGTCCGTCCGTCCGTCCGTTGATTTGTGGCCCCCGACTCATTGGCTGGTAATTATTGGATTTGGGGGCCATATTTATTGGCATCTCTTCTCACAGTCGTCTTGATTTATCATTGGGCTGTCATTGTGAGAATTATAGCGATGCGTGTCGGTCGGGCCCAGGGGAACACAGCATTCCGTAAGCGAGGTTTTTTTGTGGCGCGAGAGTCTAATGCTGTTATGTCAGCTGTTGAGATGAATGTTCCAAGAATATTTTCTTCTAGTACCATATCCGATAGCTTCTCGGTTCCTTTGGCGTATCGCTTGTTGCATTACCCAGGGTGAAGACGCTACTGCAACTCCCCTGGAAGAAGATAGAAGACTATTGAATATATTGAATTTTCTGTAACATGACATTTGCAAATGACAAACTGTCGAGTCAACTAATAAAATAAATAAATAAAAACACCACTGACAAATTTACAATGCATTGTATTCGTCCTTTCATGATCAGCCAAAGATTTTCCAACGAAACTCTCATCAGCTCACAAACCCATGTCATTATTTTCCCAATTCACCACGTAAGACATTTTTCATTTGTAACATACAAGCTGAATGACAAGGTAAACTGATCAATTTTGTTTTAACACGTTTTTGGCGGCAAAAACGCGACAGCAACGCCCCTGGCGGCGGGCGCAGGTGCCGCAGTCTGCTTATTACACCTTTATTATTGACAACATAGAGATGAGAAACAAATATAAGTGTTATTATGAAGAAGGGATTTCGTGTTAAAAGAAAAGACACGTGTTTTAGATAGATTTATTTATTTTATTTATTTTATTAATGGACTCGACAGTTCGTCATTTGCCAATGTCATGTTACAAAAAATTCATTGTATAATAGTCTTCTATCTTCCTCCAGGGGAGTCGCCGTAGCGTCATCACCCTGGGTAGCCGCGTCTTCTTGTCTTCATCCACAGGAGACGCCGTAGCGTCAATCACTGTGGACGAAGCAGCTCGACAGTCACGTTCACTCCCGAGCTCGTAGTGGGAATCTTGACCATGGCGCCAAACTTCAGATCCTGCTTGAATTCTCCAATAACTTCACCATACTGTCATTCGCGAACATTTTCTGATTAATTTAACGTGATATTAAACACAAAACACTCACTGTAGACATTAAACTGAAAATTATTAAATAATTTCGCAACCGTCGTTTCCCGCCATTTTCAAGAGACCTAGATAGATTTGTTTTGGAAAATATGGTTGGACATAGCAATATCTTGCCAGCTAGCCAGAGATACTGCTAGTGTTGCCATTGATGTGCTGTCGAGTGTGCTACCAGTGTAGAAGTAAGAGAGCTACGCCAACAAACTGCATTGCAGTGCGGCAACAGATGTAACGAGGATGTAACATTGCAATTTTGTTAAAAATAATAAATAAATTTAAAAAAAAAGATTCTATTAGATTTAAAACTAAGTAATTTGCCTCTTATATAATTCATCATTATCAGCCTAATTTTAAGTCATCCTTCATCAAGTCACGCGGCCCTAATGTTGTTTTGTAGTTAGTTGTTTAGTCCTATTCATCTGTATATGTTATGTTATTTCTATATGTAAGACAACCATGTACCTACCTATCAACATTGTGCAGATGAATAAATGTCCCTTTATTTATTTATTTAACACTCTTAAGAATATTTTTCATTATACTTACTTATTTAATTATATTAAATTTATTGGCATAAATAACCACAATTACATTTCCGATGGAAGGCGTTAGTAGTCCGTCATACAGTTTTTTAAACTAGTACGGATGCTATCGTTTCCACATTCTTGAAACAAATGTTAGTATAATAATTGCTACAAATGTATAAGTGCCTATTTTCAAAAAGCACTGCCCCCTTACCTTGAAGTCTTATAGCAGTATTACTTTCATAATACTTTGTTACTTCGTACAATGACGACCTTAAAGTAAGCTCATTAAGGTCGTCATTGTACGAAGTAACAAAGTATTATGAAAGTAATACTGCTATAAGACTTCAAGGTAAGGGGGCAGATCATTATTTTTGTGTCAATAAAAATCTTTTATCTTTATCTTATCTATTTATTTTAGTATATTACACACACGTCCCTCACATTTTTTTTAAATGCTCTAAAACATGCAGTCACAAAGGAACCTACATGCTACATAAAACATTACCGTCCCCCTTTCGGCACTCGGTTAAAAACATGCCACGGTTATTCTTTCCTCGTGTGGTTTAGTAACCAAACCGAATTGTCAGAGTTATTCAGGCCGCCCTGACGTGGTCTGACGAGCGACAGCAACCGGGACCAACTGCTTAACGTGCTTTCCGAGACACGGAGGGGCTCAGATGAAAGTGTCACTAACCTTCACCCATCCAGATCCTGACCTCGTCCAACGTTGCTTAACTAGTACGATCGTTTTCAACATGTACAGTCGAAGACAGAGAAGTATACAGGGGGCCTCAATAAGGTTGATATTTTCTCAAGAACTACTGGGCCAATTTTAATAATTGTTTTACAGTTACATAGTTTTAACTTTTATCTATCTAACAGTGAATGAATTCTTGCAGTAGGTCAAGTAGTTTTTCAGAAAAAATAAATAAAATAAACTGTTTATTTCATTGAAAAAGGGTTACAAAAATTATAGCACTTTCCGGGCTCTCAATCTCATTTGTGAGAGATTATATGAGCCGGAAGAGGTCGCCAGTGGCGCCATTTTAAACTTAAGTAATACTTAATATTTACTTAATTAAATTTAAATTTAGCACTTACTTAATATGTAATCATGGTAAGTTTACATGTATTAAATTTGTGGGCTTTGTAGCACATTTATTTGTATGAAAAAGATAAGCAAAGATAAGAAAATCTCAACCTTAAAAACTCTCCTGTACACCTCTCCTGGACTCCGAGCCCCTCGAGCCACGGTTATTGTTCCACAACGACCTATCTAGTCAATTCGGCGCATGTGTGATTGCGTCGTTATTCCGAATATTGTCGCCATCTCATTACGGCGCTGACGCGCTAATCCGCCAGGGGTCGCTCCGCGGTGATCACATGACGTATTGGCGCGCGACGGGAACGTGATCGTAATCAACGAAAAACATTAGCCAAGGTCTCTAGAAAATGGCGGGAAACGACGGTTGCGATATTTGATAATTTTCCTTTTAATGTCTACAGGGACTATTTTGTGTTTAATATCACGTTAAATTAATCAGAAAATGTTCGCGAAAGACAGTACGGTGAAGTTATTGGATTATTTATGCAAGATCTGAAGTTTCAAGCTTTTATCAAGAGTTCCCGCTACAAGCTCGCGAAAGGCCCGATCCGCTAATAAAACCGCGGTACGGAAAAAATAACCCTAGCCTGTTTAATGCAAACACGGATATGGAATATCAAGAACAGTATATAATTAAAATTAATAACATGCATTATAAAAACATAAAATTGAACTTAAAGGAAATTATGTATGAAAAATCGGAATCACGAATCATGGTCACCGCCGCGCCCGCCATGCATTTCTTTCAAAAATTATACAAGCTGTCATAAAACGTTTTTGAAATAGTTCAGAATTAAAAAAAACTCAGGTATTGTCACTACTGATTTCCATGACTATTCACGGCGTAAGTCGCTAACATAACTCTCGTGTTATATTTTACTTGAAGTGGGTCTAAGTATTTCTTTCGGTGTAATTTTTTTTGTATGTAGGTACCGCTAGGTTTCCCTTGTAATAAAATTAAACGTAAACGTATACGTTAACGGTGTAATTAAGCTAAACGTTGTTTAGTCATAAACGTGACTTTAAATACAAGTTATTTCACGGTTTAATCCGCAAGATCCGTCACTCCGTGTACGAAATAACTAAACTTAACTTACAGCAATAGTATTTACATTGAAGACGTTGAACATTATAGCAATTTTCTAATTCTTAGAACTTTCTTCTTCTTGTAGGTAGTAAAATACTTAATTAAACCTTCCATTTTCCCGCGTCGAGCGCCAAAATGATGGATTAACGTCACGCCAGACAGCTTTAAAAACGCAAACATAGCGCGGCAAAATTGCATCGCGGTAATATTCCCTTGCCAATCATCGCGCGCGTCAATTTTCAATTTTCCCGGTTAATAAGGACGTCAGCCCGCTCGTAACAATATCGACACGGCTTATTGCTGGGGAGACGGGGTAGGTATAAAGGCTATTATTTTTTTCTAATATCTATAAGAAAACCAGCTCCCATCCTTTGTTTGCACGATTATAGGTACCAGTGGCGTAGCGTGGACTAATTTAGACGTGGGCGAAGGTGCATCAGCGAGGCCCTTTTCTAATTTCTTTCATTGCATTATCATTTGAAAAAACGATAAGTTTTCACCAGGAAGAAGCCCAGGCTGTATTAATGAAAATGTAATATAATTATTAATTACGGGATAAATATTTAAATAAAGTCATATTAAAATGGATGTAGGTAGGTATGGAACGACGGAATGCAAAACCCGAACGAAAATCGGGGAATCCCCAAAGACATAGACAACAATAATAGATTTTTTCAAGGTTACTAGAAAGGAAGGTTGGGACAAGTTTTGTGTCGCTGGTCTCTTTTTTGTCGCAGGTCATTTTTTTTTATGAGAATACTGCCATAACATTGCTTACTTAGATGATAACTCTGATCTTTTGCCAGTTATTTAGTAATTTTTAATACCGATCATACCGAAGAATATTTTCATTTTTTGAAACCTGTAAGATGGCGTGACTGCATTATGTAAAACTGTAATTTTTGAAAGAAAATATCAGCAAGGCTTACGTTGAAATCATCTTTGTAAAAAGAGTGTATGACACTATGTATTCTTAGTACATAGACTCATTAATACTTTCCTGGTTTGCAGTATTTACAAAATTGTATATACTTTTCAGTATATTACTTACTAAAATCATTATAGTAAGTATATTTTTTCGATAGCTTTATTTGAGTTTTTAATTTTTTCATGTAATGTTTTTTAATAGGTACTCGTAGTATTCTTATTGCTTTGTGGGTAGTAGTTGGTAGTTGGGCACACGAACTTTCGAGTGAAAGGGGCCTCGCGCTTTAAGGGGCCTCGCGCGTGGGCGACCGCCCGCTTCGCCCACGCCTAGCTACGCCACTGATAGGTACTTACTAGATTTATTTATTACCTACTTGTAAGATTTGCTTGCTTTCAATAATAACTGAAAACTTGAGCATGGTGTAACCATAATGTGATAATAACTATCTATGCAATAATCACAGATAAGCTTAAAATGTTAGTAGTTTTTGTTTACAAAATTAGACGCTTGATTTGGGCCTCGGTATATACCTACATACATAAAACATTACTCTCCCTCTTTCGGCACTCGGTTAAAACATGCCACGGTTATTCTTTCTTTTCTCGTGTGGTTTAGTGACAAAACCGAATTGTCAGAGTTATTCAGGCCGCCCGTAGGCCTCTGACGTTGCCTGACGACTGCTGACGAGCGATATCAACCTACTGTTTTTTTTTCTTCAAAAAAAATCTTTTTTTTTGCATAAGTACCTAACTGTTCTATTTTTTAGGCCAAAATCATTCAAAGCTCTTACCAGAGTATAAGTCGACATCTTACAAAATGTGACACAATGATACCATTATGCGGCGAAAATACGGTCACAGTTTACATTCAAAGATAGTAAAAACAATAAGAACGAAATTCGACAACCTGGGTACGATATCACGGTGGCTCTGTTGGAATAGAGCGTGCCACGGAATGGTGAGGTCCCTGATTCGAATCCCGGTCGTGATGAAAATTTTTCTCCATTTATCATTTAGATTTTCGTTTTGCATATTGCATATGTAAGAATTAAGAAAATATCAAAAAATTATAATAACGCTATTTATCGCTACTTTTAATTGCAATGGCTTGTGTATGTGCTGTCGATTGTACTTATTATTCAAGTAAACTAAGTTCTTTTATAAGAAAAAAATAGGTAGGTACACTTCTAAAAACATTTGACAAAAAAAAATCGTTATCTTGCCATGAAAATGAATTGCCATGCATATTATTTAATATTTTGTATCAACCTGTATTTTTTATATTCTTTCGGTGATTACGTCACCTCACTCGCTGACGAGTACAGATAGTGTACGGCAATTTCGCCGGTTCGTCCAAGAGCAGAGTGGCGCAGTGGAAGCGTGCTGGGCCCATAACCCAGAGGTCCGTGGATCGAAACCACGCTCTGCTATAAATATTTTTTAAATTTTTATTTTCTTTTTTTGTTTCTCTTTTATTTTGTATTTTAAAATTAATCTAATCGAAGTATTTTTTGTTCCAATCAAAAATTTAAATAGTTTCTAAAAATTAGTGGCGCCATCTGTTGGTTTTTTATCGGACCATAATTTATTTGATGTAAAGTTAGATTATTTTATTTTCAGGTTAATCTTATTAATTTGTTGCATTTTTTTTAAATAATAGGTATTTTATAAATCAATAATGTTTTTGTATCGATTTTATAAAAAGTTTTTTAAGTTTAACAATTTTGTGAATATACTTTACTTGCCTTTTATAGTCATCATCATCCTATTTTTATGTCCCCACTACTCGGGCAGCCTTCCCTTACATCGAGGGAGCGTGGGCCATGATCCATCACGCGGGCCCAGTGCGGATTGGTGAATGCCTATGAAAAAATACAGGTTTTCCACGATAGTCACGAGTTAACGAATCAATATGTTTTCTTTGACTGTTTTGAGAGCATTCGGTAAAATGTACGTTTCCTTCGAAATAAACGTTACTAACCCCTTCCATGAGCCAACTAACGCCGCCAATCTTAAAAACATAATATCTTACAAATTATTATTTTTTATTAAAAAAGCTATGTACACAATCTTTATTAGGAGAAACACTATTTTTTAATATACAATACATGGCATAATTGCGACAAGCAAAGTTGTAGTTCTCAAATGTGCCAACAACGGCAGTTTTTCGCAATTATGCGAACTACAACTTACCGACATTGACTCACGTTATAAATAAGCATTTAAAAAATAGTATTTATCGTAATAAACATTATGTACATAGCTTTTTAAATAAAATTGATTAAATTGGAAGATGGGCCCGGTCTGTCACAGAATGGGTGCCATCGGACGGTCGCCGGCGTCGGGGCAGACCTCGGCGTAGGTGGAGAGACGATATCGTTAGATACAGGGATGGGTGGCTGGAAGAGGCTCAGGACAGGGATGGATGGAAGAGGAGACCTTTGCCCAGCAGTGGGACGATTTATAGGTTAACAAAAAAATTGGAAGATATTATTTTTCAAAGATTGGCGGCGCTAGTTGGCTCATGGAAGGCCCTTAATAAAATTCCTATCACAATTCCGAGGCCTGCCACTTTATTCGTGAAAACAACTAAAATATTTTTATCAACTTATATTTTTTGCACTGCAAGGCATACATTCGCAATATGTAAAATTATAAAATGAACATGTTGTATACAAACAAATCGATAATTACACACAACTCTCCCCGACGTAGATATTTCTCCATTACTGCCCGTCTCGGGAGATTTATGTGTAATTGAAATCGCCTTTATATTTGCCACCGTTGATTTATACACGATTTATACTTTGCGAGTCAAATAGTGGCCGTCGACTGAAATGATGCATTTGAAACCGAAACCGAAAAACGCGGAAATTACTCCTTGTCTATGAAATTATGGGTTCCGCTATTCCATTATCTGAGGTTCCGCTGAAGTGGTCAGTCGATTACCTATATGTTTTTTCTACCGGACATCTATCATGTTTAGCGAAACCATTAGATGAAGATACCCACCACATTTTATTCGCTTGGTTCAGTCACCGAATTGTTCTTAGATTCCTACCCTTATGAAAGAACCAATACTCAATAATATATTTATTGCATTCCATAAGTTATAATACAGTAATATGTACATCCAATACAGATGTTCACATACTTAACATTAAAATGTTACAATGTTCTTTATGGACCTTGTTTAGGCACAGCAATACAAGAGAGAGACGACATTTTTTATTCAAATATAATGTAATTTGCTGTAACTAAGAAGTAGTAGGTAGCGATTGTTTATTATATTTTCTCATTTAGAAATTAAAAACAAGTCCACTTACAGATTGAATAACACAGCAAACGGTCAGAAATCTTGAAGAAATCTTTGCAGATTCATCTATCGCAACCTGATTGCAAAACAAGAAAATAAATAATTCCTCGATCGTAGCCAGTTACATTAATACTCAGACAAAATGCAATCATGGATTTTCATTTCATATTAATTAGATAAAAATGGGAATTACCGTGTTAAACATTTATTTATTGATGTCTCGATATTTCGCCAGCATTGCAGCCATCTTGGTCACGAGTAGACTGAAGTCGGTGAGTGTTAAACGTCAGAAGGGTGACACAAAACGATCTACCCTCTTTAGTGTTCGCTGACTGCGTTGAGAAAAGTTGTTGATATTTTCATTTGTTGATTTTCATTTCGTTCCTATAAATTGCACATTAAGTAAGTACATTGTTAACTTTTGTATACTTATATCCTTCATTGGCTACACAAATACCTACTTACTCACCAACCTTTTTTTGGTTTGGTTTAATCGCGATTCGCGTAGCAATTTGTGGCCGAAGCCGACACAAAACCATCATTGTGACTCTAGTTTCGTGTAAGGCATCATGGACGGCTGCGATATGATTTCAATGCGCTCCTCAAGGCAATGCACCGACAATAGACATTGTAGAGCTGTGTGTTTTACAATTTGCCCAAAGCTATGGGTGGCGCTGCTGACGTTGTGTTATGTATTGCATACATCCGCGTTTTGAGTCTTGCAGAATATTGGGTAACCATGGTATCGATTTGATTATCGCACTATTGATTTTACGTCATAATGTGCAAGGGAATAGCATCCCTGTGATGTTTCGAGTGAACGGCAGGTTGGGGCTGCATCAGCCTCCTGAAAGTAATTGACTGTGACTGAGGTGGACTGGCCCCAGCTTGCGTTTCTGGGTGAAGGAATATATGCTTCACCCACACATAATGCTACGTCGCATGACACTTCGCCCAAAAATTGGGTATTCCTTTTAAAGCTGTAACTGTTACAAATGTAAGGACTTTGTGTCTGAAATAAATCTTAAATTCATTCATCATTTTTATGTGCCACTATTCCAATTAATACCAGAGACATTTGATGGATAAAGTGGTGCTTGCTTCATAATATTTTGCCAAAACGAGACTTTTATGGAATTTGTATGGAGTTGACATTCAAATCCAATGTCCACATTTCTATTATGACTAGAGTACCTACTTACTCTAATCAAGTGTTCCTAAGATTAAATAATAAGTACCTACGTATTGAAATGTTGAGTATTTAAGTTTTGGTATAGGTATTTGAATGCGGCGAGTTCTCGCCGACAACCCCGCTTGTTATAATGAAGTGCCGTGCTTAATCAATTAAAATCGCGGCAAATTCCCGGCCCAATCGATCTTGGGCAGCTCAGGGCGAAGTTGGCCGGCTGGCGGCGGCGTGGCGGTCAGCGGACAACGTATGGATCCCGCGGGATTGACTGATCCATTACCGCCGTAAGGGACATCACTGGCCTTTCTGTTTACTTGTTGAGCGGGATTAATGTGATGACAACGCAACTTGCGAAGGGATTGGTGATAAAGAGTTCTGGCTGGTCGGTTCCTGGAATCTCTAGGGCTAAAGGCAATAATCATAGATAGCTTTGATTTCGTTCTTAGATTTATGAACAACGTCCTGTCAACGTCTAATAGGAATTAGACGAGAGAATCTGGCCTTCGAAGACAGGACGTTGTTCATAAACAGTTTAAGAGCAGGAGCGTCTTATGTCTGTAAAAATTGTATTAAATCTGTCAGACGAAATCAAAGCTATCTATGATTATTGCCATTTGATCAAATCAAATGCTGGCTGAAACTGACGCTTGATGCAAATAATTCATTGTCTGTAGACTCCATCGACAGTCATGCCAAAGCATTCCACGTTTTGAGCCGTTTGGCTTTCTGATCATGATTCGATTCTGTAAATGTCAGGAATGTGGTATTGGTTTGTGTTGGTTGGTTCATTTGTTCCCTTGTGAGTTGTGACGTCTAATTCTCATCCTCTTTATTGTGGGCTACTGGTTACAATTTTCACAGAATATCTACATGTTCCATTTTTATTTGTAGCTTAGAGGACCGTTGACCCTTGCGATGCACCAATGTTGTTCCAGTTTCGACTGTACACACGAAAACAGAGATTATACATGGGGCCTCAATAAGGTTGAGATTTTCTCAAGAACTACTGGACCGATTTTAATAATTCTTTTACACTACATAATTTTAACTTTTAGCTATCTAACAGTAAAATAATTATTGCAATAGGTCAAGTAGTTTTTGAGAAAATCTCAACCTTAAAAACTGTACTGTACCTTTCTCTATCTTCGCCCGTACCTACTGCATGCAATGCAACTGTGCAATGTATGTAGCACCACAGCCATCGTTCAGCCCACTATCACTGCCTACAATAGGTTCAAAGGTGCCTATCCGTCATTGGTTTAGCAGCCAGCCGTCATTACTCCACGTCACGAGACCGCTCTCGTCCGCGCACGCAGTCATTACCTCCACCAATCAGCGCTCTGCGCGCGCGCACCCCGCGGAGTTCTTTATAACGCGACTGCGTTCGAATATATCACGCTCAGAGAAATAATGACGGGAGTACGCAAGCGCTGGCGTTCCCCTCTGCCGAGGTACATGCACGAATCGTTCATCGCCGTTTATAAAAACTAGTTGCTGCGACCGGCCGTCATTTTGCTTCCGTACGTATCGCTGAACACAGCTCCCGAAAATGGTTAATTGTGCAGTGGTTTCATCTAAAAGGCGATCAGAAACATCAAATTTTAGAAAAGACGGTGTTTTTGATCATTCATTAGCAATTTAATTATGAATTTATGCTACTAAAACATCATAAAACTCATTTTGTTTTTCAAGTCTAAACGCCGAAAATCTCTTGGTACGAGGATACAAAATCTCTTGGTACGAGGTTGCTTAAGAGTAGTGATGGGCAACACGCAAACCAATAAATGAACGAATGAAGTGAATGAAATGAATGAAGTTTAACTTGAAGTAAAAAATATACATTTTCCCTATACTTATTACTGTTTCATTGCAATGAAACGTTCATTACCATTAGTACCTAAACGGCAGTTCTTTTTGGGGCAACTACTGATGTGGATTGTTGCGGATGGATCAGGCAAATGGAAACTCGGATGAATCGAAATACTATAATAATTAAAATTACAATGAAAATGAAAACCTGTCTCTATTTCTACACACTGACGACTACCTAACTTTATAAAATAAACAAGTGGGTTTTTTTCTATGCCCGCGGAACCAACCAGTCGACAACACGTATGGTATAGGCAGTGCTTCCAGATGCATCTACTGTAATTTTGACTGTTTTACTGTATACTGTAATGATAAAAATACAGTACATGGGTCTACTGTAATTTTTATTTAGGTCATTGTAACTTATTTTGCCTAATTTATGCCCAAAAAGACTTGATTTCTGCAAAAATGTACGAAAACACGAACAAATTATTAATTATTTCCTCGTCTCACTCTTTCTCTCTCCAATTGGGTCGTAGTTCATGTGATTTTTTTTTAAATTCCATTTTTTTTCTTCAAACTTATCAAGGGATAAAGTAATACATAATGTTTTCTTTCTTTATATACCTTATCCAACGTCTAAAGTACTGTAATTTCATTGTAATATTATTTGGAAATGTACTGTATTTTTTTTTAGTCAATCGAAAGGTCACACCGTGACCGTTCAAGGATTATGGATTTATATATTTATGTGGGCTGGATTAGCATATGGATACTTTGTGTTCCGGAAAAAAGTATAGTTCCCTAGGAAAAATGTATTTTGAATAGAACATCTATAACTGAAATTCACGTAGGCAAAGCCGCGAGAAAAGCTAGTACAAACTACTTAAAAGACCAAAAATAATAATCTATAATCAAACTTGGTATATCAATTTCATTCGTTCCTTCACCAATCAATTCAATCGTTCTTTGTACATAGCACATCACTAATTTTTCGTTTGTGGTTGTCGTAAACATTAGTGTAATTACGACGAAATGTTTATTTGTGTGCGTGTTTTATCTTTGTGTGACGATATTATTTACGTGTGCGTTTATATGGACGTGGCAAATTTTGTTGCGAGTGTGCAGCAATGTGCAGATGTGTGCTGTACGTGTTTACCTCACCTCCCCCAAAAAGTGGCAGAAAAATATGTACGGCTAAAGATAGGTAAGGCAACTCCCGTCCTTATTTCTCTGAGATATCACGCGTCAAAGCTCAAAAGGGTTTTTTAACATATCTCGTATTCGTCATCGTTACCGTCTGGCGCGGTGGCGTCCAATAAATAATAAGACGTGAAAAGGAGTTATTTATTAAGCAGTCGTGTTTTTTTTTGTGTAATCGACTTTTGACACGGATGTGGAAGGATGTGTTTGTTGTACTATTGGACGTGATGATTTTGGCTCTTACTGCTTTGGGTTAGACGCTATGTTCGTGATGAAGTCGTCAGGTTTTTTTGGTGAGCTCGGGCGGGATCGTAATAATTATTCATATACAACGAAAAGGAGCTTCGTATGTAAAATACGTGCTGAGAGCAAAACGAATAAAATTAAGTATTTGTTTCTCATCGCCATCTTTTTAGAACACTTTTGATTTACTTAATCTTATAGTGGTCCCACGAGCACGGTTTACCTAGGTACCTCATTACTAGCGAAATAAAATCCATCTACCTCATCAGGTCAGGCAGCCCTCTTGCCTGACCTGATGAGGTAGATGTATTTTCTAAGTGCCTAAATAAATAAAAACGGATCAGTCTCCAATGTCAAAATCCTAGAATGACCAAGTCCCAGATTGACCATTTCTCAAAATGTCTAATTCCCAGAATGACCAAAATCCCAGTTTGACCAATTCCAAAAATGTTATATTCCCAAAATGTCAAATTTTACCCTAACACTAGCTGTAGTAGTGTGTAGCAGGAATAAAATATTCTTCTTCGTTGCCTTTTCACGTCTATTCGGGGTCGGCTCTCCTCGTTCTTTTGCGCCAGGTCGATCTGTCCTGGGATGTCGGATGGGCTCTTTCCATACCTTTGCGGACTGTGGATAACCAAGTGGCCGGCGGGCGTCCTCTAGGAAGTAAGAACAAAATATTGTCCCGGGATAAAAACAAAATCTCCTATAAACAACTAGATACACAGTCTGCCTTCTAAAAATGTCCGAGCGCAAAGAAGGTCCAAACGGATGAATGGACTGCATTTTTGTGCGATGCCCGTAAATCAGCTCTGGCCAGTGCGGGGTCGGTGCGGTGCCGCCCTGCCGTAATGGGAATTATAATTGATTCCCACCCATCATAAGTTATACAAGTCGAACTATGATCGCAATGAATGCCAGATTATAATGCAAGTGCCTAAATAAATTAAAACGGATCAATCCCCCAATGACCAAGTCCCAGAATGACCAATTCCCAAAATGTCCTATTCCCAACATTGATCTCATAAACAACTAGATACACAAAGGTCCTACTAAAACAATTTAAAAACGTCCAAATAATGGCCAATAAAGCAAATGAGGGTCCATTCATCCGTATGGACCTTCTTTGTGCTCGGACATTTTTAGAAGGCAGATTGTGTATCTAGTTGTTTATAGGAGATCAATGATTGACAGGCTATAAAAATTGTTGTTTTAATAGATAGCTTATTAGTTTTAATAATGGATACGATCACACTTCAGTAAAGTTTTTGTCAAGGATGCATTTTTGAGCCACTTTTCTATGCCCAGTAGAGGCACACGGTACGGTACGGTATGGAAGGTGTCGCGGCCGGCTGGGCGGCGGCGGCGGGGTGGCGGCGCGGGGCCGATCGATGCCGACGTCGTTATTCGGGCGACAGCCTTTGACGACGTCGCGGACGCGTTCCGTTTCACGCAAACTGACAAATGAAAATTTTAAATATTTTTTTTTTCTGAATAAAATCGCTGTTTATTTAATTAAACTAATGGCTGGTTTATAAATACAACTTCTTTATAGCTTAGTTTTAAATTAAAGTTTTGCCCATATGTTATATGTATAAAAGCTGGGACTTTATCGAACAAATAAAATTACAATAAATAAGTAGGTATGGTAATGAAATGTAGGCTCTAAATATAATAATAAACTAAAGAGAGAAAAATATAAATTATACTTCAATAAAAAAAACAGTAGGTAAGTAAGTTCTGAATTCTCTACCCAAAGGTTGTCTGGAAGAGATCGCTTTAAGCGATAAGACCGCCAATTGTGATACTAACTGTATTAGCATATTTCTTTTGTGTAATTCCTTTTTTTGCAATAAAGAATATTTATCTTATCTTAAGTATCTAATAAAACTCTGATGTCAGGTATTTCGTCCTTGTTAAAATTGATTATTGTAATATTTTATGTGCAAGGTTCTGGGTTCAATTCAAATCCCAGTCGGAAAGATCTAACCTAGGTAAAAATACGTAATACCTAAGCATAGCCCGTTTGTGATTGTATCTGTGAATGTTGGCTGGATAGTGGTCTATAGGTTAACATTTCTATTAAACGACTTCTAAAATGAGTACTCAGTTCCGGTGTATGTTTTAATTTTATATCTTCATTATTTTTGCCCAAACGCCTCTGCGTGAAACGGAACGCGCCCGAGCAGTCCGGCGTTCACGGACACGTGACTGACGGCCGCCCGCACACACACAAGCCTTACACACACACCACCGTCCTGTAATAGTTACAGCGCATTTACAGGGAGTGGTGAATGCACAGCTGAATAATTAAATGGCCAATCTTTGTTAAATTCTATAGATGCGGATTGATGGATGGATGGACACTACCTGTGAACTAGATGTCGCTGTGGTTAGGTTAGGAGACGGAACTTCTGTTAACAAGGTCCGGGTTCAATTCCCAGGTCGGACACGTGCGGTCTAACACAGAGAAAGGTGTACAAGAGTTTTAAGGTTGAGATTTCCTCAAAAAATTCTCGAGAGATTTTTGAAAATTCTAATTACAAGTGTGTAAGTACTCTAAACTATCTAAGTAGTACCTACTATATTTTTTTACGATTCGGTCGTAGTTCTTCAGAATATCTCAACCTTATTGAGGCCCCCAGTATCTTTGTCTTCGTGTGCATAAAACAGAAAAGTATACCTATAGTGGACCTAAATAAGGTTGAAATTTTCCTAAGAACACTTGACGGACTGTACAAGTTATTTTGGTATTAATTCAGTCGAGATTCGTAGCCTCGAATTTTCGCAAAGCCTTCACAACGGTATTTGCCTGAATGACTTTCGATAATATGAAAATTCGATCTTACGAATTTCGACTGAACGAATAATCAACTCTTCGTGTATCGACTCTACAGTATATTCGAGCAAATTGCATCCTAGCACTAAAACTAACACCCTCTGGGTGGGCTAAAGACGAGAGTCCCTCTGACAAGTTGATGTGTTTGATGGATGTGTGATGTGTGGGCGGTAAGTGTAATGAGGCGGCGTGAGCGAGGGAGTCGGAGGCCTTCGACGAATCTATGATGCCTTGGTACTTTCAGGTGCGGTCATATGCAACTTTACTAGGAAAAGTTAATTTGTAACCCAAAGTTCATGGTCCAATGTCTCTTGAGGGACACTAGGGGCTACTTAATAGACCAAGGAGGGTTAGTGCTTGACCCGGGGCTTAACTATGGAAAAATGTAGACTCTTCACAGGTTCTAACAAATTAATTAAAAAAATGAATGAAATGAAATATCTATCATCTTCGAATTATCTGTCTATGTAAGCGCGATACCATTTTCGCGATTTAACGCCACAATTTTTACGCCAGTCAATCAGCCAACGTATCTATCACGCCAATCACGCAAGAAACTTTTTGTGATTTGTGATGCGATTCTAAATCAGATATTGAACGCTAAACGTGATATAGGTACGGGCAAACACTTTCCCGACTGGGAATCGAATCCTTTAACCCCTTGCATTGAAGGCAAGCACCCACCAACTAAGTAAGAAGGTCGTCGATGAAGGCGAAGTCTGCTTCAATTAAACGATGCTGCTAATAAACTAAATTAAGAGTCTAATCACAATGTACGAGTAGAATTGTAGACACAAAAGAATGAGGTAAATACAACTCATTTTGTCAATATCAATCCCTTCAAAATGACAAAAGAAAGTAAAGAAATGTAACAATAAGAAAAATCAATACCACATCGACAGCGAACGTGTGAAGAATAAACACCGCGCACACGAAAGACACGAGGAATAATTAAAAAGTTCCACGAACGCCGTGACAATAATGACATTAACGACACGCCAGTGACGGCCGGTCGTTTGTCAGCTGTCATTTGTCAGCTGTTTGTCAGCCACAATGGTGTCAGGCGGCGCGGGCCCGATTGACGCGTGTCACTGCGCGGCGTCACCACGGGTTGTCGCTGACACTTTCACCATGCTTTCGCCATGTACCGGTGAGGGTGTGAATCGGCAAGAACTACTCTGAATCAGGGGATCATCATCAGCCCGTATCAGTACACTGCTGCTACTTCCATGGAACATTTTTGGTGCAACTAGAGGGCACTAGGTATCGCTGGAAAGATGAGGTAGAGATAAGGACCTCCACTGACAAGCATCATCATCATCAGCCCGTATCAGTGTACTGCTGGACGCATGCCTTTCCCAAGGCGCGACACCTAACACCGATCCAGTTCCTTGCATAGGTCATCCTTTATTATCCTCCACACTACGTTTATTTACCCGTTCGTGGCCTCCATCCTAGAATTCGTCTACCTCATCGGTTGTTAGTTCTACGATAGATGTGATCAGCCCATTGCCAACCATTGGTAATGTGAAGGTCATTTAATAACACTACTCCCACTTTTGAGGATCCAGGACTCCTTTATCTAGAAAAGAGGGAGTTGAATCAATACGCCATGTTATCAGCTCACTGCTCAACCAACCCAATCTTAGCATTACCTGGGGGGTGACCGCGACTTCAATTGTTTTCGTTATCGTTTTCATTTAGACACTTTTGAACGATATACATTGCTGCGTTTCGTTGTCGTTTGTTAAAACTTACACAAACATAGCAGCAATGTATAGCGTCCATGTGTCAAATTGAAAACGATAACGATTGAAGTCGCGGTCACCCCACTAGGTCTATCATGTTTATGAGGTATATTAGGTCGCTGCTGGCAAACTCTTCCAGCAGAGTACCAGCTACTTAGATGATTTCCATGGCGTTTCAGTATCGAATTCCATTCGCAAACTCATAGTAACCCGTTCACAACCCGATCGGACAGGTGAGCCAGCCGTTATTAATGGCCGTTTGATTCGCACCTCGGGTTTTCGGACGTATATCGCCGCGTCATCCACCACTGTCCTTAAGCCTTAAGCTACTTTAATCACACGACGAGTGGGTGGACGTGATTAATTCACGAGACGATGATGCCTTTTGTGATAAAGAACTGACGGCAAAGGAAATGTCGATGTCGAGGACAGGTAGGTGGAATTTAGAGATATTGTAGCAGCAATTTCCCTTTTGTTACTTTGTAAAGAAGCCTGAATTCAAGGCACCACTCATTCGAATTCAAACGATTTATTGCAGTCACAGACCATAATATAAGTGTTGTAAGTGCTTAAATAAAGCTATGTCAGTATTGACACGAGGTGTATTACGTGCTATGACATGCGACTTAGGTCCGACTCCGAGACCCCGGGACATGTAAGTGCAACCCAGTGGCTCAGAATCGGACTGTCCCTGGTATCCGCAATGCCCTTCAGGATGCTGTTAGGGCCGCGAACCCGGCGCATCAGGGACGCGACTCTTTAGCGTATGATGGCATGGAGTCACGCCAGACATTCTAATAGAAATTTAAACATTGCTGAAAATGTCATAGAAATAAATATGTTCGTTTAATCAAACTTTATGAAACTGCAACAATTTGCAACTTTGGCAAGTAAAACAAAGAACTTCCATTTACAACTCAATTCAAACTAATCGGCTCATAGATCACCTTATGCTAATCCCGGCAAGTTGCGCCGTAATGAACCGTACTGACTTGCATACATTATCGATCATCACGGAACTGTTCTAATACTAGGTATTCCGTTAAATAAGTCGCATATTTATTGCCCTCGTTGGCTGTGACTGGCTCAGCGCGTCACGGCTAATGTCCACGGGCCACGCGATTAACGAGTTATTACCACCCCCGACTGGCACGAGGCATCACGCACGACACAACCTAACCTCTTCAAAGTGAGCCATGGCTTCAGATGACTGACAACATTGTCTTTCCTCAAGTAATACTGATGGAAATAGGTATGCGCTAAAAGAGAATTTAACAATGGTGCTTGTTTGATTTTTAGCCTACAACCACATACAATTTAAATTTTAAAGGAAGCCAAATGGACCAACAGTGTTATTCTCTAAAACCAATAGCGTTGATCTCGACGCTGAGACAGCGTCGAATAGCAGATTGGCATTATGTAACGCCGTCAACTTTAGAGAATAACACTGCCTGCAGCGTCGCTCTCATAAGCATAAATCTTCAATCATAAATTTACATTTCCATGTTTTGCAGATGCTGTCACCGCGAGACGATGACGACGACGACAACCATCTCTGCAACAAGTGCAATACCACCATCGTCGGTCTCGACAACTACGTCAAACACAGGAAAGAGAAATGTGGCAAGAAACAGGAAACTTCAAAACCAGACCTTTCTAGTATCGACCCGTTGGAACCGACATACAGCCTCGGAGCAGATGTGTTCTTTCAGTCTCTGGAGCTGCAGAGCAGCGTAAAGAAAACGTCACTATCGAGGTTGACGCCACCCATACCTATTTCTAAAGCCAGTACCGAGACAAAAAGTATTTTAACAGCAACTTTAACTTCAAGAGAACTACCGCGAATGAGTCCATTAGAAAGCAACTTGAGAGGCGAAGACTGGATCGGAGGGCACAGTTTGAAAATTGGAAGCAATGAAGACAACCAGACAAAATTAATAAACGCGGTTGCTAGCATTAGTGGAGCTGTAAAGAAAGATATTCCAACCACATCGTACAACATACCCTACAACGACTACAAGGGCGACGACGATTCTGATGAGCCGGAAGATTTTGAAGACGACGATGAGGATAAATGGAAACCTCCGTTAAACTACACAGGCGGGAAGTGGCGGCCTGCTTCCCCGGAACACGATGACTGGCCAGCGAGGGATGAGCCAGAATATAGCGGCGGGAAGTGGAAACCTATCATGCCTGATACAACCGAACGCGACGATGACTATGATGCTCCGCCACCAGGCCATACTAAAGGCAAGTGGGTGCCTGGAGCACACGAGAAGACCCAGATTATGCAAACGACGATACAGACAAAGGGCTCAGTACAATACTGGTGTGGTCCCTGCAATAGACGATTAGGTTCAAAGACAATTTATGAAAAACATCTAATGTCCAGTTTGCACATGAGAAAGATTTTACCGGAACATGAACTAGAATTTGCAGGGCATCTGGAGCCAATAGTGAACATCGTCGTGGACAAAAGGGCAAGCAGACCGTCACGTTTTGTCGATGACAGTATTTATTCCCAATCCCAAAAGAAGAAACGCAAGACAATAACCAAGTTAAATAAAGTTGAGAAGAAGAAAAAGCGGAATCGAAAACCTTGCTTTGTTCAATGCTCTGGTTGCAAATCCCGAGTTAGACTCCATTTGATGGGAAAGCATCTGATTTCTCATTATCACTTCAGGAAAGCTACAGAAACCCAAAGTAATGCCTACAAACAACTTATTCTTGACAACATGGACGCCATAGTTCATCAGTCCCCTTTTCAGTGCAGTCCTTGTAAATTCTACACCAATTTACTGACAAATTTCATGCAACATTGGTTTTCTAAAGAACATGAGGAGACATCTCTATTAATAGCCGGAAGATTCTGGTGTTCCTTCTGCAAATTCGAGAGTGAGACCTCCCAAGTAATGCACCAGCACCTTCTGGGCTCTGATCACAGTGAAGTAGTCGCTGCAATCAATAGATCTATGCCTATTATCATACGGAAGAAGACTATTATAAGATGCGACACCTGTCACCAAGAGTTTCGATACAATTTGGAAGTTAAACGGCACTGCCAAGCAACAGGTCACAAGTTGACATACTCAGCAACCGATGATTATCAGGAATTCCACAACTGCCAGCATTGTAAGGCGAAGTTCAAGTCTTCTGTGACTTTGGCAGCTCATTTAAAGTCCGAACATAAGCAGAGGGCATACCATTGCACGATTTGTGTCAGAACCTTTAAATCCGCAGAAGAAGCCAAGCAGCACAGGCATACTTCAGAGCACAGGATCCGGACGAAGGAAAAACTGAAAGAAAGAGGTCTCATTTCGAAAGATTTCAGTAAGAAATGTCCGTATTGTACCGAAAAAATTGTCCTGAAAAACGTATTGGAATTAAAGGATCACATTCAGAGAGTGCATCCTAATATTAAGAAGAAGTAAGTATAACTAGCAAGTTCAAAGTCTCCCATCGAATTTAAACAGGTCTCTGACTCTGACACATAACGAAGTTGTCGAAATTAATTTAGTTTTCAAATTTTTCAGATGTCCAAAATGCGGAATGTCCTTCACCCTTTCTCAAGAAGTGTCCAGCCATGTGCGAGCAAACGCATGCCAATTTCAACCTTGGCCCAACAAGGCGTCCATCATCTGGAACTGCAGCCAGTGTCTTTTCACCACAGACTCGCAGGCCGAATGCTTCTTTCACGAAGTATTGCACTCCAGTCCCACCATGAAGGTCCAAGCGAGTGGTCATAAAATGAAACTGGTTCAGAAATACACCTGTCCCTTGTGCCCTAAGGAATTTCAGAAGGCATCGTTGCGCCAGCACATAAAACAGCATACTTTTGAAAGGCCGTACGTCTGCTCCATCTGTGGAGCTAACTTTACCAGACAGAGTAGTCTGATGAACCACTGCAAGAGTGAGCATTGGAGTAATGCGGTGAAGGAACCGGAGTTGCCAGCTATAGCGGAGGAACCAATGCCGGAAGATATTCGCTGCAAGGAGTGCTCGAATGGGTTTGAGAGCGAGTGAGTACAACTTATACTTATAGGTTCTTCTTTGATATTTGTGTAACATGTATGTCCATTGATGTAGAAGTATCAGATCTTGATACTAGGTAAGAAAATGACGCCTAGAACTAGAACTCTTCGTAAGTCTCGAACAGGTAGACAGCTCTACGCCTTTCTTCTCTCTTCAATACAACAGGATATCAGGTAATGTTTTACAAAGCATAGGAAATTATTCAAGTGGCAATTCGAAGATCGCCACATTGAACTATTTGCAGTTTTCATTTCCTTAACTAATCTTGATGGTTACGACAACTTTATATCTCACAAGTCTTTGATTCAAAGTCCCGAACGTGTTTATCATGTCGGAAGCGCAAACGCATACGTTTACAGAAATAATATCGGCGCAACAACATGCGTCGACATCAATTTGCGACAATAGCGGTGCGGCGGATGCGGCCATGTCACACGTCACACAACTCTGTCACATCGGGAATAATCGGGATACATTCATAATTTGACGCGACCGCTTTGATATGCGCACGCGCCGGTGTTGCCATCGATGACGTTTTTATATCCCGCGGCAATAAATTCCGCTCCGGATGCTCGGTATTTCGAGAGAGGATCAACACCGTGACATTTGGATTTTACTGTACACACGTGTTGTGAAGATTTGCAGTTTGATGCGTTTGATATGACATTGTTGATGGTGCTAAATTGCGGTGGTTTAGCAATGCCCTGCTATTTGTCTGGCGGTGTGAGCTGATTCATTGTCTTCGGCGTTAACAAGTCAATTTTAGCCTACTAATGCAATAGTAGGTACCTCGACTCTAGACTCTTTGAAAATATTTCGATATTCTGTTATTCCACCATTTGCGTCTTGTTTAATTACAGAGTGTCTATAAGTGACGACCTATAAGTGGCTTCTTGCTTCTATTAAAATGAAAATGTAGCAATTTATAAGCTGTTGGTTTTTCATGTCGTAATAAATAAATAAAAGCCTATAACTTTTTACCTTATATACCTAATTCATTATTTAAATAATTTGTGGTGTGGCAGATTACTAAGGTAAGTCATACCATAAAATTAAATTACCTGCTAAAGTTAGATTTACGTATGTAAGTAAGAGATCATTGCTCAAATTATTCCAGACATATCTATAATCGTTAAAACTTGTACTAACTAACTAGGTGTTTGTCATTACTTGAATTTTATCTTATTTATCACTTAATCCAATAAAATATACCTAGATAGAAAATTCACCTGAGTTTTTCGGTCAATAGCCAATGTTTTCCAAAAACTACTTTAATGGTCTTTCGCCTAGACTTTTCGTTCGTTTATTATTCGGGAAGTCCAACCAACGTCCCCATTAGCCGCTGCTGAAAGTGCACATTAGTGCAAACAGTCGATTACAATCACACATAACACTAAGGCTCACGTCGCCTCGACCGCACCGACTGCATTAATGCAAGAGCGGCCATAACGCGTAAGATATGGACCAAGTTCCCTCATCAGTGGTGTTAGGCGTCTCCCACGGCTTCGGAATGACTTGCGTTCGAGATAGGATTGTCTGGCTGCTAGTGCTAGGCTAGAATGGTAGGATTCATGTGACTGCGGTCCAAAGGATTACGAAGTTGGACTGCTGTTTGTGGGAAGTCACCTAAGTCTGGGAAACATATTTACACTTCGATTATTATTATTTCAATTTCAATTTATTTAATTGCATACACATGTCAGAATGTACATTAATACATTAGGTCTTAAAACTATGACACATGCCCCCTGTAGGGCACGGCAACGTGGAATGACAGAGGCAGACATTGCGGCAATAAGTAATTTAAGTAGTTAATTAATTTATTTCATTTTATCCTCCAAAAATTCAGCGACGGTAGCGTATGCTTTGTCAATAAGATTATTAGCCATCATCAGTCTATTTATATTGCCCAATGCTCGGGCACAGACCTTCCCTTACATCGAGGGAGCTGCGGCCATGATACACCACGCGGGCTGCGGATTGGCGGATTTCAGATGCCTTAGATTTTTCTTCTTCTACGGAATACAGGTTTCATAACGATGTTTTTCCTTCACCGTTTTGAGAGCATTCGGTAAATTAAGTTTTTCTGTCGAAAAAGCCGAGCCATTAACGTGATTAAAGTTAGTCTACCATACACAAGTTAGTCTACACTATCTTTATTAGGATGAATACTATTTTTCAATATACAATACATGGCATAATTGCGACAAGCTAAGTTGTAGTTCACAAATGTGCCAAAAACGGCCGTTTTTCGCAATGATGCGAACTACAACTTACCGACATTGAATCACGTTACAAATACCTAAGCATTTATTTTATTTTATTTTATGAAATAGGTTACCCACAGGGTGTACACCAAACGGTGCGGTGCCGACGTGGACACGGCGCATCACACCCGCGCCGTGTGCCCCGCATGGGCCGAGCCGCGGCGGGCCATTGCGGCCGCCACTGGAGACGACCTCTCGCTGCCCGCCATCGTGCGAGCTATGGGCAGCGAGGAGGGATGGAAGATGGTGGCGGACTTCTGCGCCACCATAATGACGGCGAAAGAGTCGGCGGAGCGGGAGCGCGAGAATGATCCCCTCTCGCTCCCGATCCGCCGACGGCGAGCGGGCCGCAGGCGACGGGCGTATATCCGCCGCCTGCCGCCCTAACGGGGACTTGCGAGCGTCGGGTCGGGGGGTCCGGCGCTCGCTTAGAGGTCCCGAGCTGTAAGGCGTCTCGTCCTGTGTTCCGAGACGCCTTAAGCGGAGGTTTAGGGGTATAAACCCGAAGACGGGCCCACGCGGGCGGCCGCCGACGAGGTTGTGGTATCTGGCGTTGCGTTCCCACAACCTCGTCCCAACGCGGTGAGTTGAACACCTTGGGGTTTTAGTGGGTATAGGACCGTACGTACATGACGGGAGTCCCACATACCCACCGCGCGCCCCTCCTAATTGGCGCGGTGGGATGCGTAAAAGCATTTCCCCAAGTAAAAAAAAAAAAAAAAAAAAGGGTGTACACCAAAACAATTACAGTGCAATAGTCCACAAAATAATTATGCTAAGTGTCACCCCAATTATAGGCAACAACGGCATGCTTAGTGATCCAAGGAAAAGGTTAATATAAAATTAATAATTTAAAATATAGTATTTTATCGTAATAAACATTTCGTAAATAGCTTTTTTAATAAAATTTATTATATTGGAAGATATTATTTTTTTAAGATTGGCGGCGCTAGTTGGCTCATGGAAGGCCCTTAAGGCTTCGGACCCTTTCTAATTTAACGTTTTTTTAATGACGTTTGTATGTATGTAGATATTTATCATAGGTATTACTTAGTAGTTATAATCTATTTATTTACGTACATCTTTTATTTGTACACCAAGACGACTACCACTTTTTAACACTGCTCTTTCTTTCGCGGGTTTGCTGGTAGAAATCTTGAGATAAGCTCGCCCTTTGTACGAATTTGTTTCTTCTACATCTGTATCATTTTTATACTCATGTATTGCAAATAAATTATCTTTATCTTTTATCTTTATCTGTATGTTATTTGTCTATTTGTCTGTGTTGGGCAATAAAGCGTTAAAACAAACAAACAAAGACAAAAGCTTTTAAGGGGTCCACTGGGATATATGTCGAAAATACTACCAATCAGTCATGACTGGCATATCTCGTGCCAGTGTCCAGTGCCAGCCAGAGCAGGGCTGGCATTCCGACTGGCCATCGTCCAGCGTTTAATTACTGGCGGGACACTTGCCGCCGTATTTATCGCCCATTTACTAGGTGGGGCGGTAAAAAGGACGAGGTATGGCCGAGAGGCTCGTCTATGCGACTTTTAGGGTTCGTTTTGAACGTAGTGAATCATTTGTAGAGATTCCTGGGTGTGGCACGCTAATTTTAATTCGTCGCTAAGGAGTCTCTCACTCTAACGCGATGAGAGAGAGTGGCAGTTGCGTTTAGGTTTAGGATTAGATTTGGCGGCCACAACAGAATCACACCTATAGTATTTGTTTATGCCGAGAGCTGCTGCCATACATGTCACCCACACACCCAACACAAGTTGTCTGTAATGTTGTTAATAATTATTTAAAAAAAAATCACACTATATTTTTTTGGAAACATTGAAAACTAATACATTATGGAATCTGTATTTTTCTGTATTTTACAAATAAAACGTAAAAAACTACACATAATAAATAATTAATTAATTATACTTTAATAAAAGATATCTTGCAGCGCGTCGCATAGAGTTTTATTATTATTATTTAATTTGTTGTTATCGTAGCACAAAATATTCAAATTGAAACTGATCGATATTGAAAATACATATTTTCAGCAAGTGGTTACATGGAGATTTTCAGGATTGCGAGCATCGTAAATATTTAATAATTTGTGTGACGTCACTGTAGTCGGCTCACACAGTTTTTAATTAGCTATGTGCCTTACCTTCACTTTTATTATTATTTACTAGTTTATTTCTTTTTATGGCAGGGTCGCCCTGAAGTTTCACCTACCGAGTTGCCGGATCGAGCGCCGAAGCTGTCCGCACGCAGACTGCAGTTATGTCGCAGCCTCTGATTCACAGCTTGCAAGGTAAGGAAAATAATTATTTAACCTTTGATTATTTCAATTTTCAAGATGAAAATGTTGGGAATTTACTGCAATACCAATATGCTAGTAACGCCATCTATGCTTATTTTTAGGTACTATCTTCATTCGTTTTATCAACACCGCCATCTATTATAATTGAATGGAACTAACAGAACATTAACATACCAGTAGCACCATCTATGTTAAATGTTCGGTACTACGTGCATACATTTTAATAACAGCGCCATCTGTAAAAATATTACCGAACTACGATGAAGTCTAACCACGTGTGGCGCCATCTATACATTATCGTTAAAACTACTTCCACACGTATTCCAGTAAATCATTTCACCAGTACACACACAGGTGGCGCCAGTAGGAACCGGTGTTGCCATTAATATATTTTAAAAAACTACCAATTGTTAAGTTACTACACTGGCATTCGAATGTTTGTTTTATTTCGTTTATAAGTATTGTCTTATTTTCAGACACCGTAAAGTCCACGGCGAGATAATCAAATGCCACGAATGCCCCTATTGCACCTTTAAGACCGATCAATCCAGCCATTTGAAGAGACACATATTATGTCACGAAGGAATCAAGCCGTACGCATGTCCACATTGTAAATTCAACTGTGGGAGCTTGGTAAGATTTAATTAACATTCCCAGCATGAAACTGAACATTATCTTATGTCAGTGTGTCGGCATCTTTTGTTCGTACTTACATTATTTTATTTTATGAAACCAGGAAAACCTCCGCAAGCACGTTCTTCGCAGCGGCAAGCACCCTGGCCTATTCCTGTATCAATGCTACTCCTGCCCGTACAAGACCAACATGGCCACAGAGTTGCGCACCCACCTCACCAGCGACCACAGCGATAAATACAACGCCAAGACAGCACTGCAAGCCGTCACCCACCATCTCATGATCAAGGAGCAAGTGGTCATTGTGAACATGGACAAGGAGGAAACTGAAACTAAGCCAGGAGAAAATGTTTGATTTGATCCTAAATAGGCACCTATTTAATGGTACATATTAGTTTTTTACGTTTGACAAGACAACTAATTTTTTGGTGATGTATTTTGTACGATTTGATTGTTTGGACACTTACAATTTCTGTATTATATTGCATTTATGATAAATAAATTTTTGCCATTGAACTACCTACTTTTACTTTAGTTTATTTAGAAATAAGAGTTCGATTTAAATGACAAAAATTCGTGAAAAATATTCCCAGAATAGTATAATTCTAATTTTGTGGCAACACTGAACAGATGTCAAGTCAATTCGAGCGAGCGAGGGAAAAAATATTTATATTTTATTCGTTTGATTTCGTGCGAATGAGAGTGGTTGTGTCGTTGGGTGTTTATTTTGTATTTCGTTTACAAAATAAATAAATCGATCTGCAAATAAAGAGAACATTATCGTGAAATAAAGTTTACAAAACATTTGCTTTACTATTGATTTTCAACTCTAATATTCCTTCACAGTGAGTGAATTACGAATGCGAAAAATAATATTTTAGAATAATGACTGTTTATCTCGATCTGTGAGCGAAAAATCGATTGAAATTGAACATGTCGTTAAAGGTAAGTCGTTCTTATTTATTCTAATATTTATAGAAAGGCGTTTTGTTATAATAGCACTCCAATAAATGTTAAATAAAAGTTTATAAACCCTGTGGTGATGAGGTTTTCTGAGGTATTTCTACACCACCTGTGTTATTAAAACTTTCAGCATTTCTATATGATCCATTGCTATTTATTTGCTTTAGAAAATCTGCAGAATGATTGTCTTGTTATAACTAGGTAGGTTAGGTAGGTATTATTTTTACAGTGGAGGGGTTCTACTGATGCATATCCTGAAGTCCTGTTTTTTATTACAAATATCCAAAGTATTTTAACCTAAAGAAAGAGGTTCATCCTTTGTTTATATACTTTACCCTAATAGTACAGTCGAAGACAGAGATAAGTATACAGGGGCCCTCAATAAGGTTGAGATTTTCTCAAAACTACTGTACCGAATTTAAGAATTCTTTTACAGTCACATAGTTTTAACTTTTATCTATCAAACAGGGATAGAATTCTTGCAATATGTCAAGTAGTTTGTGAGATAATCTCAACCTTAAAAGCTCTCCTGTACACCTTTCTCTGTGTTCCACCGTACATATAATATTTTGATACCTTACCTAACCCTTGATAATTAGTGTCATAAATAAAAGAACCTTTTAGGTAGCTGGTACTTATTTTAATTTGGTATTCAATGTATAAGGTAATTAAATAGTTCTGTACAGTTTTTTAATAAAAATACCTATGCCGGTAATATCCCACCCAATATTTTTCTAAAGGGAAGAAAAGGTGACACTTTAATGATAAGGTAACTGAAAGAACAGTCTTTAAGCCCACCATATCAAGCAGGTCATCCCGACTTGACTATGACTTTCAAAGGTGACTCTGGGAAAATGGGAGAAGACTTTGTTAAGAAGAGCAAATAAAGGGCAAATATTCTTTGTTATTAGCTAATAAAATTAAATATATGAAACTACAGGAAACCTTAGATAAAATATACGAATTAGATACCATCAAAGCCATCTTTTTGAAGCACTTTAGATTTACTCTGTCTCTAGTGGACACTGGTATAACTCATCACTACATACAGTCAATCCCATGTTATAGCTTGTGTTATGTGATGATGGTGTGATGTCGTCCCAGCCGATTTCGGCGACAGCGACCGCTTGACGACGTAGTTTTTATCAGGGTTGGGGACTTCGCTGGTCTGCCCTCTGGTGCGCCCTCCGGTGACTAATGTAGCCAGTTGGTAAACTGCTTCAAACATCAGGGCTATTGTTCTCATTCCCTACCACCTCACACACATCAGTCCGGCTGAATTAATTATTCCATCCTCAGATCAGACCAATCTGAGGTCCTAATTTGACCACAGACCACAATGCGCCCGTGTCTGCCCGCACATGAGCGCAACATTGCTTTGCGACACGTATCACCTAGAGATATTATCGACATGGACGCATCTCTTTAATACGGCACCCCTGTCCCCTGCTTCGTCTCTATGCGCTCATCGTTGACAGAATTTCTCGCTTGCAAATTTGTACCGATTTCATGTTTATTGGGTAAGTGGTGTGTGAATTTGGCCAATATTTCTCCCACTTTCGCACGCATCGTTAAGTTACATTTTCGTTTAGAGGGTGGTTCTACATTTAGCGCTCCCGCCCCCGCCGCCGCCGCGCCGCCGGCAAGGCAGGCTGCGTTGAAACCAGTCGATCCTGTCGCGAGTCACTGAACCGTGGCACATCTGCCGGCGCCGGGCGGCGGGGGCGGGGGCGGGACAAGCGTCTCATGTTTACTTTGCTAATATGAAAATACTAGCTTTTAGGCCGGTGCCAAAGATATGAGCGTCTTTGCAGAATCTATATTATGATCTATATTAAACCTATGTAACTTTTAAAAATCCAGCATCAGTGGCACCATCTCCCGCATTTCTAGCACTCAATGGCCAGAGAGGGAGAAATCGCCCACCCTAATAATAAGTAATCTTTTATTTCCGTGTACGGCTTGCCAATCCACCTAACTCTATTTTTATAATAAAGGGGCAAGAAACCTAAATTCCTGCATAGATAAACAAGAAATTCTGTGGAAAAGAAAACCTAGCTAACTGGTTTATTGTATTTTACCGTCCCGTGAGACAGTTATATGTCTAGACTAGACGATGGGTTCCGCATTTATATCTCGGAGAGATCGATTCCAAGAAACCATCATGGCTTATATGAGCCGAGCTCTGTAAGGATACACTTTACAATGTATGTAGTCTTTCGTCATTATGTTTTTCGTAGCATTATATGGAAACCAGATTCTTTATCACTGTAAAAATCAGTGTCAAAAATAAAGAAGGCAGGCGTTCAAACGGCTATAGGAGGGCTTTAGGCTAACCGGTCATCATAAGGCCGATAATCATTAACAGCTTTGAGTATGAATGGAATCTTACAACTGTCAGTTTTCACCCGATTTAGACAGTCATAAGTGCGAGCTAACGCAGAGTTCTTTCTCAAAACTGTCTAACGACTATCGTTCCTTTACCGGCATTAGCATCTCTTCAAGGAAGTTACCAACCGCCGTCTAATTGTGAAGCCTGTCACTTCGCTAATTAAGTCCGCCTGTCCCTAATTCTAGAGCGAGTGCCAGTTTACTAGTTAACGCTACCGGTACCGGCTATTAAGTGCAGTTTGCGTTGCGTTGCGTAAACTAATTGCTGGAAAACAGTTATCAACAGCGTAGCGGTAGTTATTAATGGTCCAAGGATTGGTGAATGTGTAGTTTAAAGTCTAATATATTCTAGTCTAATAGATCGCAGTCTTATACTGAGATCTTAATCACTGAGACCATATACCTACTGTATTGAATTTGATATCTATTAAGTTATATTATTATATATTAGTGTACCTACTTAATTATGTTTACAATTCTTTCTGTGTAATCGATTGTACTTGTGATATTTGCGTATTTTTTACTATGTACCTCGGGAAGAAACTAGTCTCCCACGACACAGGGTATCCTAGTGTGGGGATTAGTGAATTAGTATGTAGAATGTAAGTATCCAACGTACAATTAATAAATTTCATTTCATTCCAATGAGCCCAAACACGATACTTCTGCTTAGAGTTGGGCATCCTGTTGATTATATGGGATGCAGCATCAGGTCAAGGTTATCATGTTCTTGCAAAGTACCAGGACACCAAATTTCAGAGCGATCAGACCTGTAAGTGTAAAAACAAACTAAATCAAAATCCGTTCACCCATTTTATGAGAGCAACGAAGCTATATACACACATAATGGGGTTAAACTTATTTTATAACACCCGTCTTTTCGAGTCGAGGGCATTGACCTCCTATAAACAAGAGATGGTTGAGGGTTCTTCTTCTTCTTGACGCGGGCTATTTTCCGCACTTGGCCGCATGAGTGGCAGCTATTGTGCGTGAAAAGGCAAAACCGCACTAGTTGAGCCAGCCCAGCTCCCTCCAGAACGCCAGCAGCCTGCAGATGCTACATGCGGCCTGGGGGAGGGACCCTGGGTTGTTCAGGATCTGGGCTCGTTGTTCTGCCAGCCCTCCGCACTGCATCAGCACGTGGGCCGGTGTTTCCTCAGCCTCTAAGCATCCCCTGCAAATTGGACATGGTCGAGGGTTAATTCAACAGTTCAGTTTTAAGTAACTAATACAAAATACATAACTAATTTCTCGCACGTTGCTGAATGTAGCACCTACACACTAACTGACATTCAGCAGATGTGCAAGGAAAATAAAAAATACGGAAATTAAAAAGATTTTGACGAGCAAATCCATCTTTTTGGACAACATCCGGAAGGATTATTTTCCAAAGCAGGTAGTGTGGTGCCGGTAGCACGACTGTAGCGATCAGCTAACAAAACGCTTGAGTTAAGCGGATTGACTTGAGCTCTACCGGCTTCGTCGGTTAAGCTGTTGTGTGGCTGTTATCTTTAGATGTGATGCGGTGACACTCCCACTTGATGTCATGTTGTCGTTAACGCTGATGGTACTTAAACTTAAGTTGTTTGTTGACGAATCTAATAATAATCACGCTTTTAAATGATTGGACAAAAAACTGACCACTTGTAAACCAAAACCAGCTTAACCACGTGAACCTGTTTTTCCAGCTGTTCAGTCAGAAAACGACTAAGTACAAATACATTTCGATTCCCAGTATTTTCCAAGAACGTGTGCATAGGTTTTACTATATACTTCCAGTCACTTACTTACCTATCGTGATTTGCTACATTTACGAAAAATAACAGCGAATCATCCATCACATTGCAGAGGTTAATGATTGTATTTGAGATAAACGTTTGCAAATGTTTCACTGATAGCAGTTATTTATGTACCCATTCGTAACGGCCTTGCAACGCCGGGATATTGTGAATCTGTGACGTCAATTTACTTTAATTTTCAACTAATTAACATGCTACACAAGAATCTCTTCGAATGTCTTGCATAATTAGGCAGGACGACCTTTGCCTCTGCCGAAACCGAAGGTGACTTCATCTTCCATTGCAGAATAAACAACCCTTATTTTGGCATGTTGAAGTAGGATCAACCCTTACTTGGTCAAAATAGTAAACGGCACAATATCTTGCGTGAGTGTTATAACAGCAAGGTATTACCTATACAAACATTCATACACAGACAATGACGAGACAGATGCACTGCTTAACTGTCCCGAACGCGAACGGCATCCCCGGAATGAAAGCGGACAAGCCTTCCGAAATCAGGAAGACTGCAATAGTGTAAGCCCTGTTTACGTCCCAGGTAAAACGTTTCCGTGTACCACCACGCCCGGGGAGTGCGTTAATTATGTCGGGCTCTAGCCCGTCGGGCCGCCCTTAAGGGTTGGAATACCGACTAAACCTCCTGGAGTGTTCCACCTCGTGCCATTGTTGCCGAGCCACGGGAACTGCGATACATCCGCCCGACTGGCGCCCCGAGCACTCTTCATTGTGGGCTGTAATAGCCCACAATTCATCATCCATTCATCCATCACCTTCCTCCTCGCCGTCCAATAGTGTAAGCCCTGCTGCTCCTACGGAGCTTCGCGATCATTAAGTCACTCTGCCTACACTCGACAACGCCTCACGGAACAGAAACCTGGTACTCTTGCTTGCCGTACGTACCTGGATCTTCTTCTGCCCTTTTTGCCCTGCATCATTCTTCCTTCCTTCCATCATTCTGCATTCCTTGTAGAATCAATTGGATAAAGTGTACGATCTTCTTACACTTTATTCCTTATTATGTGATACAGGAGTTTCCAGATTAAAATGACTTGCAAAGCTGCGACTGATGACGCGTCGACTAACACATTTACCATAGTTTATTTACGCAGCATGACGTGATGCCTCTTGGTACGCTGGTCACATGTGTCGACTGGTTACTGGTGACCCTGGCCCAAATGATCGCGGTCCTTTGTCAAACACAAGTTTTCCTTCGACGGACCTCGCCTGACTCAGATTTATGTCAATATTGCTACATTTTATGTGCGTTTGTATCTACTTAACTAATATGCGAAACATCAGAGCGGATTCCGCCAGCATTTTGGAATAGCGGATTGATTTTTTATTCGTTTAATTTTCTATTACATGAATACTCTAAATAACTTGACATTGGCGAAGTTATCTCTTGAATAAGAGTAGAAGCCATTCAAATAAAAATAGAATAGAAACATCAGAGCGCTTAATTTCATTAATAGTTTTCAGTTATAGCTGAGTCTGTGGTCGATCTTACAACTGGAAAATATCATAGTATTTTGACAGATGTAAGAGCGAGCTAAGACTAAGTTTACTCTCAAAATTGTCTCTGAGATTCAGACCTCGGAGACCGGAGAATTTGTGTGCCTTAAATGCACATACGGATTATGTCCCTTTAAAAAACACCTATATGCCTCTTCTATAGTGCACTGTCTGTCGTATGTCTACCTACACTATAAGATGTATTCACACGAGCTTAAAAGCCGGCCGTCTCGCCAATCGTTATCGACCCAACAGCACGCTTTGTTTTCAAGACCCTTCATGGGGCCTTTCGTATGTTCACTGAGCACCTCACACCTTACGCTTTTCTATGCGAGGACGAGATTAAGGTCTTGATATACAGTTTTGAGTTCAAGCTTAACATTCATTCATTCATAAGCTCACGCCTTTATTTCTCGAAGGGGTAGACGATGGACCTCCATCTGCTGCGATCCTGTCTTACCATAGCACACATAGCGATCCTGGCGTACAATATCACACATATCCTGGCATACAATAGCACACATATCCTGGCGTACAATATCACACATATCCTGGCATACAATAGCACACATATCCTTGCATGCAATAGCACACATATCCTGGCGTACAATATCACACATATCCTGGCATACAATAGCACACATATCCTGGCATGCAATAGCACACATATCCTGGCATACAATATCACACATATCCTGGCATACAATAATACATCCTCATCCAATTCTATCTAACATCCCTCCTCGTAACATAGCGTAAGTTAATCTTACAACTGTCAAACGTCTATGGAATTTGACGTCTGTAAGACCGTGTTCGTGGAAATCTCGGCCTCGGACAGGTTGAAAACGCGAAGATGTACTTAGGTATGTCCAACCAAAACCCTCGTAAAATGATAAAATCTTAATGTTTATTTCGCATAATTCAAAGGCACAATAGTTTTAACTTCAGAATTTAATGTTCTATTCTGGTTACTGTCCGGTTTGCAATTACGCAACTTTTGCCGAGATCAAATAAACAAACTATTGATGTAGGTACCTCAAAGCCGTCAAATAAAACCCATGTTAAACGAACTAATGGCAGGAATCATTTGAGCCGAATGTTTGAAGTTTTATAAAAGGAAACGTTTAAGCAATTTCCTCATTAGCTTTCTGGACTATTTCGAAACATCCTGCCTGCCGCTATTGTAGAAGAAACGCATCTAAACGAAAGCATGTTTAGAAAGAAAGAAATCAATTAATTATGAATAACTGAATGAATGAATAGACATTTATTTGACACAATACAGCACACTTAAATACATAATGTACACATAAGTATACAAAATAACAAATTATATAACTAAGGTGCGTGCAGCAGTGCCAAACTGGTCCCAGCTCAGCATGGTGCTATGCCCGAGGACGTAGCGCTGGTCTTCCGCTGGAACCGGGATTGCGGTCGACAGCAGAAACATGCGTCATCATAGAAGTATTTATAGGAAAAAAAGGGAAATATTCAGTAGTAACCGTGTAAAGCAAAGAAGAGAGGAAGAAGTACATATTTATAAGCAGTAAATACGTAAATCATAATAATATACTAATTATGAAACAATTGTAGACACATAACATTCGGTATTAGTAGTATAGTTTAATTGTAGTTTAGTCTAGTTCTAGTGTCCAGTCTACTTACTAATCATTTAATCAATATTGATTCCAAGGTGAAGTTTCGTTAGCCTATTTTTTATTCAACTTCAAAACCATCCACCACAATGTCGATAGAGCATCCTATCCTATTTTGATTATCCTTATACCTTCACTGCACATCTATTGCCTGAAACCAACCATTGTCCAAAGGCCCGAAAAGCTAATCATCATCATCAGTCTGCTGCTGGACGTGCCTCTCCCAAAGCACGCCACTCGACCCTTTTATCGGCCTTCTGCAACGAGCCTCTGCCAGCCATCTTGCGAAGGTCATCCCTCCATCTGGTCGGGGAGTGTCCCACACTATTCGAGAACCCCATCGGTTCTACGACAGAAGTGACCAGCCCACTGCCACTTCAGTTTACTGATTCTATGAGCAATGTCAACCACTTTTGTCTTCTGGCGGTTATACTCATTTCTTATTCTATCTAACAGAGAAATGTCAAGCATAGCTCTTTCCATAGCTCGCTAATATCTAGTAAAAATCTAATAATACAAGCATGTTATCGCAATAATGAAACTTTCAGTCTAGGCTAAAACGAATCGCACATTCTACACGGCCTTGCGTCTGTTCATACGAGTAGTTCCACAGGCAGCGCGCTTGCCAAGAAAGTCTAGATTTATAGCGCGAAGCCTGAATGTCAAGGACTGCAGTTGACTATAGGTTCTTATTAGTAATGCAGGTGGCCATGTTTTGTGGAAATCCATATAAAGAGCTACGATAAGGGATGCTTTAAGAGAAACGTGAACAGACCTCTTTAAGGTTGGCGAGGCGACGAACCAACAACGTCTCCGCAGCTGTTGCAGGCGTCTCTGTCTTTAGCTTACCATCAGGTGACCCGTCTGCTTCTCTGCCACCCTCTAAAAAGTATAACGAGAGTTGATAGTCACGCAGAATTGATTGCCGCAATAACTAAAAGGTTAACAAACAAAAATATTCTGTACTATAGTAAGAACTAAAGTTATCTGTATCAACTTAGGTGTAGCAAAGTCAAGTTTTTCTACCGTTTAACCTGTCTTAGATATAGTTGTATACCTAAACGTAGAAACGTTCAATGTTTGCCTTGACATTGAACATTTCTTAATCGAAATTCAATCGTCAGTAACTCATGCATGATGCGTGGCAATTTCGTTAATTTCCTTATCTTGACTTGATGGCCTCAACATGATAATTGACTATACTCCATAGCTTAATAGTGGTTTTCAAAGACCCTGCGCATTAGACTTGATTCAAAAGTTGAATGACTTACTGGAGACCGCAAAAATTCCGATGTCCACATGGCATACTTACTCAAAACTTTTAGTCTTCTAAAAATACTATAAAATCTTCCCAAAATATCTATTGGATGGCATTTTGGGTTCAACTTAAATATCAAGTCCTACCTTGCCTAACTGGTTGAAAAGCCTAATGCGAATGAGTAGTCTGGCTGGACTCTCTTATTATTCTAAGACGAAATTCTTGTTACTTCCTCGTATCTTTTCTCTCTGTAGGTTAATACGTTTGCTGTAGATAGCCAATACCAACTAAACTTCGTGCCAATAAGGACCAGAGTTTTTGTGTCACCTCCTACTCCTTGGATCACCGATACCGTTAAGGCTTTAATGAAGGACCGTGACATTGCTTGTCGACGTGCAAAACGTACAAATACAGAAGAAGACATCAGTCACTATAAATACCTCAGAAATGCTGTTACAAGCATCTCTCGGGTCGAAGAACGTAATTACTTTGCTGAACAGGTTAATAGGCATATTAAGCGACCGCGTAAAATGTGGGGTGAAATAAACAGGCTCCTTGGTAAATCAACGGTGAGCTCACTTCCTGTGCATTTGTCTGACCCTGACCTTATAAACAAGTCATTTTTAGATACCATCCCTGGATTCTCCAGTGGGTATGACTCTGAAAATCTGGTTCAAAAATACACATCTAGCTATTTCTGCCCCGATAGACTCGGCTTCAGGGAACTGTCTGTGAGTGATGTGGTAAAAATTATTAACTCTATATCTTCAAATGCGGTTGGACTCGATAGCATTTCATTGAAAATGATAAAACTAACGCTACCTTACTCTTTGGACGCCATTACCGCCATAATGAATCACTCCTTGCAGACGGGATCCTTCCCTGCTTCATGGACAACGGCTGTTATTTTTTATTTATTTATTTATTTATTGTTTTATAAACTTCACAGCAATGTCAATTGATTTACATATAGCACAAATACAATACATAGTACGCCACAAAAGAAGTTCACCTGATTACAATAATAAATTTGGAGGAAAAACAGGATTCTAATAAGATGATAAATAATAATAGTATGTATACTTATTTATCAAGCCTTAGTTATTAAGCCTATACCTAAGAAAACAAATGTCGAAAGCATGAAGGATTTGAGGCCTATTGGTTTACTGACGACTTTTTCAAAGTTTTTGGAAAAAGCTGTTCATATCCAACTTCAATCTTATCTGGAAAGGAATAAAGTTATACCTCAAAATCAGTCTGGTTTCCGTAAGTTGCACAGCACTACTACGTCGTTGTTGCATATCGTGGACGAAGCGCTGTCTGCTGCTGACAATGGAAGTGCTTCTATCTTGGTGTTGCTGGACTACAGTCGTGCCTTCGATTCTCTCAACATCAACATTTTGTTGGCCAAGTTGAAATACTATGGATGTGATGAGGGAGTCTGCAGGTGGTTTGCTAGCTACTTTGATAATCGCCATCAAATAGTCGAGTGCATCGATCACTCAGGGAGACCTACTCGTTCCAATGCCATGCTCGTTGACCGGGGTGTTGTGCAGGGTTCGATATTGGGTCCTGCCTTGTATTCAATCTACACGGCAGACATACTAGACTGCACACACTTCGGTTTGACCCATATGTATGCCGACGACACCCAAATCATGATTCGAATTAACCCCGTCAGGGAAAACGTTGCTGTTGCGGTTCACTGTCTTAATCAGGATTTGGCGAGCATCGCTGAGTGGTCGAAGGCTCATGGTTTACAATTAAACCCGTTAAAGTGCTCGTACATAGTGCTTGGTACTAAACACCAGATAGCTGCGGTACGAGAGTGTAACCCGATCATCTTGGTGGATGGTAGACCGATACAGGAGGTCATGAAGGTGAGGAATCTTGGACTGATATTTGATGGCAAACTGCGTTTTGAGGAGCACATTGACTCTAAGGTGGGTAAGTGTTACGCGTCTCTTAAGACATTGTACCGATTTCGTCCATCTCTTAGTGTTCCGGTGCGCTTTAGGTTGGCCAATTCCTTGGTTTTATCTCAATTAGATTATTGTGACGTCGTGTATGGTCCATGTTTGCTCGCCAAAACCGCGAATAAGATACAGCGAGTGCAAAATTCGTGTATACGATTTTGTTACAACGTCCCGCCTCGTTCCCATATAACCCCATACCTCAATACGTATGATATCCTTAACATGAGTAATAGGCGTACACGGAAGCTGAGCACACTGGTCTATAACCTGAGGGACACTGGGGCGCCGGAATATCTTGCTAATAAGTTGAGATGGAATGACAGGGCTGAGGATAGAACTAGAGCAGTACGGATAGTTCAACTTGAGTTGCCGTTGCCGCGATTGCATCACTTCCGGGGGAGCTTTCGGTTTGCGGCCTCCAAATGCTGGAATGATTTGCCACCACCTATCACAAATGCAAAGTCACTTCGTTCTTTTAAGAAAATGTGCAACGAGTGGCTATTGACGCGACAAAAGTCCTCCAGCAATTGGTCTGCCGTGCCGAATCGGGTCTAGGGCGTCGTGGTTGTGTAGATGCGTGGGGCAAGTGCATGCTTAGAGCATGCACACTATTATATAGATATAAAAATATATACTTATATTACTTATAATAAATATTATATAATATATAAAATTTATACATAGATATGCTAGCACACAATTTCTTGATTAATTCCGTTTATAGGCAGTTTTCTTCCTGTGTTTTGTTTTGGTATTATTTATGGATTCCTGAGCATTCGCCAAAGGTTAAAAAATAAATTTAGAATAAAAATCCATTGGGCTGGTCGGACTTTTAAACTTCTGGCAGATCTTATAATGTCACAATCACATCACTTATATCACATCACATTTAATTTTGTAAATAAGTAGTAATTAGTTAATATTATAGGTAACATACATATTGTTAGCATGTAAGTGGCAGCAAGGCTCTCTGGCGGAGCCTGAAAAACAGCACCCGTGCTGAGGCCTCGACCCATTCGCCTATTTTTAGTATTACGATATATTTTTGTATAATTATTTTATGTTTAATGGTGAATAAAATTCTTTTTATTTTTTTTATTTTTTTTATTTATAGTTCTAGATCAACTCTAGCGCACTGCGTTATGCATTTGTTTCAAGGTCAGCCATTCGTTCCGTCGTCGAGTCCGTCTTTTTTATTCAAATCACTGAAATAATTACTCAGCGAGGCACGAGCTCAACCCGTTGACGCAAACTGCCTTTCAAATGCACATGCCTCTTATGAATGTGAGTCAAAAGCATGTGGTTTAATGAGTGTTTTTCTACGCGTAGCCAGGGCACAGAAAAGCATAGTCGCCTGCACATCAACCTGTTCGAAAACATTGCAATTTTCGCCGAATTACCGTCGCATACAATGTTCGTGTCTATGCGTAGGTGTAGCTTTATGGGCCGTCGACTACACTGGCTCGGTCTTCCTTCATGTTTGGAACATGTTATGCTGTACTAAGGTGGTGTTGCCTCTTTTCCTCCTTGTGTCATTGTCTGGATGATGTAATATGCTAGAAGATCTCTTGCTGCTTTCCCTCGTTTGTCATCTCCAGATTTAATGATTGAAACTACATTTTCTCTGTTGTGCTTTCTTACTTGAACAAACTTTTTCTTTCTCGAAACTTTTTATAAACAAAATATTCCCCGAAATACTCTCCCCTTCGTGATACTTGGCAGTTTATTGCGAGTTTATAAGCGATAGCGATAAGGCATATTTGGACACTTTATGGATGACTTTTTCTAATTCTTTCCTTGCTTTTTATTTTTATTTATTAGCGCCTATGGTCCTGATTGTAATTATAGTATTCGCCCGTGATGTAGGTAGTCCCAATAAATCCTTGTCCCGCAGGCATTTGACGGCCCAAATGTCTCGAGCTCCGAAGGCTTTTTGAAATACAATTTAAAGACGTTGCCGTAATGTAAGCCATACACGCTACGGTCTACCGGAGAGGTTACCTGTGCAGGTTTGCCTGCGCAGGTCAACCGCGTGTATGGGGACGTTCCGGTGTACCGGAGCGGTCTTCAGCTCTTTTACAGGTACACAGTACGGTGTCACTCGAAATAATTGATTTTCGATCTTACGCCGGTCGCATGCACAGGTTCAAAAAACTGCACAGGTCTATTCCCACACACGTTCCGGTCTACCTGCGCAGTCATACCTGTGCAGGTACACTTCTCCGGTAGACCGTAGCGTGTGTAAACTTACCTTTATACCTATAATAACTATAACTAATTGTAATTTTTGTCTAGCTGTCTATGCGTCTGTCACACACACCTTGCATAGCACATACCTAAAGATCATTTTATAGGTGTTATGATTATGATACTCAATTATTCCATCAGCAGTCAAATTATCATCTTTTTTCTGTGAAAACTCCCATTACGACATACCTCGACACACCTATACTTACATTCTCGGTACATTGTGCAATTGCTGCATTCTGACAGCTGCGCTGGCGCATTGTTTGGCGCGAACAAAAAGTAAGGGCATGGACGAGGGGTCGTTGACCCCGCGCCTCTGCGGAGATCAGACCTTCATTTGAGAACAACAGCAAATCAATATGGGAAACTTTTTTTGGAATATTGCCATGAGAATAGGGACATAGAGTACGTTTTATGAATAGTGTACCTATGTATGTAATAAGCACAGTCTTAGCTGAAGAAAATGCGTGATTGGTTCTGCTGCGGCACCGGCTCCTTGTTCCGGGCAGCCGGACAGAGGGGGAAGATTGCTCTGATGTTGTCGGACCCTCGCTAAGAATAGGAACTTGAAGAACTTCTTTATAAACAAAAATTGATCCTTAAAATTAGAAGCTTAAGGACCGATAATTTTCGGAAGCAATTGTTGGGGAACATTTAATAGCGCTGTTGGTTTTGCATCAGCTGAATGTTTATTACCGTATTCGCCCTTAACAAAACATAAAATAAGACACCTTTTAGCACGGATCCGTAACTAAGCTAAGATCGAACAGAAATAGATGTCTTGACATTTGAGCAGTTGTCACAACCACAGGTGCAATGCAAGACTAAGCGCGGTTGACCTAAAAACGCTGGTTCAATGTGCCGATGACCGACATCACTCTACAGAAGAACTGGCTGGACTGATTATTGGATAGGAATGATAATAAAGCTGGCTGGCATCATCATAATTAAAGAACACCTTAATAATACAGAATATAGACAGTACGTATAATACCTACTATATTCGCAAGGTTTTGTTTCCTCGTGGCTCGTAGGCCAGTTGCGAGTACATGTTTAAAACGATCGTACAAGTTAAGCAACGTTGGGCGAGGTCAGGATCTGGATGGGGTGACCGGTAGTAGTGACACTTTCATCTGAGCCCCTTCGTGCCTCGGGGCGCACGTTAAGCAGTTGGTCCCGGTTGCAGTCGCTCGGCAGCAGTCGTTAGGTCACGTCGGAGGCCTACGGGCGGCCTGAATAACTTTGACAAATATGTTCACTAAGCCACACGAGATAAAAAGACAAGAAGGTTATACCTACTACAATTGAAAATTGCTTGCGAAGCAGAAGTAGCCCATACCATTAACTGGCGAAACTGAATTGGCAAGATGTGGCTACTAAATGCTGGTTACATCTATCATAGGTCTCGGTCCTATGATAGATGTAACCAGCATTTAGTAGCCACATATTACCGATAAAATAGTCCTTGAAATTCTCTAGTGGAGATGGAGACCACACACATCAGGCTAATTGGAAAGACTGTCCAAGATTTAGCGGTGACTAGAGGCGGATAACCCAACATAACATAAGAGACTCAGCTTGATTAGACGCGTCCAGATTCAGTAGTACGATTGTTAAACTTAGGGTAACGTGAAATCTGCTGAACAGTCTCAGGCCACTTAATATTCAACAAGCGGCCGATACGAGTCAGTGTCAACTTGAGGTCAATGCTGGCAGATGAGTCACCACTAGCGAAAGTCAGTCACATCTATCACTACAGTGATTTGCACAACCTTGGTTTTGTTTACTGCTGTATGTGGACTGGACAGGTTACGTTACTCTGCAGGTTCTATTCCAATATCCAACATCTGATACTAGACAAACTTTAGAATGATACGGCTAGAGTAGAATACCAGGTCTCTGTTCCGTACAGTGTTGTCTAGAGTGCAGATTGCCATAATGATCGCGAACCTACGCAAGATGTCGGCACCATAAGAAGAATAGACACTCTAGAGACTCACTCTAGAAGTCTAGACTCTAGTCCTATGAGAGGAACGACAGTCTATGACAGTGTCTTGCATGAGGGATGATCTGGAACGAAGTTTTTATAAAAGATCATAATAGAGTCAATGTTTACCCACAGCGATAAGTATTGCGTGCCATGTGAATTGTATAATTTGATTTTAAACACTATTATAACTACTCTACGACAGCTGTTAGAAACTACAGAAGGTAAAAAGTATAATAAAAACGTTATCGCAAAGCCAGTGGCTAATCGCGCACATGTAAATGCACTGACATGCGATATAAGGAGACTTTCTAACAGGTCCAAGTGTTGATGAATATTTTCACGCGACAACCCGATGTCACGAGAGAAAGTTTACACTTACGATAACGCTCCTTCTGGGTCACCTTGTTTGCCTTGCGTTGGAGATTACTATCGTTATGAAACATTGTTATCTTTTGCTGTTTTCTTTGTAAATTCTGATGCGAGCGCTTGCTTTATGCAAGATTGCATCATTGCGTATAATAATGACGACCTCTAGTCGGTAATGCGCCTGCCGATTCGCTTCTAGATTCGATTCCCAGTCGGGAAGATGCTCGGGTCTGGACTCTGGGTGTAATTAGTGATCGTTTTTTTGTAGGTATGTCACTGGACCGCACAAGGAATACTAGTTTACTAGTGTGTGATGTCTATTGGCCTTAAATTAGGTATTAAAAACTGATGAGGATACGTTTCCTGCTTCTAAACTCCATCTCTCTCATATCAGTCATTATCTAAGATCGGTCTCTCGTTTTCAAATCTTCATTCAACATCAACCGGCAAACTTTTGCAGACTGTTGAATAGTGGTTACTATTTTTAACAATTGCATTCCTTTGATGGACTTCCCATTTGCTTTATCACGAAACACTCATTATGCGGAAGTGAGAATGTGAATTAGAAAGCGTCATACCCATTTTATTTAGATACGGTAAATATAATCGTCGTGTAGTGTGAAGACGGTTGTCGTGTAACTGCTGTTATTATGGCATTAATGTTACCGCGACTATGTGCATTAAGTTTAACACATAACTCAGTATCATTACCTTTAGTTGCTGTAGTAAGTTATCTAGGTAGCGAGTGCATTATGACGTTTTCTGTAGCTTTTGGGATTAGTGGGATTTTTTGAACATGACCTTGCCATATTCTACGACATATCCATCCGATGCTACGTGACACCATTCTGGATAATTATCGAGTTTGTCTTTTATCCAGTCACGATCAGATGTCCAGTAATTTTATTTATCTAACACTTGACTAGTCTATTTTTCGCCAAGTCACAAATCCCAGAATGGGGCGTGACGGTGTCGATTGTGACGAAACTGTAGAAATAGAGAGTTGTTTACATCCGGCCGTCACGTCTTACGAACAAAAAAATTCATTGATTGTGCCGAATGTACCGCTGACGCTACTGGAACACTGCGGTAACATATTATGGTCTTGTAATCGTAACAACTGTGTTTACACGACGTGTCCAGCCTAACCATTGAACATGCTTACACATGTGTCAGAACGCGGAATGACCTTTGTGTAAACCATTGAGGCATCAGCCTCTATAGGAACGGACAACAGCAGATCACACTTGCAGTACGATTTTAACTGTTACGACGCAGATAATAAGAACGGTCCAAAGCTGAGGTCCAAAGTGTTACACTTGGTCTTCTTCGATAGACGCGATTCTCAAAGGATGAAACCCAATATTGCTATATATTTTTTTCACACGTTTAATTTCAGTAGTTAGTGCCGTGGCCTTCATAGAAACACTGAAAATCCGCGCATATGCAGCCTTCCAGATATCCACTTCCAGAATTGTAGATCTTCTTTTGGGTGTATAATTCGGCGGATGAATACCTATTCAAGCTACCAGCGTGTTGAGCAATATGATATAAAAACAACAGTATATACAATGACGAGACTAAAATATGGTTCCGAGAGGTTCTGTAGTTGAGGCTTGCTTAGCGGACAATACCGTCGTCTTGGTGCTGAGTCATTATGCAATGCCTGTGATAGGCGCTACTTATTGTATGCGCACTGTAATTAGCTTTAGATAGTGTTCCATCATTGTTCATACTTTCCGCAATAGTTGGGCGACTTGCATTGCGAGAGCTGGCCACTTCATTAAGGGCCTTCATAGAGCCAACTAGCGCCGCCAATCTTAAAAAAATAAAATCTTCCAATATAATCAATTTTATTAAAAAAGCTATTTACGAAATGTTTATTACGATAAATACTATTTTTTAAATGCTTATTTATAACGTGATTCAATGTCGGTAAGTTGTAGTTCGCATAATTGCGAAAAACGGCCGTTTCTGGCACATTTGTCAACTACAATTTACCTACATTGAATCACGTTACAAATAAGCATTTAAAAAATAATATTTATAGCAATAAACAATGTGAACGTAGCTTTTTTAATAAAATTGATTATGTTGGAAGATATGATTTGTAGTTTGACTCAATATTCTTTCTCCTTTCCTTCCCCTGCCTTCATCTTTTTTATCTCCTACTTTCTTCTTTCATTCTTCACTCTTGTTCTCATCGTTTCCGTAATGCAGATAAAAATGCCGTTGTCGAGGCCAGTAGGTATATGATGCGTGGTATATACTCGTACATAAGAAACCAACATTCATGGGTCGCGCTCTGTTAATCACGCTCGCTTGTTACCATGTTATTTATGGAGATTCCTTTAAACTTGAGATATTTTCGTAAATATTATACTAACCTTGAATTAACTAGAATTTTAATTGTCTTTGTAATGTTTTGATTTATTTATATTAGTACGTTATTTGCTTGGCTTCTGAGTTTCTTTATTAGGCTCATTATCCTGATTTAAAAACTGTTGTGTTTGTTTATTATTTTATTCCTTTTTTTTTCTCGTGTGGTTTAGTGACCGCATATTTGTCAAAGTTATTCAGGCCTCCCGTAAGCCTTTGACGTGGCCTAACGACTGTGAAGTGACAACAACCGGGACCAACTGCTTGACGTGCGCCCCGAGGCACGGAGGGGCTCAGATGAAAGTGTCACTAGCGGGCACCCAGCCAGGTCCTGACCTCGCCCAACGTTGCTTAACTTGTACGATCGTTTTCAACGTGTACTCGCAACTGGCCTACGAGCCACTCTTTTTTTGCATTTCTGTGTAAAATGAGGATCTTTGATTCGAGATGACTTTATGTTTAACTGTTTTGTAGTTAACTTATAACGTTTTATCCCGAGACCGTTAACGCCTCGCGTATTCCAGGTCAGCCAGTATTCTACATAAGTAATAGTCGCGTGTTGCTATGAAAAGCAGAAAGCAAGAAAAGTATTTCCGTCTTCAACGGAAACCAACCATTTATAATAATGTGCTGTCAGAGTGGCGCATTTACCCAGGAATGTCCCAGTATATAACATCCATGCTTATATAAAAATCCGAGGTAAAATCTCCTCAGCGTTGGCACCTTTTCCTTGCAAAGTGGTGTAAATGTAAATTCAAAAAATATATTGGCGTGCAAAAATGCACCATTGTCTTTGTGTAGAATGAAAATCAATAAAAAAAAATTGTCTCTGTTTCCAAACTTACATACGAATCTAAACTATTGACTAGTTTGACTTAGCGTATAGTGATACATCTTTTTTTTGTATTTCTCTACAATATGTTTAACGAATAAATTATTAGGTATCTATCTATCTATCTTACTTGCAATAAAGAAATTTGACTTTGAGGTTTTTTGCCTATTATTGACTTCGACAGTACGTTATTTGCCAATGTCATGTCTATTCTATTTTTATTTCAATGGCTTCTATACTCTTATTCAAGAATTTCGCCAATGTCAAGTTATTTAGAGTATTCATGTAAATAGAAAATTAAACGAATAAAAAATCAATCCGCCATTCCAAAATGATGGCGGATCTGTCATGTCCAAAAGTCAAAGTCAAACTTTATTGCAAGAAGCACGTTGTGTACATTTATGGGGGTACGCCGTACGGACAACAGCAGATCAATAGTAACACTTGCAGTACAATTTCAACTCTTACGACGCAGATAATAAGAACGGTCCAAAGCGTTACACTTGATCTCATTCCGGCTGTACTCTTATTGCGCGGTGTGTCGGGGGCCAGGGGCGGTGCGCCCGCGCAGCTAACTCGCTGATTGCCGCGTTGGAAAGTGGTAATGGCGGTCGTTAGGGATTCTTCTCACTAAATGCCAGTTTAGGACCTAATAGCGCCCTGATTACCGTAATCGCAGCGCGGCTTCACGCGACCGACTCGTAATATTCCGCGGCATTCCAACTAAAAGTGCCTCATAAAAAATATATCAACTCTTGCTGTAAGTACAGAGCTTGGTTATAAATAATATGAGAGATTGAGGAGTTGCGCTACGCTGCTGTAGGTAGAGACAGCTGATCAATGGTAACACTTGCAGTACGATTTGAAGTCTTACGACGCAGACACTTAGGCCCGTATTAATAGTCTGAGCTCAAACCCACCCTCAAGAGCGAATTCAGCTGATACACTCTCAATACGTGATCACCATCTCAAGTATGTCATTTATTAATAAACCAATCTTGAGTGCGTATCACGTGATGTCTTTCTCAAGCGAAAGAACTCGAGTAAACGTTGCGGTTCGTCTGCAATCAACAAATACGTTCTCAAGTGTGAGTTTGACAGTTCTCTTGAGAACTGAGTTTTGTTTATATACGGCGTTACTCATGTTACCGATTTCTAAACGCGCACCTAAGTTACGTTTATTAATTATTAATAGGAACGCCATCTTGAAGTCGTTCTCAAGATTGACTTTTGAGCTGATAGTGATTTATTAATACGGTCATTCTCAGACCGTGATATGCCATCAATACTGGTTTATTAATAAATGACTTACTTGAGATGGTGATCACATCTTGAGAGTGTATCAGCTGAATTCGCTCTTGAGGACGGGTTTGAGCTCAGACTATTAATACGGGCCTTAGTGTCCGCGTCGTAAGACTTCAAATCGTACTGCAAGTGTTACCATTGATCAGCTGTCTCTACCTACAGCAGCGTAGCGCAGCTCCTCAACTCTCATATTATTTATACCAAGCTCTGTACTTACGTGGGATATGTGCACAGTTGGACATGTTTTTGCGTTGGTAATTCGTATTGTTTCAAATATCCTTTGTGTCAGGTACCTATTCATTATTCGTAATAGTTTTTGCAAACGATATCACCGCCTAATCCTGTATGTATAACCGAAGGTTGACTGGTAGAGAATGCCGCATGGCATTAAGTTCGCCTGTACATAAAAATCGTGAATAAATAAATATCACCTATTTGACTACATTTTATTTTGAGAAACTACTTACCAAATCAGTGGGGCTACTACGGTCCTCAAAACGATCAAATCATACCATGTCATAGCGGCCGTGAAAGGGACAGTGCTATTGCATTGGTGTAGCGGCGTCTCTGTTTGGCGCGACATGACATGGTATGGTATGCAACTTTCATGCATTATGAATTAATAAATGAATTTGAATTTTTCATCGTTTTGAGAACGATAAGAGGCTGTTTACCGTCTCAATTTCATCTATCTTATCCGGTATCATCAATCTAGACCTAGCCTCTATTTCGGTCTAACCTAACAGATAAAGTCTAATCTACCTATAGACCGGTGAAGCCTATATTTGTAGCTACCAATCAGTCTGAGCGGGGTTCATGCTGTCTGTAAAAATGATTATTTCCAACGTAAAAGCGAACTCGTGTTCGTTATCTAAAGCTCTCGGGCCGTTTGATAAAACTGTTCGTTATTTATTCCAACGTTATTTTTATAACTGAGAGTTAGGTACTTAGTACGAGTAGGTACTAAAACGTACGGTACGAGTAGGTAGTCGAAGACAGAGATAAGTATACAGAGGGTCTCATTAAGGTTGAGATTTTCTCAAAAACTACTGGACCGAATTTAATAATTCTTTTACAGTACATAGTTTAAACTTTTGTCTATCAAACAGTGAAAGAATTTTTGCAATCGGTCAAGTAGTTTTTGAGACAACCTTATAAACTCTCCTGTACACCTTCCTTTGTGTTCCACCGTACTATGCTTTGAAATCTAAATATATTTTGTATTTCGACGACCTACCTTACCTATTCATATTATCCAATAGTGTTTTTTTTTTTCACGGATAAAATCAACTATGTCTGCTAGATATTTTGTGATAATGTCCAACATTTGTTTTGCCTTTAAGCCAAGTGGCGCCATCAACCAAATCTTCTAATCATAATCAGCCACTGATGGACGCAGGCTTCTCCCAAGGCCGAGCCTTTGAGCTAGCTACTTTTGTTCTCTGCCGGATAAACTCATTTCTTATTCTATATACCAATAGCTTCTTCCATAACTCGCTGAGCAACTTTGAACTTATGGGCCAGTCTTTAAATGTTAGTTTAAAAATACTTACATTGCAGCAACTTGTCCAATGAAACCTATTTGCCTTGCTTTTTGTTGACACCTAAACAGTCCACTACTTTTTCCCCCCTCTCCCACTGTAACTCCTGTTTGATAAGGACCAATAGTGGCGTACTATTGGACCATCATACAGTGACGGGTTTAAGCGACACAATGGGGCTAACATGCCGTACGTTACATACAGTCACGCCTCGGCTATTTAAAGAAAAGAAAGAAGAATGGAGTATGAAGAAGTTGTTCTCTCCACAGTCCACTACTTATTAAAAGTCTTGGACTTGGTTGTTTGCTTCATGAAGCCGCTTCGTCAGCCAACCAACAAAACAGACCCACCAGTAGGTCTAGCCCTGTCATCGGGTACCGTTGTACCTGGCAACACTGCCACGAAGTCTCGCCAATCCCCATTATCAGTTCGCCGATTTCCTTCGTCCGATCGTAAATTTTATGGCTTCATTAGTGCATTATTACTCCAGGACAGTATACCGTAATCGGAGCTCGCAAGAAATCCAATATCGGAGGGAAACGGTATCGCGGACGTAGCTTGAATGGTTACCACTCATACGGAGCTAATAAAATTACTTATATGTATAGAGAAATCGAGGTTTTGCCTTTTGCAGACTGACCGAGGACTTAAAAGTCTTAGAAAATAGCCTTCTTAGGCTTTCTTACCGTCTTATCTTTCGTGCCGTTGTCACCGACTGGTATAGGTTTTAAATACAAATCCATCCGACATAATTGTGACCAGCCCACTGCCACTTCAGTTTGTTGGTTTTATGAGCACTGTCAACTAGTTTTTACTCTGGCGGATATACTCAATTCTTATTTTATCCACCAGACAAAGAAGCATACCTACCTAGTTCTTTCCATAGCTCGCTGAGAGACTTTGAACTTGTGGGCCAGCCTCACCGCCAGTGTCTACGTTCCACGACCCTTGTTTTCTGGCATAAGGCAGAGTTTGGCGCGGTCCACGTAGCAAATTCTATCAAGAGGAGAGTTTGGTTTCGACTTTCGATTTGAGGTATTACAAATAAACTTTTCTGGATTTATTATGGGCTTTAAAGAGAAGACTATCCGTAGCAATTTCTCTGAACAAATCATGGTGTTCATCGAGTTGAATTTAGACGTTCTTGGCCCATTTTTATGCTCAGACATAAGTGCGGGGGCTCGTAGTGCTTGCTACTCAAGTTACGTGGCTAATCTGGCACTGGTAGTCATACTGCTGAACAACTTCCGGGACCGTCCTGCCCTAGTCCTGCTGCTAATATCGTAGATTTCCAAATCCAAAGACTGAGTGAAGTAATTGCATCGTGTGACGTTCTCTGTATGTTATTATTTATTTATTTTATTAATGGACTCGACAGTTCGTCATTTGCCAATGTCATGTTACAGAAAATTCAATGTATAATAGTCTTCTATCTTCCTCCAGGGGAGTCGCCGTAGCGTCATCACCCTGGGTAGCCGCGTCTTCATGTCTTCATCCACAGGAGACGCCGTAGCGTCAATCACTGTGGACGAAGCAGCTCGACAGTCACGTTCACTCCCGAGCTCGTAGTGGGAATCTTGACCATGGCGCCAAACTTCAGATCCTGCTTGAATTCTTCAATAACTTCACCATACTGTCATTCGCGAACATTTTCTGATTAATTTAACGTGATATTAAACAAAAAACACCCACTGTAGACATTAAACTGAAAATTATTAAATAATTTCGCAACCGTCGTTTCCCGCCATTTTCAAAAAGCCTCTCTGTATGTTGTTCGCAGAAGGAGTCCCGCACCGACGTGCAGTTCCACCTGGCGGCGCTGCGCGGCGACCGCTCGCGGCTCCGGCAGCTGCTCGACACGGGCAAGGTGCACATCGACTCCAGGGACAGGGTGAGATGAGCACATTACCAGGAGTTGACAACGCAGGTTCCTTCCGTAGCGGCTATGTAAGAGACACAGGAAGATAATTCAAACGATTTATATTGCAGTCACAAATACCATTTAAGTCGCCATCGTCCGTGCAGTCACTATGGGGTCAGCTGAAAACCAGCGCTGTGGCCTGTTATGTCAGGCCGCAGCACTATGCTGAGCTGATGCCCATTTAACACCACAACAACACACATATATGTGTACCACTATTTGTATTTGTACTTTACTATTTGTCTGTGTTCTTCTTCTGTTAATGTGCTTCTGTAATTTGTGGTGTTGAATAAATCTGTTTTCTTTCTTTCTTCTTTCAAGTGTTAGTAAGTACTTAAAACTATGTTAGTGTTTACACGAGGTGTATTACGCGTATGACATGCGACTTAGGTCCGACTCCGAGACCCCGGGACATGTAAGTGTACCCAGTGTCTCAGAATCGGACTGTCCATGGTATCCGCAATGCCCTTCAGGATGCTAATGAATGATGAGAATGAATGAGGGGCTGTAGTGAGTTGGCTCGGCAGCAACTACCTACGTAAATACACGAGAAAGGACGTCGCCTGGAGCTTCCAAAAAAAATGTCATTAACCCAAAAATATTTCAATCAAATCAGTCAATTACTTTTTGAGAAAATATCAACGTTACAAACTCTCCGTACACTTTCTCTGTGTTATATTATATCGTACCATCGATACCTTAATCGCTCTTATTTTTCTCATGTGTATTCTCACTGAATTTTCTTTACCATGTCTGTCCATTGTCTGACAAAGTAAACAATCATTTATCGACACTAACTACCAGACAACAATAGCTTAATGAAACAGCACAGTCATTTCCCATACAACCCGTCGATATCCCCGTACAATACGCCATTCCCCATACAATAAACCAATTTTACGTTATATGTATGAGCTTAGCTCGTGCGCTAGTAAACAATCGTGGGCTTTTGTGCTAAAATAAAATGTCCGACCCACTTTCAGACAATATCTAACTCTTTGTATAAACATATTACCGTACAAGTTACAAGCGATAGCGTGGTTATCTTTTATCATGTGGGCAGCCTTTCTCTGATTATTTCATTGTTAAAAAAATGTGATAATATATCGTAATAAGTAAGAAAATAGAAATTCTACAAATTAAAACGGGGTTGTCTCCACCGATCCCGGGATCCGTCAGTGGTGGCCCACAGGACCACGCCCCGCCCACCGAAATTCTTCATCGTATTATACCTACCTCTAAAGGGTATGTTGCACGGCTAGAAAATTTTTATCATTTTAAAAGACATTGCCACTTTTCAATGGAGCTTTGCTCCACCTACAAAACTGACCATTTAAGCTGTACCTATCATTTTGTTGGGGACTTATTACAGGTTTCATATTGCATAATCATAATCAGTATCATTTTCTACTACTCTCGCAACTCCTATAGAAGAATAGCAAAAACAATGAATAAATCGCTTCGATTTTTTACTATTTTCTGAATTCTTAATAAAGCTGTTTTTTTCGAATCGCAACTTGTACATAACTTTAATTTAAACCAATAATTTTAATAAATAACGGAGATACTTTTACATTTATTCGTTATCTTGTACAACTTGCGGTTGATGGTGGGGCAGAATCTGGTATTGTCATTTGTTCGCCGAGCATAATGCATAAAACAAATTCTGAGTAAAACAGTTCCCTTAAGGGTAGTCAGTAGTAGTAAATTTGCTTGCCTAAGAATAAGCCAGAGTAGCCAGATGATTAAGTCATTTCCCCGTGCCAAGATTCCCCATGACATTTCGAATGACGTCATGGGGAATAACCTCCCCGCTGACCGCCGTTGCCTCGCACCGAGTCGCACCACTTCGCCCAAAGGTCGCTATTGACCGTCTATTTCGTGCTTTATATTAGGTGTTCTATAACAGCGCGTGTGACGTCACATTACGTAACCAATGCGTGACCTTAGCACCATTGAAGACACGGCTAAACTACTTAATCCCATTTATTATGTCTCTTTTTATACTATTACTTCACTTGCACCAACGGCCGATCGATAGTCATAAAAAGTTTCGAGTATGAATGCATTTTGAGTTCCGTCTTAAAACTGTAAATGACAATGCCAGATTCTGCCCCACCATCAACCGCAAGTTGTACAAGATAACGAATAAATGTAAAAATATCCCCGTTTTTATTAAAATTATTGGTTTAAAATAAAGTTTTGTACAAGTTGCGATTCGAAAAAAACAGCTTAATTAAGAAGGAATTCAAAAACTAGTAAGAAATCGAAGCGATTTATTCATTGTTTTTGTTATTCTTCTATAGGAGTTGCAAGAGTAGTAGAAAATGATACTGATTATGATTATGCAATATGAAACCTGTAATAAGTCCCCAACAAAATGATAGGTACAGCTTAAATGGTCACGTAGTTTTGTAGGTGGGGCAAAGCTCCATTGAAATGTGGCAATGTCTTTTTCATACAATTTTAACTGTTGGAAATGCGAGCTTACGCTAAAAACCCCACAATATTTGCGTGAAACATTGGCAAGCCTTATTCGCTATTCGTAAATTTATTTTATTTATTAATGGACTCGACAGTTCGTCATTTGCCAATGTCATGTTACAGAATATTCAATATATCATAGTCTTCTATCTTCCTGCAGGGGAGTCGCCGTAGCATCTTCACTCTGGGTAGCCGCGTCTTCATGTCTTCATCCAGAGGAGTCGCCGTAGCGTCGTCACTCTGGATGAAGCAGCTCGACAGTCACGCTCACTCCCGAGCTTGATAAAAGCTTGAAACTTCAGATCTTGCTCAAATTATCCAATAAATTCACCATACCAATTCGCGAACATTTCCTAATTAATTTAACGTGATATTAAACACAAAATAACCACTGTAGACGTTAAAAGGACCATTATTAAATAATTTCGCAACCGTCGTTTCCCGCCATTTTGAAGAGAACCCTTCGTGAATTTAGCTCTTCAGCTTCCGTAGTACTTCAGCTCTTTACGACTGAACTCGTAAACCCGAAGATACGGCGTCTACTGTGCATCGTAAACGTGCGTGAGTGTTAACGCTCCACTTACCGACAGACAGGCACTCACCCATCAATCCTGCTACATACCGCTGTTAACAGCTCATCGGGTAACGCCACAGACCACTTGGATCAATAATAAGTTGATAGATATGTCTAAGAAAAAGATGGAGTTACTACGCATCCATCACAGTGATATACATAATAAGCACCAAGAATTGATATATAAAAGATACAGAAATAGAACTAACAGGCTAATGAGTAAACTTACCCCATAGACATGAAATCGGTACAAAATGGCAAGCGAAAAATTCTGTCAGACGATGAGCGCAACAGGCGAAGTGGGGGGCAGAGGTGCCATATTAAATCCATGCGCTCTTGGTTACGCGTGTGGCGAAGCAGTGTTGCGCTAATGTGCGGGCAGAAACGGGCGCCCTCCTGTTACAGGTCTATGAGGTAAGTGGTCTGTGGGTAACGCCGTCAAGCGTTGCACTGGTATTACGATTTGTTTAATTCAATGCTCTTTGCATTTGAAAGCAGATTTTTTTGTTTTTTTCACAATCAATCCCGGTCAGACATATAAGTATATCCAAACTATAGTCCGTCAACGTCGTGCTTGCTGCACACTAGGGGTACAGGCATGGCGGGGGTGAGGGAATGCGGACTCGGAGGGGCTGCGGGTGGGTGTTGTGTGTGGCGGGCAGTGTTATGCGAGCGCGACGCGCACGGCTGTGTATAGAGTTACCTAGTCTCCGCCAACCCCGTAGGCGCGGAAAGCACGACGTTGACGTACTATAGTCCCTGTGCTATGAATCCAGAGGCATGTGTCGAATGTCTGAAAACAATCGTCTTCTTACTTTTTAAACTGTCACGGTTTGTATACATATTAATTAGATAAAACGGGAATTACCGTGTTAAACATTTATTATTGATGTCTAGATATTTCGACAGCATTCATCATCAGCCCGTATCAGTCCACTGCTGGACGTAGGCCTCTCCCAAAGCGCGCCAATCAACCCTACTCTCGGCCCTCTGCATCCAGTCCCTGCCAGCCATTTTGCGAAGGTCATCCCTCCATCTGGTCGGGGGGCGTCCCACACTACGTTTACCCGTTCGTGGCCTCCATTCGAGAACTCGTCTACCCCATCGGTTATCGGTTCTACGACAGATGTGACCAGCCCACTGCCACTTCAGTTTACTGATTCTATGAGCAATGTCAACCACTTTTGTCTTCTGGCGGATATACTCGTTTCTTATTCTATCTAACAGAGAAACTCCAAGCATAGCTCTTTCCATAGCTCGCTGAGCGACCTTGAACCTGTGGGCCAGTCTCACCGTCAATGTCCACGTTTCGGCTCCGTAGGTCATCACTGGTTGAAGACCTTAGTTTTTAGGCATTGTGGTATTGAAGACGAGAAGATATGACGTAGCTTCCCAAACGCTGCCCAGCCCAGCTGAATTCTCCTGTCACTCTCTTTCTCGAAGTTGTTCCTACCCAGCTGCAGAGTTTGTCCTAAGTAGACATATTTCTGAACAACTTCGAGGACCGTGGCATCGACTACTATTGGTTCCGGGACGACCAGATCATTTAACATGATCTTGGTCTTATCCAAATTCATCCCGAGTCCGACACGGCGAGAAGCAGCATTAAGGCTATCCAGCATTGTCTGCAGATCCTGCAGCGACTCAGCCATGACCACTATATCATCGGCGAACCGAAGGTGTGAAATGTACTCGCCATTTACACTGATGCCACGTCCATTCCAGTCCAGTGTTTTGAAGACATCTTCCAGCGCGTTTGTGAAGAGTTTCGGTGATATAACATCTCCTTGTCTCACACCTCTACGCAACTGGATAGATCTTGTTTGCTGGTTCTGGATTTGGACGGTCATTGTGGCGGCGTCATACAGGCATCTCAGCACCTCGATGTATCGCCAGTCTACTTGGCATCGCTGCAAGGACTGCAGAACAGCCCAGGTTTCGATAGAGTCAAATGCTTTCTCTTAGTCCACAAATGCAAGACACAGGGGCCGATTGTATTCCTCTGTCTTTTGTATAATCTGCCTCACTGTGTGGATGTGGTCTATGGTGCCATATCCTCCGCGAAACCCGGCCTGCTCCGGGGGCTGGAAGTCGTCAAATCTCCGTCCAAGACGATTCGTAATGACTCTCGAAAACAGCTTGTATACATGACTCAGGAGAGAGATAGGTCTATAGTTTTTCAATAGGGTTTTGTCCCCTTTCTTGAAAAACAGGACAACGATGCTCCTGTGCCATGCCTTCGGAGTTCTCCCACTCTGTAAGACGGAGTTAAAAAGCTTCTGTAGCTCCATCAGGACAGGAGTACCACCTGCTTTCAGGAGCTCAGATGTAACCCCGTCTTCACCGGGGGCTTTTCCATTCTTAAGCTGTTTGAGAGCCAGTCCGATTTCGTCAAGACTCACATCCGGCAGGTCTTCGGTAAAATGGCGTGTTAGCGTGGCTCGGGGATCATCGGTACTAGGCTCAGGTTGCGGTGCGTGAGGTGCGTACAATCGGCCGTAGAAGTCTTCGATCTCAGCGAGTATCTCTGGTTTGGAAGTGACGGTTCTGCCATTCGCCGACTTCAGTTTGGTCAGATGGCTTCTCCCCAACTGCTGCATGAATACTTTTGACCCTCGATTTTGCTCAATTGCCTCTTGTATGCGGCGTGTATTGGAGCGACGAAGGTCACGACGTATAAGCTTCCTTACATGCTTGTTGAGGGTCCGCTGTTCTGTCTGAGAGATTTGCGTAGCCTTTTCACGTCTTTCCTTCATAAGATCCAGAGTCTCCACTGAGAGCTTAGACTTCGTGCCAGTACGTTGCGACCTGCAAAACCTTACGCCTACGTCCCTGATGGTCTTCACCACTGTGTCAAACGCCTGGTCAACGTCAATTGTGGTTTCCAAGACATCGAATCTATTCTTCAGCTCCAGCTGAAATTTATCGGAGCCGGTTATGATCTGTTGCAGGTTAGGTCGGAGCGTAGACCTCATCATACGGAGTCTTTCTAGCTTAAAATCGATATTCAGGGTGCCTCGCACGAGTCGGTGGTCACTACCAGTGTTAAACCGGTTAAGTACAGAGACATCCCTGAATATATGCCTTTTGTCCGTTATGATGATGTCGCGGAGCGGACAGAAAAGAATAAAAGTTGTAAACTTTGCTTTAACTGTAACTTTATTTTTGAAAATTTAACATTGATGTGCACTGTGCGGTGCTTCTAGTACGATTGGATTGCGAGCGCGCGCGTCGCATAGCGGGCCGGTGGGCCCCCCCTCGCCCCGCTCCTGCAGCATGCTCCTCTCGTCTCCTGGCTCCGACATCTTCCCGGGGATTGAAAGCTCTTAAGGCTTTCAATAGTTCTCAAATATTGGAAGTGGAGCTGGCTGCTTGTTAGCCTTCGCAGAAATGATCATAATTCACAGGAGTACTAATCATGATTCGCAGAAGTACATCCTTATTTAAGATCATTTTATTGTATCATGGAGGCAGCAACAATGACTGATGTAAATAGCGGGACACGCGGTTGAAGAGTTGGTATTGGTATATTAATAACTATGTAGTTTGCTTCTCGGAGTCTTCGAAAAGAGGACAAACTCTGTTCATAGCTCGACGAATAATGCCCTTAGCAGTATTAAAATCTGCCACTCTGGATACACCGTCCACGCCTGGATACAGTTGATAAACACGTCCGAGACGCCATTTCAGCGGCGGCAGATGATCTTCCTTTATTATCACCAGGTCACCAACACGAAGTTCTCGTTCTCTAGTTTGCCATTTGGATCGTTGTTGTAGTTCGGACAGATATTCCTTCTGCCAACGCTCCCAGAAATGCTGGCGAACTTGCTCCAGACGTTCGTATCGATCTAATCTGTTCGTGTTGTATTCTTGTAGCATTGGTGATGGGAACGATGTTAGTGCTCGTCCCACCAGAAAGTGCCCCGGGGTTAGTGGATCAAGGTCATTTGGATCGGATGATAAAGGAGTTAAAGGCCGGGAATTAAGAATTGCCTCAATCTGCGCAAACAATGTTGAGAGTTCCTCGAATGTTAAATGAGTGTTTCCTAAAATACGCTTCATATGGAATTTCGCAGATTTTACGCCTGCCTCCCAGAGGCCACCAAAATTAGGAGAATAAGCAGGTGAAAAAACAAATTTGATGCCTTCATTGGCCGCGTGCTCAGTGAAAGCTTCGTTGTTGGTTTTAATGAATTTTCCTATTTCGTTACACGCCCCAACCAGATTAGTTCCGTTATCGCAAAATATCTCATTGGGTTTACCCCTTCGAGCAATGAAACGTCTGAGACACATTATGAACACGTCTTTCGTTAAATCACTCGCTAATTCTAAGTGTATAGCTTTAGTCGATAAGCAAACAAAGAGACACAGATAGCATTTCGAAATCTTACAACCTCTACCCTTACGGTCAGTGATTAAGAATGGTCCAGCAAAATCAGTGCCACACGTTTGGAACGGATAACCGGGTGTAACTCTTTGAGCAGGTAAGATACCCATTATTGGGTTTATCGGTTTCGCTTTCATACGTTTACAAATCATACATCCATTTACCGTATTTCTTGCTATAACTCTACCTCTTATTGGCCAGTACCTTTCCCGTATAGAATTTAATAATAATTGAGGCCCGCCGTGTAGAAGTTTGATATGTTCATGTTTAAATAGGAGTTTTGTAAACGCATGACTTGGGTGTAATAAAGCGGGATGCTTTTTAGGATATTGAGAAGAAGATTGCTGGATTCGGCCTCCTACTCGAAGAATACTGTCATCGTCAAGAAACGGATTAAGTGCCAAAATGGACGAATTTGCAGGTAAGGTTTGATTTTTTACTAATATTTTAATGTCATCACTGAACGTTTCATATTGTGATTGTTTTATCAAGTAGTTTAATGAGGATTCGAGCTCTGATGTAGTTAGAGCTCCTACCATTTTAGAGTTAACCTTCTTTACGTTATGTATAAACCGTTTTACATAGGCTAAAATTCTTTGAACTCTTTTGAAGTCTGAATATTTCTCAATCTCGAATAAGTTTGGTTTAGTTATTAAGTTAGTGTAAGCTTTAATTTCAGCAATTTTTGGTGTTTTAGTTTTAAGTTTTGTTTCAGGTAATTCAGCGGTATTTTCGAAGGAATTTGGCCATTTAGAAGGCTCATTCCTTAAAAATTCAGGTCCCTGCCACCACAGAGTTGTATCTACTACTTGCTGGGGATCTACACTCCTGGTGGCTAAATCAGCGGGATTATGGCTCCCTGGCACATGTTTCCAGGTACCTGAAGAGGTTAGTTCTTGAGTCTCTGCCACCCTATGGGACACGAAGGTTTTTAAATCACGCGGCTCGGTAGAAAGCCATCCTATTACAACGGATGAATCAGTCCAATGAAAGATGCTCTCTATGTTACATCGAAGGGACTTGATGACCTTTGCACTCAAACGAGCTGACAGCAGAGCACCACATAGCTCGAGACGCGGTATGGTGACAGGTTTCAATGGGGCTACCCTGGTTTTCGCGCACAAAAGACGCACTAAAACCTGACCTGACTTATCAACTGAACGAAGATAAATACATGCAGCATATGCATCCTTAGAAGCATCCGAAAATGAATGTAATTGGAAGGAAATAGCTGAATCACTGAGGACGAATCTTGGTATTTGCAATGTAGACAATTTATTTAAGTGGTTAACGAATTTTGACCAAATACTTTGTATTTCTGCAGGCACTGGATCATCCCAGTCCAACTTGACATTTAGCCACAGTTTTTGTAGTATAAGTTTAGGTATTATGGTGCACAAACTGAGTAAACCCAGTGGATCAAATAATTTTGCAGATTTTGATAGAATGGATCGCTTTGTTGCTTGTGGATCGGCTTGTATTTGCACTGGAAACTGAAATATGTCCAAGGAAGGATGCCAAATCAGTCCCAAAGTACTCGATTGAGCACACAAATCTAATTGCGCTGATGATGGTAAGGTAGTATTCCCTTCGAAGATGGAGGGAGCATTGGTACGAAATTTTCGCAAAGGAAAACACCCGGAAGCCAAGACTTCGGTAACTGACTTGCAAATGTGTGATAATTCCGATTTACTTTCCGCTCCCGTTAACAAATCGTCCATATAAAAATCATGCTCTATAACATCAGCAATGGCTTGATCGGGACAGTCCCTTGCCAATTGCAACAGACATCTGGTACTAAGAAACGGAGCAGAAGCCGTGCCATAAGTAACCGTATTTAATTGAAATATCTTCAATGGCTGTAACATATTCTCACGCCAAAGAATCAATTGCAGATGTCGTTGATTTGAGTCGATTAGAACCTGACGGTACATTTTTTCAACATCTCCTGTGACTACATACTTATGTTTACGAAAGCGTAGGAGAATTGAAAATAAATCGTCTTGAATTGTGGGTCCGATATATTGGATATCGTTAAGAGACTTTCCGGATGTAGTTTTTGAAGAAGCGTCAAAGACGGTACGAAGCTTCGTAGTCTCACTCTTTTCTCTTAAGACTGCGTGATGGGGTAGATAGTACCCAAATATAGGCCTTTCTATTTCACTAAGGTGGCCTAAATCCTTATACTCATTAATAAAACTGGAATACATTTGTTTAAACAAAGGATTTTTTGAAAATCTTTTCTCATTGCTATAAAATCTTTTCACAGCCGTATTGTAAGAATCACCTAACACCTTTTCGGATTCTTTCAAAGGCATTTGTACACAGAATCTCCCGCCATCACCACGAGATGTAGTTTTTGCGAAGTGATCCTCACAAATCTTGTCATCCTGGGATAAAATGTTAGCCGCTGGCAACTCTTCCAACTCCCAAAATTTTGACAACTGCTCTTTGATTTCCTGACCAAAATTACATCGGACTCGATTGGGTTTATTAAAACTTTGACATCCAATGGGACCACCTACTAACCAACCTAGTACGGAATTTTGAAAGGTGGGCTCACTTGGTGTCACTTTGATCTGTCCGGGTGTAATTATGTCCCAGAAGACATCGGCTCCGAGCAGCAGATCAATCGCTGAAGGATGGCAGAAACTTGGATCAGCAAGGTGAATGTTAGCCGGAATATTCAGGTGAGTCTTTATTTCAACGTTCGGTAATTTTCCAGTGATGACGGGTACAATTAAACAATTAACTTTAATAGAAAAGGGTTGATGTTTTGATTTTATTTCAATATTGCACCGCTGTGATATTTTAATAGATGTATTATTAAGGCCTGTTACACAGCTGGAAGAGGAGGTGATATTATTAATATAACCAATCTTCTTTTTTGCCGTTTCGGTCAAAAAGGAAGATTGGCTTCCACTGTCCAACAGAGCGCGTAATGTAATTGGTTGACTGTCATGGCCTGTAACTTCGACCAATGCAGTGGATAGAAGAATCTGGCTCGAAGCTACAGCAGACATAGATATATAAGGAGATGAATCATCATCTGAATCTGGTAAGTCTTTATTCGCAGCCGAAGCGGCGTTTACAGCGGCTGGTACGGGCGCAGTAGGTGCAGCAGCAACGGTAGGCATAGCTGACCCGAGAGGCGCAGTAGAAATATCTGGTAAACTTTGTTGTTTGTGTAATAACGTGTTATGTTTTCTTTGGCAGATGCGACACCCACGTGTGCGGCAGTATTGTGCGAGATGACCACTGCGCAAGCAATTTTTACACAAATTTAAATGAGTCGCATAATGGTTTCGTTCATTAGTGGACATACTTCTGAATTTAGGGCACTCATAAACTAAATGAATTTCCTTACAGATAGCACAGGAGGTTTCACGGTTATCAAAGGAATCAGAAGAAGCTAGATTAAAAGACTTCATCTTTGAAAGAGAAGCATTTGGAAGAGTGGCACGCCTATCAGTTTTTTCCGATTTATAATAAACGCTTTCCAATACGTCGGCTCGATTACGAATAAAATCAGTAAAATCCTTCAAAGAAGGAGATTTCTGCAAACTGCATCGGTGTTCTTCCCATCCCTTTGCCGTACAAGCATCTAATTTTGCCGAGACCATATATATAATCAGTGTATCTACCGTGGGTTCATCAATAGATTCAAGAGCTCGCATATGTTTTAATAAAGTGTCACACAAATATCGCAATGCTTTATCAGACTCTCGAGTCAACGGTTCAATAGAAAATAATGCCTTTAAATGGTTGTTTACCAGCAAGCGTTTATTATCATACCGTTCGCAAAGTAATTCCCAAGCAATAGGATAGTTATCGGACGACATGGTAATCGACTTAATAATAATAGCCGCCGATCCCTGTAAGGATGATTTTAAATAATGAAACTTGGTTATGTTATCAATATAAGTTTTTTCATGGATTAATGACACAAAATTGTCTTTAAATTCAAGCCATTTATTTGGATTACCGTCAAATGGCTCAAGATTAATAGTAGGAAGTTTAGCATTCATATGTTGATCACAATTACTATGAATCTGTTCGTCTTTAATAACGGATTCATTTAACTCTATAAGCAATTTAGCCTGAGATATAAGACTAAAGAACTGATTTTCAATTTCTTCCCTCTCATCCATCTGTTTATCTGAACTTTCCCCAAACTCCTCCAATTGTGACTGAATTTGATCAAAATTTGAAAACACAACCTCCAACTTGGCAATACGCAATGATAATTCGTTAAGTTGTAACCGAGTTGGACGCTTGTCCGGTTCGGCATTGGTAGACAGTAACGGTTCAAGAAACTTTTTAAATAGTGTAAGTCGTTGCTTGACTGTGCCCCTTTGCTTGATTAACGATTTCCAATCAAGCTCTTCCGACATGTTGTTAAAATAACAAATAAGCCCCACAAAACTGCGTAGGTAATGAAATAGGAAAAATCTCTGACCTTATCAGTCCGAACAATTGGTATTGTATTAGGCTACTGGCGCGCACGCAGCCAACGTTTGCACAAACCCGTTTGAGAATCTTCGGTGAACGAGACGGCCGGTTATCAGCTGAGTGACAGCAACCAACTTAGCTTGACCCTTCCGGATGAGACCTGGAATTGTGCGGAGGGTTCTCTATTTAATGGATGAAGCAAGTAATGATTTGCATTACGTATGACGAATGAAATGAATTAGTGGTAAGTAGGTAAGTAAGTATTTATAAGTGAATAAATCGAAAATTAATATTATGAGTAGGATTGCTTAAGTTAGCACTGGGTATGAACTGTAAATTTATGTAAACAGCTACTATATAAATGAAGCTATGTATTTCGTAAATAGCATAAGTAGGCATTTGTGCTTAACATGCACAACGAAAATAGTGATGGCCCTTTTAATTCGATAAGCAATATGATAACTTGGATTGATAGGTACCTCCGTGGCAGGTAGGTATTGTAACAACTTCTCTTATCGTTACTTGTGACAAACGACTCCTTTCTTATTTGTTACCTTTACGGTGTCTATTAAACAATATGTAAAGTAGGTAACAAATACAATTATACCTTCTTATCTATTACCATTGCCCTATGCGTAAGGTAATAGATACAATGCAACAATCAGCAGTTTGGTTTATGTAATAAGACTTTTATCTACGTATTACCTTTGCCCTGTACATAAGGTAATGTAAGTAGATACAATGCAATAAGCAGAATTGTGAACTTAGCGTGAATCGACTAGAAGCGTAGAATATACGGCAAGAATTAGAAGAAGCTACTTATTGCAAAAACGGTAGGGTAATGTAAATTACCGCAATAAGTACGTATGGGAGGTTCGGGGATCTCAACACTATCGGCACACTGAGGTTGGAAAGAAAGGATTACTAGCGTAAATAGATGGAACGGGCTTACTTTCGGTTTTCGGCAGCGTCCTCTTAGTTAGGCACACACGTAGTTGCGTGGCGTAGGTATATGGAGCAATCCTTTGTTTGTGTGCTGGAGTTATGAATCCAAATGTTTTGTCGACGGTCGCCACTTTCTGTCGCGGAGCGGACAGAAAAGAATAAAAGTTGTAAACTTTGCTTTAACTGTAACTTTATTTTTGAAAATTTAACATTGATGTGCACTGTGCGGTGCTTCTAGTACGATTGGATTGCGAGCGCGCGCGTCGCATAGCGGGCCGGTGGGCCCCCCCTCGCCCCGCTCCTGCAGCATGCTCCTCTCGTCTCCTGGCTCCGACAATGAAGTCTATCTCATTTTTCGTCATAGAGTCGGGGCTTTGCCAAGTCCACTTCCTCTGAGGCTGCTTCTTAAAGAACGAATTCATTAAGAATAGCCCCTCTCTCTCCAGGAAGTTAACTAGCATTTGCCCCCTATGATTCCTGCAACCAAGACCATATGGTCCGATTTTCGATTCGATGTTGCTCTGTACTCCCACTTTAGCGTTGAAGTCCCCCATGACAACGTTGAAGTGTGTCTTAGTGGTGTGATTGAGGGCTTTGGCTATGTCTTCATAGACAGCCTCCACTTCTTCATCCGAGTGTGCCGACGTTGGTGCGTAGACCTGTACTACCTTAAGAGAGTATCTCTCGGTAAGTTTCAAAATGAGGTACGCTACCCGTGGCGACACACTGGAGATCTCCATTACGTTGTCTACGAGGGCCTTATTCACCAGAAAACCTACCCCGCCTTGGGAGAGTTGATCGCCCTCTCGAAAGTAGAGTAGATGGCCCGATTCCAGGGTCAGTGTGTCCTCCCCCTCTCTTCGGACTTCACATAACCCTAGGACGTGCCAGCGTATCCTCTCCAACTCTACTTCGAGTTCCGTGACATGATCGTCCAGCCGCAGAGTTCGTCCGTTGTACGTAGCCAGGGTCAATTTTGTTTGGCAGCCTCCCGTAACCCGGGGATTCTTAGCACCCCCTGCCCCGCCGTTACCGTAGCCGCTGCCTTGGCTAGGAATAGCGGGGCGGCCGGGAACTGGGGGCCGGGGCCTTGTGGTGCACATCATGTTTGGGAGGTGATGCCCGTAATCGCCACGCTGGGCAAGCGGGTTGGCGATCGCAGAGCCGGCCACCTCGCGCCGGTGACGCTGCTGCCCGTCACCGACCTGCTGCACTTGGCGCCGGCACGGTGCGAGCTGGTTATACCGCCAACTGTCGGTCGCCAGAGCCCCGTCCGTTGGTCGGCAGCATTACAGCCATCATATCGAGACATCAATAATAAATGTTTAACACGGTAATTCCCGTTTTTAACCGACTTTCAAAAAAAGGAGGAGGTTATATCTAAATAATAATCGTCTTCTTCTCGTGGGTTTAGTGTTGAAACCTTTTTTTGTTAGAACTTACTGCCTGCCCCTACGACGACGGGCCCGAGTTTATATGTACGAGTAGGTATGCATGTATCAATCGCTCTGATTTTGGCGTTTGGAGCCAATGCTGCAGGCTGCAAAGGGTCAGGAAGTTACCGGAGAAGTCCATGCGGTCTTCTACAAACCGACAACCGTTCAAAAAGATAGTGATGACGTGTATAAAGCGAGAGTTGTGTACCAGGAGTGCAGCAGATGGAAGAGAAGGACATGTTCCGTGCCATCGTACGGTGGACCACAGAGAAAGGTGTACAGGAGAGTTTTTAAGGTTGAGATTTTCTCAAAACCTACTTGACCTATTGCAAAAATTATTTCACTGTTTGATAGATAAAAGTGAAACCTATGTAACTGTAAAAGAATTATTAAATTCGGTCCAGTAGTTTTTGAGAAAATCTCAACCTTGGGGCCCCTGTATACTTATCTCTGTCGTCGACTGTACTAGGAGTGCAGCAGATAGAAGAGAAGGACATGTTCCGTGCCATCGTACGTGTATCGTCTATAGTCTACCATCTTAGAAGGTGTCATTGCTCTGTTCCAGGACGGCACGACCCCGCTGATCCTGTCTGCGGCGATGGGCCACGCGGAGTGCGTGCGCGAGCTGCTGGCTCAGGGGGCGGACCCGGCATGCACTAGAACGGTACATAACTCACATACTCAATATATTTATTGCATTCCATAAGTGGCAGGGACTGGATGCACTGAGAGAAAGGTTGTCAAGAAAGAAATCCGCGCCATGGGGTGGTATGAGGCGGTGCCAAGCGTACCGGAGTGTACGAGGTGCCGCCGCCTGAGTAAGGGTCCGGGCCCACGGACGCAGGGCGCGAACCGCACGGCGCCCGAGTGGCTCGAGGCTCAGACGGGGAGGAGGAAGGTGAGGGATGAATGGATTATACATTGTGGGCTAGTACAGCCCACAATGGGGAGTGCTCGGGCGCCAGTCGGGTCGCGGTTGTATCACAGTTTCCCGTGGCTCGGCAAGAATGGCACGAGGTGGAACACCCCAGGACGTTTAGTCGGTATGCTGCCCCTTCAGGGCGGTGAGCCCGACATAACCAACACGCTCCCCCGGGCGTGGTGCCACATGATTTGCATGTTTTACCTGGGTTAAAAAAAAAGGGACTGGATGCAGAGGGCCGAGAGTAGGGTTGAGTTGCGCGCTTTGGGAGAGGCCTACGTCCAGCAGTGGACTGATACAGGCTGATGATGATGATGATTCCATAAGTTATAATACAGATGTTCACGCAAATCAAAGAGAGAGCCGACATACCTTCACACATAAGCATGTCATCATCAGCCCAGCTAGTTGGCGCCACTGTTGGGCCCGCCGCTCCCACTGGTGGCATGATATTATAATAATAAAGGTCATTTTACCACCAATCAAATACAAATATTTTTTTATAAATATTATGATTGGAAGGAGAATTGGTCTCAGCGAGTATTGATTTTTAATCCCAGCCTGATCTTACGGTATGTATGAGGTACAATACAACCGTGTCTTCGTACTGCGGCCGTAAATCTTTATCAAGTTTCATTGACAATTACCATAATCTGAAAAACTTAGAAATTATAAATCTTAATCTGTGCCTGGCACGGCGGGGACATTATGCTGAGGCATCAGCCTATTCCGGCGCTGCACACCACCACTAGTTTTAAGTATATGTATATTTTATAGTTTTTGTGTTTGTATGGTGTGTTGTCAGAATAAATGTATTTTCTTTCTTTCTTAATTTTTTTTTCATAAAACAAAAAAACCCGACTGCAAAAAAAACTATCACCTTTTGATAAATTTTTATACCCTATGACACTCCCGTAATCAAGACGAATCTAACGATACGTCATACACCAAAATCCATCTAACCGTTTAGGCTACAGGATGGCAGGAAGGAATGGGCATACATACACCCAAAAAACATTACTCTCCTTGTTAGACAGTCGGGTTAAAAAGGGGTTTAAGGGACATATATTGTATTGTAATTGGCTTACAGTGACTCATAATCGTTATCTATATTAGTATGAAATAGCTGTAAATCTTCCTAAGAATAAATAAATAAAATATATTCTAGCCCAGTGCAGTGAGCCATGTAATATCTCAAAATTATGACGATCATTTACAAATTACGAGGAGATGAATCGATAGAAACAGCTACATTTATAGTCTTCGCCGATTTTTCGTAATCTTCGTAGTCAACTGACTCCAAAAAAAAAGTTAGGTTCGTAATAAAACTTTTATCGTGAAAAACTAACGACCTTCATTTATTTATTTAGCGGTTTATATCGGGTTACTGCGCGTGGTTCACCTCGGTGTACCACGGGAAGTTTTTTCCCCGAGGTGCACCCAGGTGAACCTTTTCTTCCCATGATCCACCACTTGTGTTTATTTATAAGTGTTGATTATTATATATAAACGGATATCACTCACTTATATTGTTAAAGTCGGCAATTAGATGGCGACGCGGGCGTGGCGCGCTCACCTTGAAAAAGACCGTCGAAATCGGTCGAAACTGTCGGTCTAATTGCCGACTTTAACAATATAAGTGAGTGATATCCGTTTGTATATAATAATTTGTAGTAATGGCTCACTATAGTTTTAATTCTATAAGTGTTGATGTTTTAAATGAAACTAACATGTCTGTAAAATATCTTTATCACTTCACCTCCTCATATAATGTGCTCGTATCCATGCTGTAGTCTCAGTGACTGTGTGGTGTCAGACAGGAACGAGCGCGCTGTTCTTCGCTGCGCAGGGCGGCTTCCTGGACGTGGCGCGGCTGCTGCTCGCGGCGGGGGCGGCTATAGATGCCCCCAGCACGGTGAGAAATAAAGGCCTTATATGAGCCAACTAGCGCCGCCAATCATAAAAAAATATCTTCCAATATAATCAATTTTATTAAAAAAGCTATGTACAAAATGTTTATTACGATAAATACTATTTTTTAAATGCTTATTTATAACGTGATTCAATGTCGGTAAGTTGTAGTTCGCATAATTGCGAAAAACGGCAGTTTTTGGCACATTTGTGAACTACTACTTAGCTTGTCGCAATTATGCCATGTATTGTATATTGAAAAATAGTATTCATCCTAATAAACATTTTGTAAATAGCTTTTTTAATAAAATTGATTAAATTGGAAGATATTATTTTTTTTTAAATTGGCGACGCTAGTTGGCTTGTGTCAGGCCCTTTTTGGAATTTACATTTCCACCACTTTGCAAGGAAAAGGTGGAAACGCTGAGGAGAAAAAGTGGCAGAAAATCTTTCCAATTAAATTACTTGCTAATTAGGTAAGTACATAATTATAATTAAAATACTTATAAGTATTCTTTCATTAACAGACTTGATCATTGATGCACGTAAACCTAAATTTAAAAAAATACGTGCAAAAATGTACACAACGTGCTTACTTGCAATAAAGAGATTTGAGTTTGATAAAATAAATATCGTACGTATACCGCAGCCCAAATCAAGTGTCTTATTTTGTAAACATAAACTACCCTACCCTACAAACATTTTAAGCTGTTATGATTATTGCACAGTTCGTCGTCGTCAGCCTGTATCCGTCCACTGCTGGACGTAGGCCTTCTCGCAATCCTTCCATTGTCTTCTATTTGTGGCCGTACGCATCCATTTCTTCCCACATGTGCGAGAGATGTCGTCAGACCATCTCATCGGTGGTCTTCCCACGCTGCGATGTCCCACGTCGTGATTGCACAGTTATTTTCACATTATTAGATCGGATTACTTTATTTTCACAATGATGGACAGGTTCGATCAATCAGTTCCTTCAGTGTTACGCAACAGGTAATTAGACAATCATATTTGTTTACAAAATAAGACACTTGATTTGGACTGCGGTATAGCGCAGTAGACGATTCACTTGAATCTGTTAGACATTTGTCTATGAACCTATGCAATACAATTGTACCCCGTGTATTGCAGGACGGCGGCACTCCTCTGTTCGTGGCGTGCCAGTGCGGCCACCTGCCAGTGGTCGAGGATCTCATCGCCAGGGGGGCGGACGTCAACGCGTGTATGAAGGTACGGACCACAGCAGATCAATGGTAACACTTGCAGTACGATTTCAACTCTTAGGACCCGGTAGTCGTCGTCTGGCGTCGTCACCCTGGGTTCCGCGTCTTCTTGTCTTCATCCAGAGGAGACGCCGTAGCGTCATCACTCTGGACGAAGCAGCTCGACAGTCACGTTCACTCCCGAGCTCGTAGCGGGACTCTTGATAATTGAAACTTCAGATCTTGCTCAAATTATCCAATAACTTCACCATACTGTCATTCGCGAACATTTTCTGATTAATTTAACGTGACATTAAACACATAATAACCACTATAGACATTAAAATGAAAATTATCAAATAATTTCGCAACCGTCGTTTCCCGCCATTTTCAAGAGGGGCTCGTAGTACACGTTGAAAACGATCGTACAAGTTAAGCAACGCTGGGCGAGGTCAGGACCTGGATGGGTGACCGCTAGTGACACTTTCATCTGAGCCCCTTCGTGCCTCGGGACGCACGTTAAGCAGTCGGTCCCGGTTGCTGTCGCTCGGCAGCAGTCGTTAGGCCACGTCAAAGGCCTACGGGCGGCCTGAATAACTCTGACAAATAGGTTTGGTCACTAAACCACACGATAAAAGAAAAAAAAGAAGATTTTCAAGAGCCTCTATTATTTTAGAATTAAAACTATAGTGAGCCACAAATTATTATATATAAACGGATATCACTCACTTATATTGTTGAAGTCGGCAATTAGACCGACAGTTTCGACCGATTACATCGTCGTCGGTGGGACAAGTTATGTTGGAGCGCGCACAGAGGGCGCTGATCCGCAGTGCGCGAAGAAACGTCAACGGCGACGCGGGCGTGGCGCACTCACCTTAAAAAAGACCGTCGAAATCGGTCGAAACTGTCGGTCTAATTGCCGACTTCAACAATATAAGTGAGTGATAGCCGTTTATATACAGGGTGTAACGTAAAGGGTCTATGAAGCCCTGGGAGAGTGTTCAGTATCGGTAACTGAACAACTTTTGTTGTACGACTTTTGAAATATAAAATAAAAATAAATTAATGTCTCATACAAATCGATCAGATGACCGGTACGAAATGTATGAAAAGTCAAAAAATAAATTCGCGTAAATCGAAAAGTCGTACAAAAAAAGTTGTTCAGTTACCGATACTGAACACCCTCCCTTCGGCTTCATATACCCTTTACGTTACACCCTGTATAATAATTAACCTCTATTATTTCCAATGTCCATGTCAGGACAAGGCGTCCCCGCTGTTCATAGCGGCTCAGAACGGTCACGACACGGCGTGCCTGCGGCTGCTGGAGGCGGGCGCGCGCGTGGACTGCGCGCGCGCAGACGGCGCCACCGCGCTGTGGATCGCGGCGCAGTGCGGGCACGAGCACTGCGCGCGCGCACTGCTGCAGCACGGGGCCAGTGTGGACACTGTCAGACAGGTAACATAGTGCCAGAATTGATGTATGGGACTAACTAAGAGCCTTTATTTATTTATTTTATTAATGGACTCTACAGTTCGTCATTTGCCAATGTCATGTTACAGAAAATTCAATATATAATAAATAGTCTTCTATCTTCCTCCAGGGGAGTCGCAGTGGCGTCTTCACCCTGGGTAGCCGCGTCTTCATGTCTTCATCCAGAGGAGACGCCGTAGCGTCATCACTCTGGATGAAGCAGCTCGACAGTCACGTTCACTCCCGAGCTTGTAGCGGGAACTCTTGATAAAAGTTTGAAACCGCAGATCTTGCTCAAATTATCCAACAAATTCACCACACTGTCACTCGCGAACATTTTCTGATTAATTTAACGTGATATTAATCTCAAAATTGTACCACTGTAGACAAAAATTATCAAATAATTTTGCAACCGTCGTTTCCCGCCATTTACAAGAGAACCAACTAAGAGCCTTATCACACAAGCGAATTGCTGCGCAACAGCGAATAACAGGACCTGACATGAGCCAACTAGCGCCGCCAATCTTTAAAAAAAAATTCTACCAATATAATCAATTTTATTACAAAAGCTATGTACGGTGGAACACAGAGAAAGGTGTATAGGAGAGTTTTTAAGGTTGAGATTTTCTCAAAAACTACTTGACTTATTGCAAAAATTATTTCACTGTTTGGTAGATAAAATTTAAAACTATGTAACTGTAAAAGAACTATTAAATTCGGTCCAGTAGTTTTTGAGAAAATCTCAACCTTATTGAGACCCCCTGGATATTATCTCTGTCTTCGACTGTACATAATGTTTATTACGATAAATACTATTTTTTAGGTTCTCTTGAAAATGGCGGGAAACGACGGTTGCGAAATTATTTGATAATTTTCCTTTTAACGTCTACAGGAACTATTTTGTGTTTAATATCACGTTAAATTAATCAGAAAATGTTCGCGAATGACAGTACGGTGAAGTTAGTGGATTATTTATGCAAGATCTGAAGTTTCAAGCTTTTATCAAGAGTTCCCACTACGAGCTCGGGAGTGAACGTGACTGTCGAGATGCTTCGTCCACAGTGATTGACGCTACGGCGTCTCCTGTGGATGAAGACATGAAGACGCGGCTACCCGGGGTGATGACGCTACGGCGACTCCCCTGGAGGAAGATAGAAGACTATTTATACATTGATATTTTTGTAACATGACATTGGCAAATGACGAACTGTCGAGTCCATTATTAATAATAATAATAATAATAATAATAATACTATTTTTTAAATGCTTATTTATAACGTGATTCAATGTAGGTAAGTTGTAGTTCGCATATTTGTGAACTACTGCAATTACGTCATGTATTGTATATTGAAAAATAATATTTATCCTAATATAGATTTTGTACATAGCTTTTTTAATAGAATTGATTAATTTGGAAGATATTATTTTTTTAAGATTGGCGGCGCTAGTTGGCTCATGTCAGGCCCTACTTCGTGCAATGACAACCTTAAAGTAAGCTTATTAAGGTCGTCATTGTATGAAGTAACAAAGTATTATTGAAGTAATCCTGCTATAAGAGTTCATGGTAACGGGGCAGGACAAGGGTGGATGGAAGAGGAGGGGGGATACCTTTGCCCAGCAGTGAGATTTATAGGTTAACAAAAAACAACTGTATTTGTATGTCCGTAACCGCGTGCTGTGTTCGTCAGGACGGCGCGACCCCGCTGTTCAAGGCCGCGCACAAGGGCCACGCGGCCGTGGTGCAGGAGCTGCTCAGACACAAGCCTAACCTAGGCCTGCTGCCGGTCAGTATATATTATATCTATATATTTATCTTTGTCGTTCCCAAAATAATATGCCCAAACTTCGACATACTCCCCGACTATTTTGGCAACAGGGTGTAACGTAAAGGGTATATGAAGCTGAGGGGAGGGTGTTCAGTATTGGTAACTGAATATCTTTTGTTCTACGACTTTTCGAATAAAAAATAATATTTCCAGATCCCACTCTAAATTCAAGCGCAATACGTGTATCTGGCGAATTTGCACCGATTTTAAAAGAAACTTCTCTTCTCGCACGGATATATTCTTCAACAAGACATCTCGCTGCAAATCACTCATTTATAATGATTTCTAATATTAAATCTCGCTCTGTATGAACTCATCGTCATATTCCCTAATGTATGGCACTCACTAATATAAGCATTGGTGTAATTTTCATAACCTTAAGATTAAGTACACTCTGTTTAAGCATAAGGGTATATCTATAGTTGTAAACACTCTAATTCATTAATAATTTACTAAAACTAACCCACATATTTAAATTATTGGCGAAAACTTGTAAATGGCTTAGTTTTTAACTTAAGTTTATAACCCATATTACATACATAAAAGCTGTAAGTTTTCCTATCAAATAAAAATAAATACTAAATAAAAAATTAATGTCTCATACAAATCGATCAGATGACCGGTACGAAATGTATGAAAAGTCAAAAAATAAATTCGCGAAAATCGAAAAGTCGTAGAACAAAAGTTGTTCAGTTACCGATACTGAACACCCTCCCTTCGGCTTCTTTACGTTACACCCTGTATAAGTTTGACGGACAACATAGTGATCCTATAGGGGTTCCTCTTGAACGGAAACTTAAAAACGTCATATTTGGTATACCAAAACAATTTGGCGTTAGCTAACGCCATCTATTATACTCAAAAAAGCTTAACAGTTTTTTTTAAATCGTCGTTGAACATAGGTTCGTTTTTTAATTTTCATTGTAAAATAGCCTGTATTCCCTCATCCAGAACGGTCAGTCCGCCTTGCACGGCGCAGCTATGTTCGGTCACCTGTCGTGCGTGCGCCTGCTGTCGCGCCGCAGCGACCTGCGCCTGCGCAGCGCGGCCGGCCTCACGCCGCGCCAGGCCGCCGCCGCCGCGCGCAGGCAGGACGTGGCGGACTACCTGCGCAGGCTGGAACACGACACGTGATCAATGACAGACGTGACCAGCCCACGGACACTTCAGCTTGCAGTCCCCTTAAGGCAGCGTTTCTTAACATTTTTCAGTCCGCGGACCCCTAGAAAATCAGGCACAATTTCCCTTAATAAAAATAACACAGGAATAAATTTAGGAGAAATTATTTTAGTACTGAAAAAAAAATGTGCTAAGCGTAACGATTACGAGACTTGCTGGCATTTATTTATTAATTCAAATGTTCATAGATAAGACGGCGGACCCGGACCCCCAGGGGTCCGCGGACCACAGGTTAAGAAACACTGCCTTAAGGGGACATGACCCAACTAGCATCGCCAATCTTGAAAAAATAATATCTTCCAATTTAGAACATGATGGAAAAATTCTTGCCGTGGCCAACTGAACCTGCGACCTTGTCATTCCGTGACACGCTCTTACCAACTGAGCCACCACAGGCCACGTCACGCCCACCGAAAATCTTCATCGCTTTATACATAAAGGGTAACCTTCCAATTTAATCAACATTATTATAAAGCTATGTACCTAAACACTATTTTTCAATAATACATGGCATAATTGCGACAAGCAAAGTTGTAGTTCACAAATGTGCCAAAAACGGCCGTTTTTCGCAATTATGCGAACTACAACTTACCAAAATTGAATCACGTTATAAATAAGCATTTTAAAAATAGTTTTTATCATAATAAACATTTTGTACATAGCTTTTTTAATAAAATTGATTATATTATTATTTTTTTAAGATTGGCTGCGCTAGTCGGCTCATGTCAGCCCCTTAAGCCACGGTTTAATTTTCGACGAATCTTGGAAACGGAGTTTAGTTTATAATGAAACACTCAAGAATATCAGAATACAAAATGTAATCGATCTGCTGTCAATCTCACATATTCCTATATATATAAAAAATATACTAAATCTCACGTAAATATAAACTATTTTATATAATGTACATTACATAATCTAATTTTATAACCACACGCCTTACGCGCAAATACCTCACTTACATATTGTGGTACGGTCGAAGACAAAGAAATGAGTTTTTAAGGTTGAGATTTTGTCAAAAACTACTTGACCGATTGTAAAAAAAATTCACTGTTAGATAGAAAAAAGTTAAAGTTATGTACTGTAAAAGAATTATTAAAATCGGTCAAGTAGTTCTTGATAAAATATCAACCATATTGGGATCCCCTGTCTTCGACTGTACATAATACATTGCCTTAGTACAGTTCTATAATTCTAATAGTACGGTCGAAGACAAAGAAAGGTGTACAGTAGAGTTTTTAAGGTTGAGATTTTCTCAAAAACTACTTGACCTATTGCAAGAATTCATTCACTGTTAGATAGATAAAAGTTGAAACTATGTAACTGTAAAAGAATTATTAAATTCGGTCCAGTAGTTTTTGAGAAAATCTCAACCTTATTGAGGCCCCCTGTATACTTATCTATGTCTTATATTATGACTGTACATAATACATTGCCTTAGTACAGTTCTATTATTCTAATAGTACATATAATAATAAATAGTTCTTGAGTTTGGGTGCTCTAGTAGTCAGTAAGTACACGTTATAGTTTACTAGTCAATTATTATTTGTTTCAATACGGTTGTTCTCATTTTGAAATGGATTATAATTTAAATACAATACTTTATCATTTGTAACCACAACATGTTGGGATGGGAATATAGATCTACAGTCAATTCTATTTTTGGCTTTTTACCCGACTGCCCCAGAAGGAGGGTAATGTTTTTCGTATGTATGTATGTCCATTCCTTCCTGCCGTTCTGTAGCCTAAACGGTTGTATGAGGTATCGTTAGATTCGTCTTGATTACGGGAGTGTCATATGGTATATAAAAAATAATCAAAAGGGGATAGTTTTTTTCGGGTGGTTTTTTTTGTAATAGTTTTTGCATCTATAGTATGACCGTCTAAATCAGTCTTCGCCTGCGCGGTACAGGGACGCGGGGGTAGGACGACAACGGGGACCGAGAGAGGTGCGGGGGCGGGCGCATTTCTGTTACCCCCGCATCCCTGTACCGCGCAGGCGAAGACTGATTTAGACGATCATACTATAGCCCTGCTAGCCTTGCGTAAGTCATCTCTCCATCTGATCGAGGAGCGTCCCACACTATACGAGAACCCCATCGGTTCTACGACAGATGTGACCAGCCCACTGCCACTTCAGTTTACTGATTCTATGAGCAATGTCTACCACTTTTGTCTTCTGGCGGATATACTCGTTTCTTATTCTATCTAACAGAGAAATGCCAAGCATAGCTCTTTCCATAGCTCGCTGAGCGACTTTGAACTTGTGTGCCAGTCTCACCGTCAATGTCCACGTTTCGACTCCGTAGGTCATCATCAAGTTTGATAATATTGTGTTAAAGACATTGACGTGGACATTGACGGTGAGACTGGCCCACAGGTTCAAATTCGCTCAGCGAGCTATGGAAAGAGCTATGCTTGGAATTTCTCTGTTAGATAGAATAAGAAACGAGTATATCCGCCAGAAGACAAAAGTGGTTGACATTGCTCATAGAATCAGTAAACTGAAGTGTCAGTGTGCTGGTCACATCTGTCGTAGAACCGATAACCGATGGGGTAGACGAGTTCTCGAATGGAGGCCACGAACGGGTAAACGTAGTGTGGGACGCCCCCCGACCAGATGGAGGGATGACCTTCGCAAAATGGCTGGCAGGGACTGGATGCAGAGGGCCGAGAGTAGGGTTGAGTGGCGCGCTTTGGGAGAGGCCTACGTCCAGCAGTGGACTGATACGGGCTGATGATGATGATGTGTTAAAGACTAGATATGACGTAACTATGATATTATAATCCATCTCAAACTATATTGTATCAAATTAGAGTTACAATGGTCCCGATTCTAGTTAGTTTACAAACATTTTGACGTGATTAAAAGTAAGTGTTACTCGTTAAGAGCCTTCATAGAGCCAAATAACGCCGCTAATTAAAAAAAAATCTTCCAATATAATCAATTTTATTAAAAAAGCTATTTACAAAATGTTTATTACGATAAATACTGTTAGAAAAATATGGCAATATTTTTGGACTTGTTAAATAGCTAGCTAGATCGGGGTCTATAATAATTATCACTTTTAGTTTATGTACTACTTTATATTATTTAAGTCCGACACACACAGGCGAATCTGCACGAGGCCTGCGGCCAGTTGAAACGTATGCCCCGCCCCATTTTCTCCCGTCGTTAATGTCCAGTAGGCAACGGATTGCCTAGGCCTCAGATCGCTACCTACTGTACGTGTTAATGGGCGAAAATGTGGCGGGGCATGCGTTTAAACTGGCCGCAAGATCGCCTGTGTGTGTGGATCGCCTTATACACATTCATTACACAAGCATACATAATTATACACAAGCATACATGTAACTGTTGTAAATATTGTTAAGTTTATTTTAGTAATATTGTAAGTCTGTCCACTTAAAATAAATATTACACAAAAAATATGAGCTTCTGTGTATGTCAATAGCTCAACATAATTTTAACTTTACACATTGTAGGGCCGCTTATAATAAAAGATAAACCGAGAGTTAGCGACAAACGCGGTTACCCATAGACGTGACTTAAAAGTTGTTCCACGGTTTAACCAATAGTTCTAACTGGACATTTTCAACGAACTAACACAGTTTAAGGGAAGCCAGATTAAACTATATTTGTGGCTGCCTTAACCCGGCCGCTAACTCTCAAGTTATCTTTTATGGCAAGCGGGCCTTCAGTCTCATAAATGGAATCTCGTGGAGTAACTCTCCGAGTTATTTTGATTACAATACGAATCTGATTACATAATGTAATGAATAATTAGGTTAAGGACGCAATTGTTGAATTTTTATTTATGTTATACGGAAATACAGTTTTTTTTAATATACTTATCGTCTTATTTATAAAGTCATACCCAATAAAGTCTGGTAAAGTCATTACTTGTATTGTCATTCATCAGTATTTAATTATACTGGAATTGAATAATCTAAGGCCCGTATTAATAAATCACTCTCGGCTCAAAAGTCAATCTTGAGAACGACCTCAAGATGGCGTTCCTATTAATAAACGTAACATAGGTGCGCGTTTAGGAATCGGGTATCACGTGTGTAACGCCGCCAATCTTAAAAAAATAATATCTTCCAATAAAATCATTTTTTTTTTAAAAACTATGTACACATTGTTTATTACGATAAATACTATTTTTTAAATGCTTATTTATACCGTGATTCAATGTCGGTAAGTTGTAGTTCGCATAATTGCGAAAAACGGCCGTTTTTGGCACACTTGAGAACTACAACTTAGCTTGTCGCAATTATGCCATGTATTGTATATTGAAAAATAGTATTTATCCTAATAACGATTGTGTACATAGCTTTTTTTAATAAAAATGATTAATTTGGAAGATATTATTTTTTTAAGATTGGCGGCGCTAGTTGGCTCATGGAAGGCCCTTAATAAACAAAACTCAATACTCAAGATAACTGTCAAACTCGCATTTCAGAACGTATTTTCTGATTGCAGGCGAACCGCGACTTGAAATCATCACGTGAGACGCCCTCAAGATTGGTTTATTAAATTAATGCATTACTTGAGATGGTGATCACGTCTTGAGAGTGTATTAGCTGAATTCGCTCTTGAGCTCAGACTATTAATACGGGCCTAAGAAAAAGTGTAAATATAAGATCCACTTGAGCCGCTTCTCAAAACGATGTAATCATCATGTCGCGCCGAACAGAGACGCCACTATACCAACGCAATAGCGCTGTCCCTGTCACGCACGATATGACATAGTATGATTTGATCGTTTTGAGAACCATAATAGCACTGGGGCTAATACGGGCAGTACGATCTGCCCCTAATTTACCGTTCTCAGAACGGTAAAATTATATATTTATTTCCTATCTAATATAACTACAATGAAGCAGTCCATCGATATCGGTTAGGACGCCATCATCATCCACTATAATAAAGAATTTTTAATAATTTGACTGACCATTTCAAGACATCCTTTTAAGATTAAATGTGTATTCATGGCTAGCAGAAAAATGTTTATTCAGTGCAGGAGTACTTAAGCACTGATTGATTTATTGTATAAGTAATGTGAATTTTGCATGTCATTTTATTGACTAAATGTGTCGAACTCTATTAGAAATTATTATAACCATATTAATGCAAATAAAAGACATTGCCACATTTCAATGGAGCTTTGCCCCACCTACAAAACTACGTGACCATTTAAGCTGTACCCTATCATTTTGTTGGGGACTTATTACAGGTTTCATATTGCATAATCATAATCAGTATCATTTTCTACTATTCCCGCAACTCCTATAGAAGAATAACAAAAACAATGAATAAATCGCTTCGATTTCTTACTATTTTCAGAATTCTTAATTAAGCTGTTTTTATCGAATCGCAACTTGTACAAAACTTTATTTTAAACCAATAATTTTAATAAAAAACAGAGATATTTTTACATTTATTCGTTATCTTGTACAACTTGCGGTTGATGGTGGGGCAGAATCTGGCATTGTCATTTATCTTATCTCAAACCTGACCGCTCAGCAGTCGTTGCCGTTGTTACGGGGGACACTGCGCCGCCATGTCCGCGGCCGCGGTCGCGAGGTGCTGTGCCGAGGGCCTCATGGTCGGCATGGTCTCCGTACAGCAGTAGAACAGCGCTAGGGGGTGCTGGTACGATAGCGCGGGTATGTTTGCCGGTATTAGGGGGCGGGTGCCTGCAATAACGAAATAAGAGCTATTATCTAGTTGTTTTTTTTGTAAAATTATTCCCAGTGGGAAAGGCAAAGCCAACTAGGGCATACAGCCTGGTCTGATGTTAGTAGAATGTCTGAATTTTTATAAATACATACATATATACGAAGATAACCTAACCTAAACCTACGCACAACCCTCCCAAACCCCTAAACGAAATAACTCAATGATCCACGCAACCATCAAGCTATGCAAAGGAAACCTTGCTAAGAGCACAAAACTTCACAAACACGACTTCTTTCGAGCACTCCAACTAATAGAAACGTTCGCGGACATCTCCTGATTAACTTAACGTGAGCATTATTCACTAAATACCACGGAGATTAATTAGAATTTTCACAAAAAAAGTAGCTAATGGCGTTTATCGCGCTTAACAAGGAATCTATCTAGTTTTATTAGTGGTATAGTTTTAGTAATGGACTCGACTGACAGTTTGTCATTTGCCAATTCTTGTTACAAAGTATTTCATCTTAATTTATCGTCTTCTTTCTTCCTCCAGAGGAGTCGTCACTGCCGTTACATCACTATAAAGTACTCACCATATTTCTCAGAGAAGTAGCCCGCCGCGCTGTCGTCAGTGTCGTCGAGGCACTCGCTGCCGGTGCCGTCAGCGCCGCTGTCGTCAGCGTCAGCGTGGGGCGGCGTCAGCGCCAGCATCTCCCACAGCGTCAGCCCCAGCGCCCACACGTCAGTCTTAGCGCTGACGGTACCGCCGTGGATCACTTCGGGCGCGCTCCAAGCTTCAGTGCCTGTAATATTATACGATATTAAATGACAATGCCAGATTCTGCCCCACCATCAACCGCAAGTTGTACAATATAACGAATAAATGTAAAAGTATCTCCGTTTTTTATTAAAATTATTGGTTTAAATTAAAGTTATGTACCTACAAGTTGCGAGTCGAAAAAAACAGCTTAATTAAGAATTCGGAAAATAGTAAGAAATCGAAGCGAATTATTCATTGTTTTTGTTATTCTTCTATAGGAGTTGCGAGAGTAGTAGAAAATGATACTGATTATGATTATGCAACATGAAACCTGTAATAAGTCCCCAACAAAATGATCGGCACAGCTTCAATGGTCTCGTAGTTTTGGAGGTGGGGCAAAGCTCCATTGAAATGTGGCAATGTCATTTAAAGAAAGGTTCAGTAGCGGATTCTCCTAAATTCAAACTAGGCACGTGCCTAGGGGCGCGAGGTCACAAAGGGGCGCGCACGGAAGGTGTTTAGTTGACGAAACCCAAAATAAGTACCTATTTACTATTATCTACTACTAATGCTACAAATTCTAAATGAATAAAAGTAAAAAAAACTATAACGATGTTTTAAAATATTTTTTCAGAGGTGTCCGAGAAAAAAACCATATCTCGCCCAAATGTCGGGGATTTTTGCCGTGTTTATCCGGCATCGGCAATTTAGGTGATGGCAGCCCTACACTACGACGACTCCTCTGGAGGAAGAATGGAGAGGGCAAATGACAGACCAGTACATAAAAAAACACACAGAATTTGAATTACGCATTATCCATGCTCGGTGAATAAATTAGAACATGATGCCCACGGCAAGAATTTTTTCATCATGTTCTAATTTATTCACCGAGCATGGATAATGCGTAATTCAAATTCTGAGTAAAAATAGGAGCGCATCATCATAAATCATGTTTCTAACCGAATGTTAGACATGGTTGTCGGAATACTACTACTATTGTCCGATAGATGGAATTGCGTAACATACCCTTTAAGTATGTATAAAGCGATGAAGATATTCGGGGGGCGTGGCGTGGCCTGTGGTGGCTCAGCTGGTAAGAGCGTGCCACGGAATGACAAGGTCGCAGGTTCAAGTCCTGCCCATGGCAAGAATTTTTTCTAAAAAAACACATTACCAAAATAAACAGCTTTCCCAGCCTTCTTCCTATCGACCACTCCGTTCTCGTCCAGTGGTAGGGTGACCCCGAAATCACACAGCTTGCATGCCACGAAGTCCCCGTTGACCAGCACGTTGTAGGACTTCATGTCTCCGTGCAGCAGCTGCATCTTGGTATGCAGGTAGTCCAGGGCACTTGCTATGTCTGCGGCAACCTGGGCACGTGAACGGTTGTTATCTGATATCACACTGAAAGGTGTACAGGAGAGTTTTTAAGGTTGAGGTTATCTCAAAAATTACTTGACTACATACCTATTGCAAAAATTATTTCACTGTTTAATAGATAAAAGTTAAAACTATGTACTTTAAAATAATTAGTAAATGCGGTCGAGTAGTTTTTGAGAAAATCTCAACCTTATTGAGGCCCCCTGTATACTTATCTCTGTCTTCGACTGTACCAGACAATACAATGTTTTTCTTTGTTTGGTATGAAAATGTCTTTATTTGCTAGAATAGCATTAGATCATTACAACATTAGATCCTAGATATAAGTACCTAACTTAATAATATTATTATTACTTAATTATATCCCGGCAGCTCATCGCTGCTATGTCCACTTCACAGTGTTTGTAAAATCCATCACTTAGTGGTATTATTCTTGATAATGGTTTAAAATAACTGTCCAAATTGTTTTTGAATGCAGTAACTGAGACGGCAGAGACAACATCTGGAAGTGAGTTCCAGGCCTGAACAACTCTGTTGCTCAGGAAGTGACGAGCGACATTGGTGCTGAAGGTGGTGCAGTCTAATGTCATATGGTGTCCTCGCAGCGGTCGTGTGTCTGTCATACTAAACATTGCCTTATTGAAGTCTGGGAGGTTGTATCTGAAGGTCATGATTTTAAATGTTTCGATCAAATCTCCCCTCAGTCTTGTCTTTTACAATGTGGTGAGCTGCAATATCATCAGTCTCTCTTTATATTAAAAATTGGCAAAATGAAAATTATAGATGGCAAACACCGTAATAATTAATTTTATAGATTTAATTTTAAATTATGATAGTGAGTAATTGACATTTTTCGTTTATAGCACAAAACAATACGCCTTAGCTTACTATAAGGCTGCTAAAGGACTTACTTTCAATATCTGTGCGGGAGCAAATGGTCCGGACTCCTCGTCCACTCTCCTCTCGATCAGGTCTCCCAGGGACAGGTCACACGCCTCCATACCCAAATACAGCACCTACAAACACAATTAGGTAATTTATAACACTGCTTTTTTAGCAATATATCCCTTCCTGCATATGGGATTAATACTAGTTTTGAATGTATGTAGTTCTAAGCAAGATGTTCAGAGAAAATGGAGGCGTAAAGTCCATAAAAAGAGGGCCTTACTATGAGATTTTCGCAAGAACTACTTGATTGATTACAAACTCTTTTACTTAAATAGTTTAATTCAAGCCAATCTCAACCATAATGACTTTCCTGTACACTTTTCTCTGTGTCAAACCATGCAATATTTTTTTTTGCAGAAACTGGGAAATCTCGCTTGTTAATAATTTAGAAGAATGTTATAATAGTTTTTTTTTTGACAAGTGCTGTCTTTCCAACTAGATTTAGGATTTTAACATGAACTTTGCCGCAAAAGTACGTACCCGATGTAAAAATGGCGGTTTTCTTAATCTAAAGCTATTAATAGTATCATTGTCTTCTTATTTTTATATGGTGCCAGTATTTAAGTACCTTTGTCTTGCTAAACGCGCGGAACCCTACAATGTTAGGATGTGACATCTGTTTGAGCAGGTCGGCCTCGGCCTGCAGCCGCTCCGAATACACCTTGCATGGCTTCACATGCCGGTTGATCATCTTGAGGGCCCATGGCGAGCGCAGTTGGCCGGCCCTCGGAGAACGCACCAGCTGCATCACTGATACTCCTGAAAACAGTGTGTGGAGTCTTGAGAAAAAAGTCTTGAAATTTTTCTAAATCTCAAACATGGTTATTAATATTAATGAGATAAAACGGGAATTATCGTGTTGAACTTTTGAAACATATAGGGTGACTTGCAATAAAAAATAATCCTCGAGTTAACGTCTGAACCCATGAAAACTCCATACATTTTGCTCGGGTTAAATCTGTAGATAGGGTCATGTTTTATTGCAAGTGAGGTTTAGAATGGCTAAACATAACCATGCCATCTGCAAATCTTAAATGTGTGGTTTGTTGTGTATCTTTTTTGTACTCTTATTTGAAAATATCTTGTTAAAAACTGTGAGTCCATCTATAGACATACATACAATAAATAATGATAAGGCAGGGATTGCACAGCGGCCGATCCCTGCCACCTAAAACGGAAACTCAACAATGTTTATTATCCAGAATATAAATAGTTAAGGTACTTAGGTATAGTATAAGTAACGGAAAGTTTAGTTTACCTGTGCCATATCCAAGTCTGTTCAGGAAAGGTGATGGGGGAATAGTTATTTTGTCATTTATATCTAATGCCTGCTTCGTGTTTCTCTTGATTGGCGTCTGGAATTCAGCCATATTTCCCTCTGCGATCAATGTATGTAATATCGGATACAAAACTATTAACTCAACACTTGCTGCTTCAAGTTTTTCACAGTTTTTCCGAATGTTTTCGTCAAATTACAAACAAACGTTAAAATTTTCAAAGCATCAACGGAAATTGGATTTTTTTTTCATGTCTGGCTGGTGTTGCCATGTTCCTAGAAATTAATATTACACCACCACCTTCTCACACATTGCCGCGCAATATTCATTGTTTTAATGTACCCCATGCCATAAAATAATTTGACTGCGTTGTGGTTACGTTCCAAATTATTGACTTTTAAATTAGTTCAAATTAAGGATGCGTTCAACTCCAATAAATTGTTAATACCTACCTATTCAAAGTAATTTCTCGCTTCAATGTACAAGTAAAACTAAATATTCATGTTTTCGCATCGCACGCGCGCATCATCAATATCATTCATCACTGCTGTGCTTTGATTTAACCCGAGCCAAGCGATTTTATTAAAATGCATGTACTTACTTGCTTCAGTAGGGAAACTTGCATTAATTATGATGTAACAATCAAGACTTTACGCAATTAAACGTAATGTAGCTAATGAAATGTATCAAAATTATAATGATGTTTTGGTTAATAAATTACGTCGGTTATACAGTCGTAGGAATGCCAGTTTTTCCACTTACAACTAGATAGATTACTAAATAGTCATTACTCAGAAGAGCTGTTGTTGTCGTGTTAAAACTTTGTTACGGAGACCTGAGTTTAAACTCGTGTGCTATTGTTCATAAACCTCACTTTCCTTAAATCGTGTTGCTATTCCTTTCGCACTTCGGTAAAACAGGTTAATATAGAAAGGGCGGCCTAAACGGTGGCGTAACTTTAAATCACGTTAAGAATACGCGCCGTAGTCATAGTTTAGTTTAATTATCTCATCGTAACTTCCGTAATTGATAAGAGCTAGATTCACAATCTCAGCAATGCTGGTCCGATGATAGGCCCAATAGGCCCACGTTTTCATTTTGGTCTATTGAACAGCATTGCCACGATATCACGCCAATACTTTTCTGAGATTAGAATCCACCCTAAATAAATTACTTACCTAGTTCATAATTTTGTAATGTACTTGTGTTAAAAGTATTTCGATAACAGTGCTTCCACACGGAAGGACAAACTTAAAAACATTATACTTACCACATTGTTTTGGTGGAAGCATCGAGCATTAGGCGCATTAAACAGTTCCTCAGGACGTAGTGGTTTCTGCTCATAAATCAGTTTAATTAGAAGATGAGTATCTCCTAATACATAGTACGGGTTCCGGGTCATTTGCGCGCGTAATGGGAGGATGCGGTGCTCGAAATCTTGTAATGGAAACTGAAATTGGCGCGAAGGACAGCGGCCGGAACTTGAGGAAGTAATCATTTACTGACAGGTTACCTACAATACATTATCAAAACACATACCTATCTGCATTCTACATTACTTCTTATGTTTGGTTTGGCCTCTTTAAAATACTTACACAATTTTTTTAAATTATTTAACTTAAATATTTGGTTAAGTAAAGACCGAATCCTCATTGCACTGGGGCACATACTTTTACAGAGAACGGGTAAACGTAGTGTGGGACGCCCCCCGACCAGATGGAGGGATGACTTTCGCAAGATGGCTGGCAGAGACTGGATGCAAAAGGCCGAGAGTAGGGTTGAGTGGCGCGCTTTGGGAGAGGCCTACGTCCAGCAGTGGACTGATATGATGATGAACCCGAGCTTAAGACATAGCTTTCCTTGGCCTTGCACCAGGGAAAAGGCCCTAATCTGTAATCCTAGCCACAACGCTATATCCGTAAGATTTCCTAAACGACAGACTGTCCTAAACATTAGAATTACGACAAAACAAACTTTAATTGTACCGCCAGAACGGCAACATATGTCGTAGCTAATTGAATAGAGATGTCCTTACCGCCGTTTCTCAATGGGAGGAAGTGCTCGGTCCGGCGGCGGCGATAATCGCCAATACCAGCATGATGGGTTGTAGTGATCAGTCGGCGATCGCATCGGACGCTCGTGCGGGCGCGGGTGACGCAACGGTCCGGCAACATGTCGCGCGGCAGCAGGTGGGTGCAGTGACACGCTCGATTTGAGCTGTTAGCAATAAAGCTAGTTTAACCTCGATTAAGACGTGTTTTGTCATTTTTAGGAGGATAATTTTGACTGTCAATTTTCATGCAATTTTGACAGTCGTAATTGTGAGTTCGGACTCAGAACTGTCTATGAAAAACCTAACTTTGCTTAAACCACGTTTCGTCACCTTTAGATTTCGTTAGAAACAAACTATAATTATTTAAGCCTTCGGTATTACCTTTCTAACTAAGGTAAGTACCTAATTTTATTTTTAACAAAGTGTGGAAGTGACAAAGAGCTAAACTAGGTTTAATTGTGGCTAGCAGCCGTTAAGTTAGAAGAGACTCCTAAGTCCCGTTTATGATAGCGTTAGTGTTTCACACATTTCACCTTTACCCAGTTCTATGAAGAGCCTGTCATTACGGTTTGTGAAACTATACCAATGCTGCGGTTGATACCTAAATGTAGAGTTGTGCTCAGTTTAAAAATGAAGTTTCGAAATTAAAGTCACAATTAAGTACATAGTTCTAAAACAGTTCCTCATACAGAATAGCTTCTATACTCTGGATGAATATTTCGATAGTGACAAATATATTTAAAAATACTATTGTAACTATTACTTACCTACCAAGCTAACATAGATCTGCTAACTTATGACTAAGCTATTTAATGCGATTTAACTTCAATCGAATTTAATTTATTTATTGTAATTTATATTGAATTGGAATGAGAAAATTGATAATAAAATGTAAAACTATTATATTAAGTTGTAGTGCTTTTGCAGGGTTCGTGTGAGAGTCAATAATATAATAATGTAACACCATGTAAGTACTACATGAAGCAATAAATTGATTTGATTTAGTTAAATAGCTAGGGTATGTAGACTTGGACACAAGCATTGTAGTATGAGGTACAGGTTCGTTCCCGATTACTGGACTTTAGAGATTCCGCTAGAACGAACGAAAAAAGTTTTGTGAAGAAAATGTAACCTATTCATGTTATCCAACCAATCCGCATTGGCCCAGCAGGGTAGCCTTCCCTTTATGTCAGGGAAGGTATGTGCCCGAGCAGTGGATACATAAAAATTGATGATGATGAATCATGTTACAAAGAGCAGTTCGGTATGTCCAGAGGCGGGGATTGAACCCACAACGTCTGCGCTAGTATCACCCAGCCTATTGTACGAGTAGTGCAAGCCTTCCGTGATTAGTTTTAAGAATTCTGTGAAGAATATTGTAGCCTCAAAAGACATTGCCACATTTCAATGGAGCTTTGCCCCACCTACAATACTACGTGACCAAGTTGTACCTATCATTTTGTTGGGGACTTATTACAGGTTTCATATTGCATAATCAGTATCATTTTCTACTACTCTCGCAACTCCTATAGAAGAATAACAAAAACAATGAATAAATCGCTTCAATTTCTTACTATTTCCTGATTTCTTAAATAAGCTGTTTTTTTCGAATCGCAACTTGTACATAACTTTATTTTAAACCAATAATTTTAATAAAAAACGGAGATATTTTTACATTTATTCGTTATCTTGTACAACTTGCGGTTGATGGTGGGGCAGAATCTGGCATTGTCATTTGAGTGATTTCCATAGCCTAATGGCATACATTACCTTGGGTGTATCCCTTATGGAATATAATTAGGCATGACTATATGTTACGTAATATTACTGAATATTTTTTAATGAGTGGTTCCTTCCGCTATTTCAGCCTTCATTTTTGTGGCTATCATTTACATTATTACATCCTAATTATTACTTATTTACCGATATCTAATTAAGGTCGAAGTCAAATTTCTTTATTGCAAGTAAGCACGTTGTGTACATTTTTGAACGTCAACATATTTTTGAATTTACATTTACACCACTGCGCCAACGCTGAGAAGAAAAAGTGGCAAAAAAACTCTCAGCAGCGCATCTTTTAAAATAATGGTAACTCAATTACTTAATAACTAGGTACATAACTATAATATTACTATTATTAGTAATCTAAAATCTATTCTTCATGCGGAACCGGCGACACACACCATGCATGTTCATCGTTTAAATAGTCATCTATCCTGTAATACGCCTTCTTAACAGTGTTCCTTTAATGAATTGTTTAAATTTCCTCTCTGTCAACGTCGTGACTCTTTCTGGCAACTTGTTATAAAAGCAAATACAGTACCTACCCCATGAAGGCTGTATTAACCTTACGTAGTATATCCATTAAATATCTCCATTATGATACTAATATTTATTTCAAAAGGTACAATATAAAATATTAAAAAAGAAACATTCATTATTTAAAAACCTAAAATAAATTATTTTTAAAATTTAGACTTATTATATCTAGATACTTATATCCACAGTATTGTTTCTAACCGTGACTCTTTTAAAATAGAAGCTTGTTTGTTTTTATTAAAGTAATTTGCATTTTATTGCAAAATGCATGTATTCGCAAGGGAAATCTGAAACTCTTAGCTTTGTGTTACGAATCTATTTGCCAATAAGTCTGTTCGTCTGACTGGAAGTCAATTATGAAACGTTCGTTTCGTTTCTTATTTTTGATGTTTATCTAGATTTGTTTTACATCACATCACATAGCGATGCATTAAAATATGGTTATTATTGCACAAAACAAAAGTATTCTCGCAAACGCGAATCTTGAGACATATGAGTTTTAAATTAATACCTACTTACTTCACACACTTCCAATCTCGCTACCGTCAAAGTACCTACAACACAGAAAGGTTTAAGGTTGAGATTTTCTCAAAACCCTACTTTTTTTTATCGAGGGGAAAATCCTCATGGATACCTCTTTGCCACGGGGAGGCGAAGAGGTTATGTCGGACTCTTACCGACTAAAACCCCTCGGTGTTCCAACTCGCCGCCTTACGACGGAGTCACGGGGAGACTTGCGTATTGCTTCCGCGACTCCGCCAGCGGGTGTCCGGGGGACCCTTCTCGGGGGACTTTGACTCCCATCCGGCTGTTAGTGGCATGCTGGAACACAGACACGCCGACCAACTCGAGGACCTGTTACCGGGCGTTGGACTACCCCGTGTCCACTCGCCCGTAAGCCCTCATTACGGAGGGAGGTTTCGGGCATACGCCAGCCTCCTCCGCCCGACTCTCCTGCGGTGCGAATCCGCCGCAGGAGAGTCGGTTTTAGGCGGTAAGAGTCCGATATAACCTCTTCGCCTCCCCGTGGCAAAGAGGTATCCATGAGGATTTTCCCGTCGATAAAAAAAAGTAGGGTTTTGAGAAAATCTCAACCTTAAACCTTTCTGTGTTGTAGGTACTTTCTCAAAACCCTACTTATCTCAACCTAATTGAAGCCCCGTGTATAATCACTCTTCTATGTTTTTGACTGTATCTGTGACACATCCCTTAACGCCCTATCCTTAGGGCTACTGTGCAACTTTTGCAAGCAACAACGAAAGACTTAGATTAATCAATTCTTAGACCCATATTAATAGTCTGAGCTCAAACCCGTCCTCAAGAGCGAATTCAGCTGATACACGCTCGAGACGTGGTCACCATCCCAAGTATGTCATTTATTATTAATAAATGACATACTATACTATATTATATAAATGAGAACTATACTATATAAATGAGAACTACTCTTGACGTCGATGTCTTTAGATAAGATAAGATAAATATTCTTTATTGCACAAAAACAGATACACATACTAAGCTTAAATTAAACAACTATTATACAATAGGCGGTCTTATCGCTGAGAGCGATCTCTTCCAGACAAACTTTCTTTCTTTCTTTCTCAAGTCGCGGTTCGCCTGCAATCAGCAAATACGTTCTCAAGTGTGAGTTTGACAGTTCCCTTGAGAACTGAGTTTTGTTTATTAATATGGCGTTACTCACGTGATACCCGATTCCTACACGCACCTGTTACGTTTTTTAATAGGAACGCAATCTTGAGGTCGTTCTCAAGATTGACTTTTGAGCTGAGAGTGATTTATTAATACAGGCCTTAGTGTTAAATACAGTAAATTCCGTTTTATCTCGACAACAGCTAGAAATATAGAGTTATCATAATTACATAAACAGTCAATCGAATCGACTCTAAATCCCATTCCAATCTGGGGTAATTAGGCAGATGGTATTCGACAATTTGGAAACACAAATTCCAAAACAAGCGTGCGTTTTGTTTGTTTGCAAAACACTCCGAATTGGACCGGTATGGAAATGTGGGACTTAACGCATGGCCGGCGATTCCAAGCACTCGCAAAAAGTAACATAACTCGTGCCACGACAACTGACGGGCAATTACAGACTCGTATTACTGCTTAGCCATTGATCAATAGCTTGCAACTCGGGTATTGTACTCCTAATAAGGTACTGTGGCTAAATAAAATAGGACATCGATAAAATTCGGGCTTCTGGCCAAGGGCGTCGCTAGCCGATGGCCCATGGGGGGGAAGTCGATATAAATTACAGCTGTGTGTGAGAACAGGCGACGACGCGGCCGCGTGGACGGAATAGGAGAGACAGTAGCACTCTCCTCTCCCCGCTCGCTCTCGCCTCATCGCCTTTCCAGTACCTGACTAAGGACTTTGCATTGGGCTGGATATTTTTTCTAATCTCTAGGGGGGGGGGGCAGCTGCCCCTACTGCCCCCCCCTGGCGACGCCCTTGCTTCTGGCCAAAGGATGGTTTTCCCAACTGACTACGGAATCCCTAGAGTTCGTTAAATGGTCCGTATCAATATTCTGAGCTCAAACCTGGACTGGTCTTGAGGACTCAAGAGCGAATTCAGCTGATACACTCTCAAGACGTGATCACCATCTCAAGTATGTCATTTATTAATAAACCAATCTTGAGGGCGTATCACGTGACGTCTTTCTCAAGTCGCGGTTCGCCTGCAATCAGCTGAGTTTGACAGTTATCTTGAGAACTGAGTTTTGTTTATAAATACGGCGTTACCACCATTTAGGCCCCATATCCCTTACTATCTTAACCTTTTTTAACGAAGTGTGAAAGGGATAGCAACACGATTTAAGGGAAGCGAGGTTTAACCAGGTTTATGAATGAATTCATATATCGCGTCTATTTGTAAAAAAAAATAGCGGTAAAAAGAGGTCAATGTTCTTTACCTAAATTTTATTAAACCACAATTCCTCGATTGTGGATGTTTAATTTTAGAAATGCCCCAAAAATGGAATTTGACTACATTTGACATTAGTTAAACTTAGATCCTCATCTAAGTTGATAACTAATGAATTGCAAAACGATTCGTGCTATCGTTTATTCAATGAAATCTCCATAATTCATAGATTTGGATGTAACAGTAAAAGCGAGGTATTTACATATTGCGGCCCGCAGACCTAATTAATACAATAATTAATTTAGAGTTATGAAACAGTATGGTGTGAAGTCGCTACTAAGAGCACGGACTGTACAGGGGTGCTAAAATGAGACTCTACATTGGTAGAGATGGCGTTTTCTATTTCTAAAAGGAAATTGTTCATTTTTCGCCTTCAAAATGGATTAAAACTGGACTTGCTTACATTATAACTAATTTATGTGCAAATATGAAATCGGAACCTCTATGCCTGTGTATCCAGCTAGCATTTGTTCCTTGTTAAAAAAATAATATCTTCCAATATAATAAATTTTATTAAAAAAGCTATTTACAAAATGTTTATTACGATAAATACTATTTTTCTATATACAATACATGGCATAATTGCGACAAGCTAGGTTGTAGTTCACAAATGTGCCAAAAACGGCCGTTTTTCGCAATTATGCAACTACAACTTACCGACATTGAATCACGTTATAAATAAGCATTTAAAAAAAAGTATTTATCGTAATAAACATTTCGTAAATAGCTTTTTTATAAAGTCAAAGTCCAATTTCTTTATTGCAAGTAAGCACGTTGAGTACATTTTTGCACGTCAACATATTTTTTGAATTTACATTTACACCACTTTGCAAGGATAAGGTGCCAACGCTGAGGAGAAAAAGTGGCAAAAAACTCTCAGCAGTACTGGAAAGACTGGGAATTTACTAACCTGCCTACAGGTTTCACTAAACTCATGGTTAGATAAGACGATTACGACTTGTACGACCCTGATTTTTAACAGCCCTGACTTGTAGGCGTTTTTCCGAATGTATTCAAGTTATGTTAATAATTATTACGATAATGACTTATTCTCTCCCTAATCGTGAGGCAGCCGTGAACATGTAATGTGATAGCTGACACTCTGACAGTGACAAAAGTTATCGAAGATTCATCATTTCGGTTACGGAATATAAATATGCTATTAAGTATACAAAAAAGTTTCATCGATAGAGGAGTTATTGTTGGGGTCTCCATACAAACGCTCGCCAGAATGACTGGCCTAATACGGTTACAAGTATAGTCTTTCCCACATAGGCGCGATGTGCACGCGGCTTGCGGCCAGATAAAACGCATGTCCCGCTCCATTTTCTCCCGTAACATCCAGTAGGTAGCGGATTGCGGTCTAGGTATCAGATCGCTAAATAATGGACGTTAACTACGAGAGAACATGGGTCGGGGCATGCGTTTCAACTGGCCACAAGCCGCGGCCGAGAAAGGTGCACCTACAAGAGTTTTTAAGGTCGAGATTTTCTCAAAAAGTATTTGATTTTTGAAAATTCTTTACAATTGCAAATTGGTACTTAGAAAAATTGTTTATTATATACACATATTACTTATATGTTGAAAAAAAATTTAAAACTAAACTGTTTAAACTAACAACCTACAAATGTACAAAAAAAATTATATATAAAAAACCTGCGCCAAGTCCCAAGTATGTACATACTATACTATTTAGATGTAAAATAACTTTTACAATCGAAGCGATAACTTTTATTTGACTTTGACTTAGCATAAATAAGTAAGCAAACAAAATGACGATGGTGTTACAATGTACTTTTCTACCAATAAATAAATAGGCCCGTCGGCCTTACACGTTAAATATTCCAATAGAACGTGCTAGGGAAATAAATCTACATGTTTTACTGGCAATAGTTTTTTTAAATGAATCAAAGAGTAATAAATCATTTTAAATAGATCCTTACTATTAGCTGCGCGCACGCACGTCTGGCTGTTCGTGCATTTAACCGTTTGCCTAATTAAAACATCCTAATTATTTTTTGCTACACAAAAATTCGACAGTTTCAGAAGTTTCGACATCGAGCCGCGATAATAATAACTTAATTCGGCTAAAAAGTAATACAAGTAGCATTGTGGTTTAGATAAGTATCTTGGGAATCTATAAATAGAGCTATACCTATCTGAGTATTTTTGTATATTTTAGGCAGTACCTAAATACCATTTGTGTCAAGAAGATTAACTCCGCATTAACTACTTAAGGGCCTGATATGAGCCAACTAGTGCCGCCAATCTTGAAAAAATAATATCTTCCAATTTAATCAATTTTATTAAAAAAGCTATTTACAAAATGTTTATTAGGATGAATACTATTTTTCAATATACAATACATGGCATAATTGCGACAAGCTAAGTTGTAGTTCACAAATGTGCCAAAAACGGACTACAACGTACCGAAATTGAATGACGTTATAAATAAGCATTTAAAAAATAGTATTTATCGTAATAAATTTTACATTTTGTAAATAGTTTTTTTAATAAAATTGATTAAATTGGAAGATATTATTTTTTCAAGATTGGCGGCGCTAGTTGGCTCATATCAGGCCTTTAAGCCCATTCAGATCTCAAATTTGTCTTGCACTAAAGATAAAGTGTCAAATTCGAATTAACCCTTGTCTAACAATAGTTAACCAGGCGGTCTATGTATCATCATCATCAGCCCGTATCAGTCCACTGCTGGACGTAGGCCTCTCCCAAAGCGCCCCACTCAACCCTACTCTCGGCCCTCTGCATCCAGTCCCTGCCAGCCATCTTGCGAAGGTCATCCCTCCATCTGGTCGGGGGGCGTCCGACACTACGTTTACCCGTTCGTGGCCTCCATTCGAGAACTCGTCTCCTCCATCGGTTATTGGTTCTACGACAGTGACCAGCCCACTGCCACTTCAGTTTGCTGATTCTATGAGCAATGTCAACCACTTTTGTGTTCTGGCGGATATACTCGTTTTTTATTATATCTAACAGAGAAATGCCGAGCATAGCTCTTTCCATAGCTCGCTGAGCGACTTTGAACTTGTGGGCCAGTCTCACCGTCAATCTCTCAAGGTCTATGTAGACCTTAGAAGTAGGTATACCGCAGCCCAAATCAATCGATAAAACAGTTAAAATTAATCGATAACTTCGGTGAGTCATTTAAATTAAAACATCCGACGAAATCCGGTCTACACTCAAAATTTAAACGAAAGAAAAGTTTATAAATAGGTACCTCACCACACGAACCTATCAAAGGTGCGGAAGTAATTGATATTCATAGTTTTATTTGACACTTTCTCCTGTTATAGGCATCTCTTAAATTGCGAATAACTTAGGAGTTCAAGGCGCGTTAGTCTCAGTTTTACGAAGACAGAGATAAGTACCTATCCAGGGGGCCTCAATAAGGTTGACATTTTCTCAATAACTACTAAACCTATTTTAATAATTCTTTTACAGTACATAGTGTTAACTTTTATCTATCTAACAGTGAAATAATTATTGCAATAGGTCAAGTAGTTTTTGAGAATATCTCATCCTTATAAACTCTACTGTACACATTTCTCTGTCTTCGATCGTACATAAATACTTTGGGAATATTTTTCACGTCAACATTTTTTGAATTTACACTTAAATATATATTTTATTTACCGTGATGAAACCTGCATGCCGTAGAAGAAATAAATCTAAGGCATGTGAAATCCACCAATCCGCAGTGGGCCCGCGTGGTGGATCATGGCCCCAGCTCCCTTGACGTAAGGGAAGGTCTGTGCCCGAGCAGTGGGGCAATATAAATAGACTGATGATGATGATGATTTACTTTGCAAGAAACTCTGTAATTAAATGTAGCTTTTATATTATAATAGAATAGTAAGTATCTAATTTTGACCTGTAAGTTCCCGGAATAATAATAAAATTAAATCTTCATAGGAGTATCGTTACATATTAAAAAAAACATTACCCTCCTTCTGTGACAGTCGGAAAAAGTAAAAATATTGTATTGCCTAAATTGCAGAACAATCAGGATACACTTTAAAGTGCGATCTTATCGTGAGCTCGCTCTTACAACCTGCGAACATTAAAAGCATTTAGACAGTTTGAGATCGGGCTGACACTAAGCCATGTTCAAAATTGTCTCTGACTGATGACTGATAAATTGCATAGACTTTTGACAGTTGTAATACCGAGCTCAGACTAAGCTCAAAATCAAAGTTGTCTCTGAATTTCCGCTTTAGTAAGAATAAAGTAGGTTGAGATTTATGCTATGCATCGATAAATGCGGAAGCATGCTATACGTAAGTATGGCTGAGTAACGCAGTGTAATCACAAAAGAAACCTACATAATACGAAATAAAATATAACGCACTGTTACGGACGACATTAGACTAAACATCGGTCATACAATTATTCTTGTTTTGTACACAAATGAGACTATCGATAGTTATATAATAACATCTGTGACGCAGCGGGACGCAGGCGCAGGTGCCATGTTTGATAACACCTATTGTGTGACCGTCAGGGGATGACTGCGGCCATCCACGCTCACATTTAGTCGTTTGCCGTCCAGCAGCGCAGCCAGGCTCAGACATGCCACTCTCGGGGTGACAGGCGACATTTTTGGCTAATTATGTCTATACTTCCGATCATGGGCGTACCCAGGTTCTGGGCCAGGGGGGGCAAATCAGATTTTTTATAAGCTAGGTGCTTATAGAAATAAAGAACGCGCCGCGTAATTTTTAGTTGTAAAAATATTGTAATGCACAAATGGCAAAAAGTTCGTTTTCTTAATTTTTATCGATAAAGTTACTAGATAAGATACTTAGTAGGGACGTCAACTTTATGTGTGTGGGGGGGGGGGGGGGGGGCAGCTGGGTACGCCCATGCTTCCGATAATAGAGTTTCACAGACAATTTTGAGCGCAAGCTTACTGTAAGGTCTTACAATTGTCTCAGCATTTTGTTAAGAGATTCATATACAGTTTTGAGATCAAGTTTACTTAGCTTAGGCCCGTATTAATAAATCACTCTCAGCTCAAAAGTCAATCTTGAGAGCGACCTCAAGATGGCGTTCCTATTAATAAACGTAACGTAGGTGCGTGTTTAGGAGTCAGGTATCACGTGAGTAGCGCCGTATTAATAAACAAAACTCAGTTCTCAAGAGAATCGTAAAACTCACACTTGAGAATGTATTTGCTGATTGCAGGCGAACCGCGACTTGAGAAAGACATCACGTGATACGCCCTTAAGATTGGTTTATTAATAAATGACATACTTGGGATGGTGATCAAGTCTTGAGTGTATCAGCTGAATTCGCTCTTGAGGGCGGGTTACGGGCATTAGAAACGTTTGACATTGACAGTTGTCACAGCGAGTTCACGCTAAGCTAGTGCTCAGAACTGTCAATGAATCATGGCCTAAATTCGCGCACAAAATTGTCTCTGAATCTCAGGTTAAGACACCAGCAGCCTTCCCCATTCTACGCAGCATCCAAGCCAAGACACAGTACATTTTCCTTATCAATACTTTATTTTTGTTTCAGGTCCCTGATAATAGTCTTAGTGATCGAGCTAGCAGCCATCGGGTCCCAAGTGAGTGCCTTCACACTGGGTCGACACGGCATTGAACCTGCGACCGACTTAACCGCAGCCGAGACCTCCAACCTACATGTGAGAAACGAGCTGAGACGCAATGACGTCATAACAATCGATGTAAATAATGACGCCATATCCCAGAAGATTGTTCCCATTGAAACTACAGCCAAAACAGAAGATATACAGAAGAATGTATTTAAGGTAGAATCTGATGTCGCAGCTTCAAGCGCAGCATATGAACATCAGGGAATAGATGATAAAACTACAAAAGGGACTTCTGAAGGAACTAGCGAAGTAATAACATCCAATAGTAACGGTTACGTAAGTGATATTACCAGTGAAGGTGTATTAGAAAGTGAAAATCCGTCTACTACAGTGATTAGTCAGCAAATAACAACAGAAAATGCCACCGTTCAAGGTACTTTAAATGCATCTGTAACAAGTGAGAGCACAGTGGGTATGACGGATAGAGCACCGGATAATACGACTAATTATTCGACAGAAACTATAGAAAGGAATGAAACTACAAACAACGATGCTGCGTCTCCTAGCACTGTGCTAACATCATCATTAGCACAAATAATAAGTTCAAACATAACTAATAGAGACGTTGAAGAGAATAATGTCACGACGACTTCAACATCAGAATCGGAAGCTACTCCAGAACTTAAGAGACAAAGAGAATCTACAACCATACAAAGTGAATATAGTTCCATAACACCTTATTGGAAGAAATACACCGCTATCGAAAGAAAGCGCACTGGTACTACGTCTGTAGAAGATGAAACAGCTTCATCCACAGAAAAGGAAGAAGTGATGGTTCGAGCACACACCGCGCAAGCCAGTATTAGTTTAGAAAAAGCCTTTAGTATATCTTCTGATATTCCATCATTGGAAAGATTGAAAATCGAGCTTCTATCGCTTACTAGTAAGCAGCCGACGACGAAAACTCTAGAAGCGACAAGTCCTCTATTTGCAGACGACACTGCCCCTCTGTCGACACCAGGTTCAACAGAACTGGCAGATATCGGAACAATGTCCAGTGAAACGACCAGTAGCAATGGTGGAGCAAGATTTGGTATCTTGACATCACAGCGAGCCGGGTTCCTAGATTATTCATCGAAAGCAATCCCGTCAGAGCTAACGACAGTAGAAAATAAAGCACAGCGTATTAAACAGGACGAGATAGAAAAGCCGCGGACAGTCGAGCCGCTAAATGACCAAAAGTCGAACAAGAAAATCAATAGTATGGCATCGCAAAGCCAATTGGTAAGGATACCTTGACAAAAATGTTTTGTTAAATTTGATATTTTATAAAATAATGTTAGTACCTGTACTGTACATAATGTTCTTTAATTTGCAGGCCGAGGACGCGATCAATGAAGAATTAATGAAAGAAGAAATGCTTAATGAGAACATAGACACCACGCCGCCACGAGAGGAACGATTTGGTGCTAGAAATATTAAACATAGCGTTGTTACTGAAAAGCCTGTTACTACATCAACTCAATATGTCGTTCAAGCGATTCAAGATACCTCGATCGAAGACAAATTGAGCGTGAGACCTATTAGTTCGGAAAGATCCAAAAATGCAGGTTTGTACACTATCAGTCCAAATTATAAGCCGTTGAAGAAATTGGAGGTTCAACCACCTAAACCGTTCGTCCGAAACCCCGACGACAATAGCTGGAGGAACGAGAGTCTCAGTTCGCTGGGCATCGTGTTCAAAGCTAAAAATTCATCAAAACCTTTCACTGAAGTTCTGAAAAATAAGACGGAGACAGAAATGAACGCTTTACCGGATAAATACAATAAAGATGAAGAACCCGAACTTAGGGAAAGACTGGAGAAAATTGCTGAAATTAGGAAATCTAAGAAAAAGAAGATAGACGGTGAGACTGTTTACGTAGATTACGAGGAAGGTAATGCCTCTGGGGAGACTACGAGTCTGCCTAAAATAGAAATTCCGATACCTACGAGAGAATATCCAACAGATGTGCTCAAAATTTCTCCTCCAAATTTGTCAGTCAATGAACTGGTGGCTAAGAGCGAAACTACTACAATTAAAAATGTGAAAGCTCCGAAGCAGTTAGAAGAGCCAGTCATAACCACAAAGCCGCCGATAAAACAGTATAACATAGAAAGCTACGATGGTGTCGACGATGAAGAAGCTGATTACGTGACCCTAGCTAACATTGATTTGAAAAAATACATAACTTCCGTAAGAGACAGCCAAGGACCGTTCACCACTCCAGCCACAGCTGTCGTCCAACCAATAAGGCAATATTTGCCAGACAGGCAACCTACGCTCCAATACTTCCCACCGCGTATAACACAGAAAGTCAACGTGAACCAATACGACGACGATTTTCAGAGGACGAATAACGCGTATACTGTGAATAATAAGGTTCCTAAGAAACTTGCAATAATCCCTTATCCGACTTTGCCAGCCCTTGCCGCTGAAAGAGATAGACATAACACAATCAGACCTACAGATTATACGCCACGGCAAAGACCTGTGGACCAGAATAGAAACAACTACAATTTCAATGAAGATAACTCGTACGCAAATGAAGACGGATTTAACAAGGCAACATACGTCATAAAACATTTGCGAGACTTTATAAACGAGGCGGGTAAAGACAGCGATGAAGAAAGAAACCCTCAGTACATCATCACTGAAGTCCCAGCCAGGGGAGTCACGAGAAACGAGTACGTACAGCAGAACAGAGAGAAATCCAACGATTATGAAGACTACGAATCGCAGTTCCGCAAAGAAGTTCTAGACCGATTCGTGGATAACTTTAATCAGAACAGCGAGCGTTTCAAAGCGGATTTTCCAATTCTGTACAATACTAGCGTGGTTCATAGTAAGTTATCAGGTGGTGACAGAGGTCAGGCGTCGTCTAGTGCCTTTATGAAGAGGTTGTATGAGGATGCTAGGGCTAGGGGTGGATACGTTCAGAAGTGTGATCCGAATTGCGAGCGTCTGGTGGAGTTGTCGCCGGAGTACGAGCTTCATTACTACGTGCCTGATCAGGAGGAAAGAGAACAGGTGGAGGCGAGGCCTCTGACGAGAGGGGGGCCTTTGCCCACTATACCGGGAGCTCAACCCTATAGGATACGAGTGTAGCAGTTGCGAAGTTCTGTAAATATAAAAGACTGTGTCGTAGCATTAGTTGTGTGTCGTGTTAAGAATTAGGATGGTTTACCTGTTAAGCGGATTCTGGGTTTTGGTTTTGTAGGACCTACATGCGGGGAGGATTCGCGTGACAGGAAAAACGTTATCAATACGTACCTTCTTATTCATATCTTCTCGTCTTCAATACCACAATGCCTAAAAACTAAGGTCTTCAACCAGTGCGTCCTGCCAGTGATGACCTACGGAGCCGAAACGTGGACATTGACGGTGAGACTGGCCCACAGGTTCAAGGTCGCTCAGCGAGCTATGGAAAGAGCTATGCTTGGAATTTCTCTGTTAGATAGAATAAGAAACGAGTATATCCGCCAGAAGACAAAAGTGGTTGACATTGCTCATAGAATCAGCAAACTGAAGTGGCAATGGGCTGGTCACTGTCGTAGAACCAATAACCGATGGGGGAGACGATTTCTCGAATGGAGGCCACGAACGGGTAAACGTAGTGTGGGACGCCCCCCGACCAGATGGAGGGATGACCTTCGCAAAATGGCTGGCAGGGACTGGATGCAGAGGGCCGAGAGTAGAGTTGATTGGCGCGCTTTGGGAGAGGCCTACGTCCAGCAGTGGACTGATACGGGCTGATGATGATGATGACCTTCTTATTCTTGAAGGTGAGAGACTCTGCACCGACTCCACGAAGGTGGGAGTCTTGTGCATTTCCCCCGCGCTGTCAGCTCAGCCCCAGCTCGCTGAAGGAGCGCATCAGGGTTGCCGGCTGACAGCTCCACTGTTGCAGGCTTTCCGATACTGATATGCTTGTGTCCGTCCTCATACCCATACCGGGTTTCTTCGGTAGCGGGATAGTTGAGCAAGACGTGCCTTCTTTTAATCTTCATTCTTTCCATTGTAAGTTCCAATAATTCAGCAAAACAGAATTTGTTAGCGGTATTCCATGAATGTGTATATGTTTTTCTTATATTAATTAAGTTTGTATATTTAAAGCAATAAGTATATCTAAAAATGTACTTACCTCTCTGTCTAACATTAGAGACTAATTATACTTCGTTCATCTTCTTAGTCTTAAATTACTGTTAGTTACCAAAGATGTGTGTTAAACTGTTATATTCAAATAACCCAAAAACTGTAGTCCTTACAAAAATTGTAGATATTTATTTATGGGCGATCGTTTGTAATTGTACAGTCGACAGCACATTAAATGCAGTGGTTTTGTTTAGTGTAGGTCGATGTGCTGTCGACTTTACATTCTAAAATTACCAAATACGTGTCATTAGGGTGTGTTTGTGATATGACAATATAATATTGTACAAAGAATTATTTAGTTTTATTTAAATCGACAATTCCTAATGTTTTAATTGTGTACCTACATTCGAGCGAATTTATTTCTGACCTACTACTTATAGATGTCGCATGGTGCGCAGGCCGAAGATTACTTATTCCAAATACATGATTATCTGTCAGATATCAAAGCGTTTACAATCATAGGGTGGAGATGCTCCGGCCTTCGTCCTTCGCGGAGCTCGGCCTGTAGACCTAGCAGCGCGGCTCGGCCTCGCGACAGTTATTTAAAGTTGCAACATTTTGTCTGCTTGGCAAGTTGACGTTTTGGGCTGCGCTAGCAATGCGGAGCTCGGCCTATGGTCATTTTTAAAAAGTTTTGGTAACAATTTTAGGTTTTATACAGTGGTCAGAAATAATTTGTTCGATTAGTGTTGCGATAAATATTGTGAGGTCAGCTTCAATAACGAAAACACATCGTAATACTTTTTAAAATACCATTTTATTGACATTTTCATTTTAGAATAGTATGCAAACATCAGTCGATCGTTCGATCAGTTGAAATGGGCTACATCACTTTGAGCATAAGTATACAATAATTATACCTAAATCATACTGCGTGTTGCGACTGCGCACACGCAAGGAACAGAGTGCCAAATGCAATTCTGGGTCCAATAAATTACTTAGGTTAGTACATCACAGTCTCAGTTTGTCCGATTCGCAGTGAGGGGGGTTCAAAGTGACAATTAAGAAACAAAAATAGTACCGCTAGCTCGGGTAGATGGCACTGATTCCTCGGTATGAAGTCAAAATTATAAAGATTCAATGCACGGGCTAACCCTGGTTAAGAATTGAATGCGTTTTTGTGGTATCTATTAAAAATATTAAATTGTATTGTTTGTAATTACAAAAACAAAACAAAAAACAGTTGATTATTCAGCTGTTATTAACAATATTTGTTTCATGGTCCGTGACATCGCGCAATGCCATCTATTATCAACTTAAATAGCTTAATCTTCTTTTAAATGTCACTTTGAAAAACCCTCATTGGGCACAATCTCATATTTTTCACAATCGTCTGAACGTTTAGATGCAAAGAATCACTAATAAATAATAAACATGCTAGTTGTGGCGATTCCAGATTATGACAAGCTAAATTCAATCGTCGCTCTTGCCTAAATGGCTTTTAACGTAGGTATGAGGGTTCGCCTTCATACCAGCCCAGCACACCTGGTCATGTGATTTCGACTTTCGTTAAGGCTAGTAGAATATAAAGACACAGGTATGGGATTGTCATTTGCGATAACGAAAGTCAATGCTACTCGGCTATATTTTTATGCTGGCACAAAGTAATAAGCAGAAAATATTTCAAAAAACAAAACAAAAAACCTGACTGTAAAAAAACTATCCCTTTTGACTATTTTTTATACCCTATGTCACTCCCGTAATCAACACGAATCTAAAGATACCTCATACACGGTTCTCTTGAAAATGGCGGGAAACGACGGTTGCAAAATTATTTGATAATTTTTGTTTTATTGTCTACAGTGGTTATTTTGAGATTAATATCACGTTAAATTAATCAGAAAATGTTCGCGAGTGACAGTATGGTGAATTTGTTTGACAATTTGAGCAAGATCTGGGGTTTCAAGCTTTTATCAAGAGTTCCCGCTACAAGCTCGGGAGTGAACGTGACTGTCGAGCTGCTTCGTCCAGAGTTATGACGCTACGGCTTCTCCTCTGGATGAAGACGCGGCTACCCAGGGTGAAGACGCTATTGCGACTCCCCTGGAGGAAGATAGAAGACTATTATACATTGAATTTTCTGTAACATGACATTGGCAAATTACGATCTGGCGAGTCCATTAATAAAATAAATACCTCATACGCCAAAATCCATCAAGCCGTTTAGGCTACAGGACGGCAGGAAGGAATGGACATACAAAACATCTTACTGAGGCGGGTAAAAACAGGTTTGTACCGAACTGCGAATTGGACAAACTGAGAATGCGAAGAATTACGACCAATTCCAATAAATAAATAACGTTACAATCTCAATTCACAAAACTCGAATAAAACAAAGAGACAATTTCATAAGTGAACACATTCCTTCTTTGGATCAAACAAAAACCAGAGCACGGATTATGTACAGCTGTTGGTTACAAATAATATATAATAAGTAAACAAATGTGTCCATTTTCAGTACAATATAATGAAGAAATTAATGAGAGTCATTATAGACAGATACAGGTGTGAAAATAGTATTGCAAAATTATAATATGATGGAAAATTTAAAATAGACTACTTTTCGTCTCAATGTCTTCAAAACTTTGTGTCAATATGAGACCAATTTGAGTAAATTTAAACTAATTTACAATTAAAATTATAGTGAGCCATTACTTCATTATTATATATAATCGGATATCACTCACTTATATTGTTGAAGTCGGCAATAAGACCAACTGTCAGCCTAATTGCCGACTTCAACAATATAAGTAAGTGAAGTAATAAATTTAAACTAAGTTCTGATTATTAAAACATCTGGTTTTAGGTATAAAGAAAAACATACTTTAAAATAACACTGTTATATGAAACTACTTTCTGTTAGAATGTCGAAATAGTCAAATGTACTCTGTTCTTAAATATTCCATCATATTACGGCTCTTATAAATAAACGCGGTTAGCGATGGTAACTTAGCCATGGATTAGAGCGTTGAATCAGATGTAGCTAAATCAATAAGCCAAATATTCATTCATAAGAGCCTAAAATTACATAATAACTTTGTGCATCGATTAATTATGTATTATAATATAAAAACGACATAGAAATTGACCATTCACTTTGTATGTATGACTATTTTGCGTGTGTCAAAACCACGAAGAGGGAAAATGCACAAACTGAAGCACTGAATAAGAAACTGTACTTGTATTGGCTTTAAGTATAAAATCCGACGAAGACATGAAGCGTTAATGCTTGGTGTCTGCGTCGAATTTTGTACTTAAAACAAATAATAATATAGTTTAATATTCAGTGCAATAAACCTTCTAGAACATTCTGCCTGTTAGTGGGAATTGAAAACTGGCAAAAATATTGAGATGTAGTTTCTACAATATTTAAAAACAACACGCAAAGACAACGGTTAAAATAAAAACTAAAACTTAACGTTTACGGATAAACAAAATGACGTGCGCAGATATGGAGTTGTCTAAAAATCGATTTTTGAATCTACCGATTTTGACATATCGATTTTTAGGCTACGCCATGCGGAAATACTTTCGGTTCATGATTATTAAATACATGGTAGGTTACTGCGTTATAATTACTTTATAATCGTTACAAGTTTATTAAATACTAAAAGCGAAAATTTACAAGGACACGCTGCTTTACTAGCTAGATACCTGCCTCCCGACCGTGCTCGCTTCGCTTGTCCAACAACAACAGGAGCTCAAGCTAAGTTAAGCTTTATTTCCGTCATTCATAAAGCCTTCGATTGTATTACGGCGATAAAAATGCTAAATTGCATTGAGAATGTAGCTAACACTGAATCTGATAGCGATTGAAACGACCAATCACAGCATAGCAGCGTTGGGTCAATGCGTGACCGTTCCGAAATAATTTTCAAACCTTTTCTATATAATTTTCACTAATCTTTGAGTCTTTTTAAGAGCCTTCCATGAGCCAACTAGCGCCGCCAATCTTAAAAATATAATATCTTCCAATTTAATCATTTAAAAAAGCTATGTAGGTACACAATCTTTATTAGGATAAATACTATTTTTCAATATACAATACATGGCATAATTGCGACAAGCTAAGTAGTAGTTCACAAATATGCCAAAAACGGCCGTTTTTCGCAATTATGCGAACTACAACTTACCGAAATTGAATCACGTTATAAATAAGCATTTTAAAAATAGTATTTATCCAAATAAAAATTGTGTACAATTTAATAAAATTGATTATATTGCCAGATATTATTTTATTAAGATTGGCGGCGCTAGTTGGCTCATGTCAGGCCCCCGTTTACCACTTCCGCTCTCTAGAGAATATTACATAATATATTCTAAATCAAGAGCACAAGACACAAAATACAGTAATAACTCAAGGCAAGACCAACCATTTTTATTTCCATGCTTACACATTTGAATTTCAATATTTCGAGTATTTTCGAGAATGGTATGGACAAAGTGGCTTTAGTTAACGCTAGCAGAACGCTAACATGTTTCTTTCTATTCTAGTAGCGTTAACGATAGTCAATGACACTTGTCTTGGTTGAAGTAACGAAATCTATTGGACAAGCGACTCGAGCAACCCTAAAACAACCCTATCCCGTTTACATTAGCCAGTCTTTCGTTTGCATTACAACTATGCGGCCTTCTGCCCGCCGCCGCACAACCTCGCGCGTCGCCATTCTCTCCGCTCACGGAGGCGGCGCGTGGAGCGGAGCGATGGGCGGATTAACGTTTCGTTGAGATAAGTCTAGCGCTTGGATATAAGAAATTGGTTTCTATAATAATATCGATTGTTTTGTCTCGTGTGGTTTAGTGACCAAACTTATTTGTTAAAGTTATTCAGGCCTGACTGCTGTCAAGCGACAACAACCGGGACCAACTGCTAAACGTGCGCCTAGAGGCACGGAGGGGCTCAGATGAAAGTGTCACTAGCGGTCACCCATCCAGGTCCTGACCTCGCCCAACGTTGCTTACTCACAACTGGCCTACAAGCCCCTTAATATAATAAAATCGATGTTTTAATTCGATAGATATTGGGATTTTCCCTTTTCACCTGAAATTAAATTTGAAGTTGCTCTGACTTTAGTAACAGAAAAGAAAGGATGGCATTATTTCTAGACTTGACAATTATAGTTTAAATTAGAGTCTGTGCGGAAAGAGAATAGGCGTAGGATTTGAGGGCGCATCTGCGCTTATTTACCGTTTTTGTCACGTTGGGTCATTGTAGTTCGACTGTAATATCTTGATATTTTGAGATTTTTAAAAACTGAACTGAGGCTGTGTTAGAATATTAATTAATGTTTTCTGATTAAGGGAAATAAATAGTTTAGGTGTTAGTTCCATTTTACGCCACGACTATTCTCTTTCCGCACAGACTCTAGTTATCATAATTGTGATACAAGATTATCGATTGAAAATCGACGGTTTCGATAGTTTACAACGAAAGGCTCGATTAGCGAGAGAAGAGCAAGTGTCCAAATGTTAAATGACAAATCTGTATGTTTTAGGATTGGCACAGACCCTTAGTTCTTTACCGTAATACTAATAACTATTGTAAAATGAAGCAACTGAACAATCTTTGCAGATCAATCCAAACGCTATACTGAAATTATGCCAGTATTAATCTGTATAAAATCCAATAGAAACGCTACCGCCGCATTAAACGCCTCGCTCCACGCTCCGCCTGTGCGGTAACTTCTACTTAACACTGCAGCTACATGGTTACTGGATATGTTTCAGTATAAATCGCAAATCAATCGAAACCAGTGTTATTTCGACGAATTGATAACCTCCTCCTTTTTTGGAAGTCGGTTAAAACTAGTTTCAAACGCTATTAAGGTGTAATTCGTGTTGTAAGATCATTGGATAGTGTGATGTACTTCACTGGTTATTGGTATTCGCTATTGGATGTTTGTCGTATTTGTCAAATACTTGACGTACGGTGGAACACAGAGAAAGGTGTACAGGAGAGTTTTTAAGAGCCCTCCATGAGCCAACTAGCGCCGCCAATCTTAAAAAAATCATATCTTCCAATATAATAAATTTTATTAAAAAAGCTACGTTCACATTGTTTATTGCTATAAATATTATTTTTTAAATGCTTATTTGTAACGTGATGCAATGTCAGTAAGTTGTAGTTCGCATAATTGCGAAAAACGGCCGTTTCTGGCACATTTGTGAACTACAACTTACCTACATTGAATCACGTTACAAATAAGCATTTAAAAAATAATATTTATAGCAATAAACAATGTGAACGTAGCTTTTTTAATAAAATTGATTATATTGGAAGATATGATTTTTTTAAGATTGGCGGCGCTAGTTGGCTCATGTCAGCGCCTTAAGGTTGAGAATTTCCGAAAAACTACTTGTCCTATTGCAAAAATTCTTTCACTGTTTGTTAGATAACAGTTAAAACTATGTAACTGTAAAATAATTATACGACGACGACAGGTCTTGCTCTTCCAATCTTTGGTTGGAGCGTGTGGGCCTTAAGGTCTCCCTTGTTGCCCCGGCAGGGTCTCGTCGGCCAACGGGCCGACGGTGATGTGGCCCCTCAGAGGGAGGGGGTTTTTGGCAAATGTTCTCGCACGGTTAATAACGATACTGTAATGCAATATTGTGTATGGCGGTTTTCTTGCTCTTTTCTTCTTGTTTTTTTGGTTCTATTTTTTTTTTTTTTTATGTGTCGTCGTTTTTATTTTTGTTGTTTTTTTATGTAGTATTTTTTTTTTTTTTTTTTGCACACAATAATACATAACAGTACCGTAATCAAGCGTGGAGGGGTCAAGGCGGGGGGTGGATCAAGCTTAAATTGGGCTTGCAGGCGCGCTGGGCTGCTCGTGACTCAAACCTGCCACAGAAGGTGGCGGGGAGCGAAGCAGCTCTCTCTGGAGGGGGCGACCTTCCGGAGGGCGCGCGTGCAAGGGAGCGAGACCTCGCAGGTGGGGGTGAGTGCTGTTATCGGCGCGGTCGAATAAACGACGCGTCAACCTCAGCACGAACCCTTAAAATAATTATTAAATTCGGTCCAGTAGTTTTTGAGAAAATCTCAACCTTATTGAAGCCCCCTGTATACTTATCTCTGTCTTCGACTGTACATACTAATAAGACGAATATTTTATCAAGAATACCAACCACACATGGCAATTATGACCAATACGCAAATCCGAATAGCCAAGTGAAGTGCCACCATCATATTAATCCCTCTTACATTTGTTTTAGGGATCAAATTTATCTATTGCATGTAACTATGATGATGGGTATTAAAACAAGATACGTTCAAATATAATCATTGCTTACTTATTAAAATTATAATTTTTGCATAGGTAGATGTCAAAAACATGTAATAACGGCAGCCGCAATTTAATCTTTACTGTAAGTTAATATAGTTCTTGAAGTTCCACTTCTATTTGAGGTTTGACATAATCATGGGTAAATAATAAATGGACAAAAAGAAGTGTCTCATGGGAACTTGTACCATTTCTATTAGCGAGGACCTATTATTGGCTCTCCGATACTATTCTGTCACATATTCATGTATGAAGTTGAAGAACTGTTGGTCTTCCTAAAATTGTAAAATAAATAAGAATCTGGTCATTTAATCGTCGCTAAGCCTCCTCTTACGCCATGTAGCATCATAATAGATTTAGCGTTCACCACAGAATCACGTACGATAATATGTTATGCACCTTCAACTCTATGCCAGAACTATTCGCGAATTGCAACCCAACAATAACATTCGATTATGTACAAAACATAGCTACAACGAAAGCTGGAAGTATATTGATATCGGCAAAAGGGCATTTGACATAATTTCAATTTTCAATCGACATGCTAAAATTCATATTGTGACGTCACAAACAGCTATCGCCGTTTCTTCGAATATATTTCTTATTAGATTTTGATGCTTATTGTATTTCATTTCATTATCTTTTATCGATACATAAGATCGAGATTCATAGACAACTTCACTCTTCATTCATTTTAGTTCGCTCTTAAATACAACTGTCAAGTTTTACACAATCTAGACAGTTGTAGGAGCGATCTAGCATTAAGCTTGCACTCAAAATTGTCTATGAATTTCGGCCTAAAGCGCCATTTACACAAGAATAATTTCTCGAACGATGCGGGCGAGAATATCGTACACAGCAGATCAAGTGTAACACTTTGAACTTTGGTCCGTTCTTATTATCTGCGCCGTAAGAGTTAAAATCGTACTGCAAGTGTTAACTTGCACTACACTTGCAGTACGATTTTAACTCTTAAGACGCAGATAATAAGAACGCGAGTACGCTCCATTCTATTGTTCGTTCGAGGTGTGTTTACACCAAGGCAAGAATATACTTGCTCGATATTCACGCCGGAACGCGTTCGATAAACTATTCTTGTATAAATGGCTGTATCAAATACCCCCAAAGAACAGTTTGCAGTTTAAACTTAAAGAATCATTCTTGGCACCTCGTATTTTTGGCACCTCTAGCATTAACCGAACGTAAAATTTTAAATAATAAATTAATCGTGTATTATTTCACACGAATTCGGAATAAGCACCAAAACGAAGGGTACAATAGGAACAAACAAGGTGCCTTGCGGAGCGTACCATATCTAATACCATACCAAGGAGCATTCAGGATGGAGAGGATATATAAAATTGGATTCATATCTGTCGGTTACCATTGTAACTTGTTTTCTGGTCGTGTATGAAAAGATGCCGATCTGTCGTGAGAATTGTAATGTTTAGCCAATTGGATTCAGATATATTTTAAACGCAAGCAATATCGATCCCGCTCTTACAAATGTCTAAAGTCTATGTAATTTGACAGTTGCAAGAGAGAGCTCAAACTAAGCTAGCACTCAAAATTATCTTTAAATCTCGGCTAAAGACGCGGTAAAGAAATTCATAGTCAATTCCAATTTTTGTTGATACAAAATACCAAAAAAATAAATTCTCTCATTGCTAATCATTGATCTCCTATAAACAACTAGATACACAGTCTGCCTTCTAAAAATGTCCGAGCGCAAAGAAGGTCCAAACGGATGAATGGACCCTTTTTTTACTTTATTGGACATTATTTGGACGTTTTTTAAATTGTTTTAGTAAGACCTTAGTGTCTCTAGTTGTTTATAGGAGATCAATGTTGTCATTACATAAACGCATGCCCGTCTTCCATAGGGGTACACAGAGAGACGACGGATTTCCATGTGCTGCATTCATCGCAGCAAAAGGGAGAACTTCAGATTTACTTGATCTAGTAGTGTTTCAACGAGTATCTTAATAATCTTTTAGAATTAACACTATAGTGAGCCATTACTACAAATTATTACAATATATAAACGGATATCACTCACTTATATTGTTGAAGTCGGCAATTAGACTTATATAATAATCTTAATAATCCCTTCATTGAGATAGCCAAATATATCGTCTCCATTCTGAATGCTTCAAGCCTTCCATGTTGCAGCAAACACTAGCATAGCACCACGAAACTGAAAATGTACCGACCGAACGATTGTACAGTCGAAGACAGAGATAAGTATACAGGGGGCCTCAATAAGGTTGAGATTTTTTCAAAAACTACTGGACCGAATTTAATAATTCTTTTACAGTTACATAGTTTTCACTTTTATCTATAAAACAGTGAAAGAATTTTTGCAATAGGTCAAGTAGATTTTGAGAAAATCTCAACCTTAAAAACTCTCCTGTACACCTTTCTCTGTGTTCCACCGTACGTAATAGGTAAATGCAAAACATTACTTCCCTAGCTATCACCAGTTGCAATTGACTTGATCCGATAGATATGACGAAATGACTGCTCGAAATGTTAAGCTTCTCATACTGAGGTATGTTGAGAATTGAAAGGGTAGTAAATTAAAGACCATACGTATTTAAGTTTACTGAATAACTAATGAAAGACTATAAGAATTGACGGTTTTCTCGGGAACTGTTCAACCCGATAATAAATAAAAAAAAATCACAGGTAAACTGTTTAATTTGAAGTACAAGGTATAAAATATCAGGTGTAAATATTTTGACTTTAGTTAATTGGATATCCGCCATCATTTTGGAATGGCCGATTGATTTCTATTCGTTTAATTTTCTATTTACATGAATACTCTAAATAACTTGACATTGGCGAAGTTATCTCTTGAATAAGAGTAGAAGCCATTCAAATAAAAATAGAATAGGATAGACTTTAGTTAACGCTACTAGAACAGAAAGAAAAATTTGGGATTGACATTTGCTAACAAAAAGCAAATGTCGAAAGCCTTTCTATAAACTAAATAAACTATACAAGAGGCCGTGATTGAGTGGCTGGATAGCCTCCCATACACGGTCTGATCGCCGTGACCATACGAAAAATAAATAAATACTATACAAGAGTAAAAATCATTTAATAACGTTTACATACAGTCGCCCCTTTAGTATTTTTCTGCATCTTACTGTAGTACATCCACTTTCAATACGTATTGCTATAGAAATAGTAGTTCTGATTACCTCTTCCATATCACTATCTTCGCTCGACATATCTCAGTATGAAAAGGCTCCATTACTAACTAAAACCTTACCGAAACCGATGTTTTTGATTCAAACAGATATTTATATAAATGGATTTGTAGCTATACAGGATGATTGGAAATACGATAGATTCCTAGAAAGGGGTGATACTAGAGGTAGTTTGCAACAAATTAGGCCCTATTAACGAGGGGTCGAAAATGAGTGGTTTCTGAGTTACGGTAGTTTTAATTTTGATAAAAAATTCAAACCTCGTAATTTATGACATTTTATTTTTGAGGTAATGGGAATTTTAAGCATGCAATTTTTTAAAGTTAATCTCTATTTTATCAGCTTTCAAAAATTATTTCAATGCTCAGATTAGAGCAGTTTTTGAACATAATTTTTTTTTGTGAACAAGTCAGAAAATTCCTAAATAAAATTAAAACTATTTTGATATTTTCTTGCATATGCGCTATGCGAAACGAAAATATAAAATACGAAATTACTGGATAGATGTCGCTACCGTCCCTCAGACGAGAATATGGAGACAAAATTCACGATCTGGATACGAATCACGATGGCTCTGTTGGAATAGAGCGTGCCACGGAATGGCGAGGTCCCGGGTTCGAATCCCGGTCGTAAAGAAAATTTTTCTCCATTTATCATTTAAATTTAAACTTCTAATTTGTTGCAAACCACCTTTAGTATCACGAAGGAATGTATCGAATTTCCAATCATCCTGTATAATGCCAAGACAGTTTACTGTGATTCATTCACCCGGTTTCGCTACAGAGGTGGTAGGTACCGCCGCTCCCACTGTCATACTAAAACAGCCTAACCTTACTCTCGACATATACAAACAATTCCTTACACACGTGACAACTAAACATTTTCCAATTGAATAACAGTTCCAACGCAGTACAGCACAAATTTAAACCTTATCTTTATAGTGAGTATGTTCAATTTTCCGTATACTTAAAACCACATCCATAAAGCTCTAAGAGGAAGCCTCACTATACATATAATTATAATAGGTAATAATGTAATCAATTAAATATTTTTAAATATCATTTTGTTACAATTACTTACACATTCATACAAATTCTACGTAACTAAAGCATTCTCGATGTCCAAACTAACCTCTATGAACTCTTCCGATACTTTTCTACAATTTACAATTTTCCCTAGAGTGATTTTTTTACAATTTCCTTTACGAAAGCGCATCAATTTCAATATTACAAATAACGAATCGGTAGCTCGGATATAGATTCACATTCGACTAGTAGTTTTGGGAGGTAAAATGCGTGTCGATATGCCAAACAGTATCGCACGCGCGCGAGCTTCGTGCCATCAGAGACTGTCTCTTAAGTATCATCATGCAGTATCCCTTGAGTAGGTGTAGGACACGACACATCTTTATCTTGATACATCTCAATCACAGAAGCGCATGCATAAGATGTTAAAGCGCAGGCCACACCGCCAGCGGGCGGGCGAACATAGTTTCACCTCTTTATATACTTCGGTGCACACCGCGAGCTACCGAACGTTTACTTCTCTCGCTTCGCTCGCCCGCCCGCTGGCGGTGTGGCCTGCGTTTAATGCATGCTTGCTTTTGGGGACGTGTGCTCATGTTAAAGTATGTGCCTTAATCATTCAATACTGATATTCATGTACAATTTTAAGCACAAGCTTAGCGTAAGTTCGCTTTTGCTCAAAACCATCTATGAATCTCGGCATAGGTGTTTAGGTCTCCGTATGGAACTGTAGAAGGCACATTGAGGTGTCGGTGCATTCTTTAGGATGGCACAGAACTCGCGCGCGCCCAGTACGTCCGTTCCCTTCCCTGCCCGCGGTAACATTACGCTAGACTGACTCACGCGTCAAGACCCTGTGACTTCAATATTTTTAGCCAAAGAAAAACATTGTGACAAGGAATGGGATACCTCCCGGAATTTTTCGAATATTTCCCTAAAAATCCTATAAATAACACTTATATCGATCGCGGATCGACGCGGACATCTCCAACCCTCTCGTATGCAAAAATACGTATTACGGCGTTACAAAATCTCTTCATAAGACCCCTTTTCTATAAATATGCTTTACGCTAAGCTACGACGGGCGCGGTTTCAACGCTAACTCTCTAGATTCTTAGCGAGTTCGCTAAAGAAATGCACGACAACTAGCCTTAAAGCCGGTCCCGTGTCTAGTTGACTATATATAAACCTTGTTAATAGTAAAAGCTAGTGCTCCGGAAGTAAATCTGCATTAGACGCTAAAGGCCGTTTCGCCCGGACCCGGCTAATACTAATGATGATATTTGTCACAGCGAATGGGGGTCCGGGCATTAGTAGCTATCGAATCAAGCAGGAATTTTACTTCTAATGTTGACGATCGAACGACAGTTGCTCACAGGTGACACAAAATTGTGGAACTAGACTTCATTATACGAGTGATTTTTTGTGGAGTGTCACAGGGTAACATCATAGGCCCTATGTTTCATCATAATCGCAAGGCTTCTAAAGTGATTGATGATAGAATTTTTGAAAAGTTAAACGCGATTAAGATTTAAAAGTTTATAATATTATTTGAAGCTGCAATCGTTTGAACATCTGACTATAATATTACCCTGACATCATTTACAAATGGATTGGTGGATTAATTTAGATTTCAATTTGATTGTTTTTGAGAAAATCTCAACCTGACTTTTCTCTGCGTTAACCACGACTTACTAACATTATCACTGTCCTTTCCCAGTGTTACCGTGGGAAAAGATATTCTTCACCTTTCCAGCAGTCTGACAGGACAGTTTTAAAGTTCGTCTATCGTGGTTTTATCGCTTTCAAAATCAATCGTACCACTCGTGAGCCTTGATCTTAAGGTTATGAGTCAAGTGAAAGCGCAATGGCTGCATCCGAAACCTGTGTCAGTAGCCTGTGGCAGGTGCCTGTTGTGTCTGTGCGTGCACTAGCTGGCCACGTGCTGCGCGCGCGGGGCGGGCGCGGGCTGGGGCGCGGGCGCGGGCGGCGGGGAGCAGCCAGACCCGAAGCTGTTGCGAAGAGACTCCTCTATTAGACGGCAGAGTTTGTCGCGGTCACCCTGAAAATAACAAGGTTTTATTTAGTAATTTGTGAAGAAGGTATAAGGTCAATGGACTTGCGATACGGAGGTCCCAGGTTCGATTCCCAGTCAGAGCAACCACTGCTGCCGAGCGACAACCCTCACCAACTGATAACGTGCGCTCGAGGAACGGAGGAGGGGCTAAGCTGAAATGTCACTAGCGGTCACCCATCCAGGTACAAACCTCACCCAACGTGGCTTAACGAACGTTTTCAACGCGTACTCACAACTGGACGACGAGCCACTAAATGAGTATCTTATCCTTATAGAGCTCGGTGGCTCAATGGACTTGCGATACGGAGGTCCCAGGTTCGATTACCATCCAGGGCAGCCATGTATGCACCAATGAGTCGGGTTTTTCGACGCCAAACTTACGTACATTTACCGAGTGCTCTCAAAACGGTGAAGGAAAACATCGTGATGAAACCTGCATTCCGTAGAAGAAAAAATCTAAGGCATGTAAAATCCGAATCATGGTCAGCTCCCTCGATGTAAGGGAAGGTCTGTGCCCGAGTAGTGGGGCAATATGAATAGATTGATGACGAAGTAATTTAGTTGTAATTATTTTAAAAGATGTGCTACTGAGAGTTTTTTGCCACTTTTTCTCTTCAGCGTTGGCACCTTTTCCTTGCAAAGTGGTGTCAAAGTCAAATTTCTTTATTGCATGTAAGCACGTTGAGTACATTTTTGCACGTCAATATATGTTTTGAATTTACATTTACACCTTGCAAGGAAAAGGTGCCAACGCTGAGGAGAAAAAGTGGCAAAAACTCTCAGCAACACGTCTTTTAAAACAATGATAATACAATGATTACTTAATTACTATACAGTACGTAACTATTACTATTGTTAGTAAGTTTATCCCTCATGCGGAACCGGCGACATACACCAATGTAAATTCAAAAAACTGCAAAAATGTACTACACTTGCAATAGAGTTTTGATTTGAACCACACGAGAAGAAGATTGATTGATATTCTAGAATAGGAGATGTCCCTAGGCGCTATGCATCACGGTATAATAATAATTTAATACAAGTCCTATCCTCAAAATTGAAAATGCATAGCACTGGACCCCACCCTATGTCAATAAAAATCTATAATGAATTACCAATAAATATAAAAAATGAAAATAACAATACAAAATTTAATAGAACATTGAAACTTTTTCTTATTGACAAATCGTACTATACCGTCGCTGAATTTTTGGATGATAAAATGAAATAAATTAATTAACTACATAATTTACTAATTGCCGTAATGTCTGCCTCTGTCATTCCATGTTGCTGTGCCCTACAGGGTGCATATGTCATAGTTTTAAGACCTAATGTATTAATGTACATTCTGACATGTGTATGCAATTAAATAAATTGAAATTGAAATTGAAATTGAAATTGAGCCTAGTACAGGTGTCCGAAAGTCTTCCTGATGTTGTATACATTCACCTCGTGTATGAAGCCCAGCTGCACCAGGTCGTGCGCGAGCGCGGGCGCGGAGTCGCGGCGCGACACGCAGCACGTCAGCTGACGGTTCATCTTGTCGTCCATACGAAGCAGGATAGTCATCTGGAACGAACATTACACTGTACACTGCATAACTATGAAACAAATATTAAATTAGGTCCGACACACCAGTAGATCCGCCCGCATGCGCTTAATCCTGGTAAGTGTGTGAGGATGGGGGTGGGACGCAGCTGTAAATCATGATGATGCGTCTGCTCTAATGGTTTTCAGGAAGAGGAGTATTCTTTGCCAACGACAATAGTCAACTCACCAGCAGATCTGCCGCGTGCGTATGCTCCTGGTGGTTGTGATGTGGCTTGAAGCTGTACATCATGGTGACAATGCGTCTGGTCTAGAATCCCGCGCTGTCGCAACGCAATTAATAAATCTATCTGATGCCTTGGCGCATGGCGCGTGGCTGAATGAAGAATGGGAATCGGATCTTGAGATAAAAACTCGAATTGAAATCTCCCGTGCTTCCTTTAACAAGATGAGGTTACATCTGGCCGATAGTTTTGTATGGCAGTGAAGCTTGGACCATAAAGGAACATCTTCGCAAGAAACTAGATGCCTTTGAAATGTGGTGTTACCGTAGGATGCTTAGGATAAGTTGGGACCAGAGAGTCACGAATGTCGAAGTCCTGCGACGCGCCGGTAAGTGCCGGGAACTCATGACCACTATCAACCGGGAGCTCGTGCTGAGACACGAGCGGTACCAACTCCTCCAACTCATAATGATGGGCAAGATTGAGGGGAAGAGGCGGGTTGGCAGAAGGAAGAAATCGTGGCTCCGCAATATAAGGGAGTGGACAGCGATAGCCAGCGGCGAAGAGGTGTTCCGACTGGCTCAAGACAGAGGGACTGGCTGACGGCCAGCCTTCATTAGTGGAGAGGCACTGCAAGAAGAAGAAGAAGTATCTGCTCCTGATGATGTTGCAAACTCACCAGCAGATCCGCCGCGTGCGTATGCTCCTGGTGATTATGCTGGTGTTGCTGGGGCTTGAGGCTGCACATCATAGTGACGACGCGGCGAGTCTCCAGGTCGCGCGGCTCTGGCGAGGCGCACGGCGCGCTCTCGCTGGCCGCGCGCTCTGCGGGCGAGGCCGCGCGGCCGCGACCCGCTCCGCCGCCGCCGTACGCGGTCAGAGGGTAGATGCCGTATCTGGAATATGGCAGGCAACCAGTGACGGTTGAGTCATACATACCACGGCCACACGACAGGATCGTTATAGTCTATTCATACCCCTACGGGAATCAGGCGTGAGAAACGGGCCAAGTGCGAGTCGGCCTCGCGCCCCGAGGCTTCCGTGCAACGCAACTTAACCGTAACTTTGCTCTAACAAAAAGGTAAACTAGATTTAGAAACCAACTTATCTTTCCCATTATCAAAATTTTATGCTCCTACATCGTGATACTCCTGATTAGTTCATTATCATATTATATTATTCCGGGGGATGTAATTTGAAATCTAGTTTTCAGATTTTTTCCTTTGCTTGTGCTATAAGGTCTATCTTCTTGTAAAATTTCATGTATCTAGTCAACGGGAATTAAGTACCCTATAGGTTTTGAGTTTATTTTGCATTTTCAATTAAATTAAAGAATTAAAGAAATATGTGAGAAAATGCGACAAAAACGACCATATCTTTTGATTGCGTTGACGTAGAAGTTTGATGTTTGACGGCTGCATGAGGTTGCAGACCTGAGTATTTGGTATGAATTTCAACTTGATCCGTCCACGCGTTTCTGAGATATAGGTCTTGACAGACGGACAACAAAGGGATCCTATAAGGGTTCCTTTTGAGGCACGGAACCCTAATAAAATGTTTACTGAATCAATGTGATAATCATTCATTAGCCCGTACAGCATACTCACTTGACGTCCTCCACGAACTTCTCGAGTTTCTCCGCGTGCGGCGTGAGGTCGCGCGCGGCCAGCTGCAGCGCCTCGCCGCCGCGCACGCACCACGCCAGCGCCTCGCCGCCCACACCGCCGGCCACCTCGTCCGTTATGGTCTCGCTGATGTTGGCTAAAATTTATTTATTTATTTTATTAATGGACCCGACAGTTCGCCATTTGCCAACGTCATGTTACAGAAAATTGAATATATAATAGTCTTCTATCTTCCTCCAGAGGAGTCGCAGTAGCATCTTCACCCTGGGTAGCCGCGCCTTCATGTCTTCATCCAGAGGAGACGCCGTAGCCGAAGCAGCTCGACAGTCACGTTCACTCCCGAGCTCGTAGCGGGAACTCTTGATAAAAGCTTGAAACTTCAGATATTGCATAAATAATCCAATAAATTCACCGTACTGTCATTCGCGAACATTTCCTGATTAATTTAACGTGATATTAAACACAAAATAACCACTGTAGACATTAAAATAAAAATTATCAAACAATTTTGCAACCGTCATTTCCCGCCATTTTCAAGAGAACCCTTTAAGTTACTATTATGTAAAAAAATATTCTGGCAATAAATAGATTTATTATTTACTAGCTGTACCCCGCAACTTCGTTTGCGTAGAGGAGGAGGATGGAGAGGATGGAGGAGATCAGGAGGCAGATCTTCCTCTCTGGATCCTTGTTTCCACATCACATACCGCCATGGCTTAGCCTATGAGCTGTCCGGATATTTCAGCTATCTCCTAGTGAAACTCCCATCAAAATCCCTTCAGTAGTTATGGCGTGATACTTGCACAAAGTCACAAATAGGCAAAAATTCTAAAATCTAAAAACACATTACAATTATTCTTTTCAAAAAATATCCAATGTACAGACAACTTTTTTACAGTCTTATTATATGTATAGATTTAACGGTATCCTCTGTTCCAGTAGCAGGCGCCCAGAGGCCGCGAGAGCTCACCCGTGGTGTTGACGAGTGTGTGCGCCGCGAGCAGCTTCAGCGAGTGCACCTCGAACAGCAGCGGGTGGAACAGCAGCTCGCGCGCAGTCGGCCGCAGCGAGGGGTCCTTGTTGATGCACCTGCAATGGGGATTTAGTGGTATTGTATTTAGTTGTAGTTCTTTCTCTTGACGAGTCGCCGGAGCATCGTCACCCTGGACGAAGGATCTCATTGTCTTTATTTCTTCTTCAAGAGGAGTCGCAGAAGCGTCTTCAACCCGGGACGAAGAAGCTTGCAATCACGTTCACAGTATGCAGTAAACATATTAATTTGTTATTTAAGCATGTTAATTATCTGAGTATTAGATAAGTATATGTAATAATAATTATATCCTCTCTCTGGGATCCTAACCTCCGGCAGCTTGCATCCCGCTGCCGGCGGGTGGCTATTTTTTATATTTATATATTTTTAAAATTTTATTTATCAAAAATAAGAATATGTATAAATAAAGAGAAAAATTATAAGAATAAGTACTTATTCTTATAATTTTAGAGACGATATCGTTAGATACAGGGAGGGGTGGCTGGAAGAGGCTCAGGACAGGGATGGATGGAAGAGGAGGGGGAGACCTTTGCCCAGCAGTGGGACAATGTATAGGTTAAAAAAAAAGTACTTATTAGTATTAATTATTTTAGTAGTATAATCCATATATTTCTTCCTTTCTACGTGTCGCACTGTAAACCGCCTTTTCCAAAATAAAAAATTCTCTACCTAAAGGTTGTATAAAATTATGTTAGTTAAGTATGTATCCTTTTTTCTTCAATTAAAGTATATTTATCTTGTTCATGCATGTGTCACCTGTATATGAAGTCCTTCTGCCTGGGCTCGTCGAGCGACTCCACGGTGCGCGCGATGTGTTCGTCCGTGACGTGGCTGCCCGAGTCGCCGTTGCCCTGGATCTCCAGCGCGGCCGTCTCCAGCGCGCACATGCCGAACGAGTAGATGTCCATCGCAGGTGTTACCATTTGCGATGCTGCAATGGCATACAGAAGCAGCGGTTACTACTTGCAAGTCAAGTTAAGTTAATAATAAAAATAATAATAAAAATCTTTATTTATCTCACATCAAAGAATAAGGTACAACTAGCAATAATAATGTATGGTTCTAAGATGCGAGAGTCTGGTGTCTGTGCTAGGTGTAAGCCTGTGTCCCATTACAGATCACCAGGCCCTCCCCCATTTAGAAACAGAAATAAAAAAATAAGCATTAGGTACTAATTAGGTGTATGTGAGTGGTGATGGTCTTGGTTAGTGTGTATGTGTGTGTGTGTGAGAGAGAGAGAGAGAGAGAGAGGGTGTGTTAGTGTGTGTGAGGGTGCGTGTGAGAGTGTGTGTGTGTGTTAAGAAAGTTTAGGAAGACATGTGCTACGATTGCTGAAACTCATATTCGCATTGGTCTGAACTGACAAACAGAATGGCGTTGCGCATTCCTGGATTACACAAACTATTTAATTAGCCATCTGTTACTGCGCAATCTTCTTCTACGGCATTTAGCACGATGTTTTCCTTCACCGTTTTTGAGAGCTCGGTAAATGTATGTAAGTTTTTCCGTCGAAAAAACCGAGGATAACTCATTGGTACATGGCTGCCCTGGCTGGGAATCGAACCTGCGACCTCCATATTGCAAGTCCATTGACCCAACCACAGAGCCACCGAGCTCTTACATAGGACGTAGAATAATTGTTACAAATTCCACCAGGCCCAGGATTCTGCTAAGTTATCAGAATCGAACGCTTCGTAACCAGTATAAACTAAAGTCCCCAACTCGAAGCTAGCCAGGCGGTCTAATTGTGGAACTGACAGTGACAGCAAGCCCATTTCTAGGCCGAGCCGAGCTCCGAGGCCGAAGGCCGAGCTCCGCGGAGGGCGAAGGCCGAGCTCCGCGGAGGGCGAAGCTATGGAATTTGTGTACAGTTAGCAACATTTGGCTTTTGAAAACTTTCTTTAGGTTTCTGGCATATGAACATTTGGAGCCTTGCTTGCTTTAAAAAACACAACAATAACCTACTTTGAATTAACAAAGACCTTTCGAAATAAATGTCTTTCATAGAGTTTTAAACTTGCAGCATTCGGGCGGTGCTTGATACAATTAGTGGATGGGCTTGCACGAATCATTTGCTCAGCCAAAAATCCGGATAATGTTTATTTAGTTGCGGATCCTACAACACGAAAAGAAAGCAGACACCTAGTTCCAATTTCTATATTATATTGCTGGCTTTCAATAGTAACCTAAAAAATCTTGTCAAAGAAAGCAATGGATGATAGAAATGGGCTTGATGCCACTGTCAGATCCACAATAGGGGGGCCGATCACAGGTCCTGGTACAATAAAGTATCACGTGCTACTCACATCCGTATTCCGGCGCAATAAGGTGCATGTTGCGCATGGTGTCGCGGCACGTCTTCACGTGGTGGTGTATGGCGTCGGGCGCCACGGAGCCGATCTTCACCAGCCCGTTGTGCTGGATGAAGATGGTGTCGCACGTGAGGTTGCCGTGCACGATGGCGGGCACGCACCCGTGCAGGTAGCTACGGGTTTAAGGGTACATAACTCATTTATTCAGATCTGAGGAGCACTAGGTACACTTCATCACGTCAATCAACAATATTCTAAATGACAATGCCAGATTCTGCCCCACCATCAACCGCAAGATGTACAAGATAACGAAGAAATGTAAAAATATCTCCGTTTTTTATTAAAATTATTGGTTTAAAACAAAGTCTTGTACATCTAGCGAGTCCAAAAAAACGGCCTAATTAAGAATTCAGAAAATAGTAAGAAATGGAAGCGAATTATTCACTGTTTTTGTTATTCTTCTATAGGAGTTGCGAGAGTAGTAGAAAATGATACTGATTATGATTATGCAATATGAAAGCTGTAATAAGTCCCACAAGTAACAAAATGATAGGTACAGCTTAAATGGTCACGTAGTTTTGTAGGTGAGGCAAAGCTCCATTGAATTGTGGCAATGTCTTTTGTGTTGGACAATCTATTGGCAAAGAGCAGACCGGTGCATACAGTCAGATTATAATAGATGTTGTTGTTTGTTGAACACGTTGGTTGTTGAAGATTATTATATATTATATGATTAATTTATTCACCGAGCATAATGCGTAATTCAAATTCAGAGTAAAAATAGGAGCGCATCATCATAAATCATGTTTCTAACCGAATGTTAGACATGGTTGTCGGAATACTACTACTATTGTCCGATAGATGGAATTGCGTAATATACCCTTTAAGTATGTATAAAGCGATGAAGATTTTCGGTGGGCGTGGCGTGGCCTGTGGTAGCTCAGTTGGTAAGAGCGTGTCACGGAATGACAAGGTCGCAGGTTCAAGTCCTGCCCACGGCAAGAATTTTTTCATCATGTTCTAATTTATTCACCGAGCATGGATAATGCGTAATTCAAATTCTGATTATTATTATCCATATAAGCCAGTGTGGCGGGATCTTTGTGCTCTCCACTTTCTTCTATACTCCTTCCTAAAGGTGTAACTCAATAGGTCCGCTATGCAGCTCATTGGCTAGAGCCTATAGGAGTTCCGCATATGCTAACCCCAGAATATTCATTGCGCCAACGTTTCACACGAAGCGTTGAAAAGGCAAAGACCATACCCAGTGTGCTGCAACTTCCATACAACGGCTCTGGACGGGGGATTCGCGGGAAATTGTATGGGTCTAGGTTACCCTTGTAACTTTTTTTGAAAATAGAAGGGTAAAAAGACATTGCCACTTTCAATGGAGCTTTGCCCCACCTACAAAACTACGTGACCATTTAAGCTGTACCTATAATTTTGTTGGGGACTTATTACAGGTTTCATATTGCATAATCATAATCAGTATCATTTCTACTACTCTCGCAACTCCTATAGAAGTATAACAAAAACAATGAATAAATCGCTTCGATTTCTTACTAGTTTCTGAATTCTTAATTAAGCTGTTTTTTTCGAATCGCAACTTGTACAAAACTTTATTTTAAACCATAACTTGCGGTTGATGGTGGGGCAGAATCTGGCAATGTCATTTTCATATAGAAAAATATCATAAACCGTTAAATCGACGGTTTTCGGAAGCGAAAATGAAGAAAATAACAAATAATATTTTGTGCTTTAACACAGGCGATAAATTCTTGATTATTTAAGACATGTATGTTGGTATGCCATCTCTATCCAATATTCCGTATCATACTATAATTTAATCGTTTAAAGAACAGGGGGGTGACCGCGACTTCAATCGTTATGGTTATCGTTTTCATTTTGACACTTGAACGATATACATTGCTGCGTTTCGTTGTCGTTTGGTAAAACTTGCAAAAACATAGCAGCAATGCATAGCGTCCATGTGTCAAATGACCATGCCAGATTCTGCCCCACCATAAACCGCAAGTTGTACAAGATAACGAATAAATGTAAAAATATCTCCGTTTTTTATTAAAATTATTGGTTTAAATTAAAGTTTTGTACAAGTTGCGATTCGAAAAAAACAGCAAAATTAAGAATTCAGAAACTAGTAAGAAATCGAAGCGATTTATTCATTGTTTTTGTTATTCTTCTATAGGAGTTGCGAGAGTAGTAGAAAATGATACTGATTATGATTATGCAATATGAAACCTGTAATAAGTCCCCAACAAAATGATAGGAACAGCTTAAATGGTCACGTAGTTTTGTAGGTGGGACAAAGCTCCATTGAAATGTGGCAATGTCTTTTAAAGCGATTACGATAACGATGGAAGTCGCATTCACCCCACAGTAATAGGAAGGCTGGTTGACCCAAAGTCTTATCATACCACATGTTCTCTCGTGCTGTAATTGGCAACACTGTAAGTACCTGAGCGCCGACAGTATCTGTGTGCACCACCGCTTCCACGCCTGCAGGGGCAGCCGCTTCACGTTGCGCTTGGTCCGCTTGAGGAACTGCTTCAGCGATCCGCAGGACATGTACTCGGTTATGAATATCACCTGCAACACAGAAAACAGTTATTTTGACAGAGCAATGATGCGGAGAAGAAACATTATCACAATATTTGGATGCATGAGCTTGAGAGTCTATTGTGACAGTGACACTAATTGTCTTTTACTTCTCGTGTTATTTAGTGACCAAACTATTGTGCTAATTGTTAAGGCAGCCCGTAGCCCATGGTTACGCCTTCCTTCCTTCCGTTTTACAAATTACAATTTATAATCCTTTAACATAATAGCCATCTTTTTTAATGTGTGAATGTATGTGTGACATTCACACTCTTGTAACAGGGCAATGTTACCTAAACAAACACTTAAACATTCTAGGAGTAACAGATATCCCTCTGTGTAGATGTTGCCTGGACGATTAAGATACGTACTGCTTAACTATATTGCTACCGAAGAAACCTGAACAGGGATGGGAATGAAAACGGACACAAGTCTTACGTTATCAGAAAGCTTGCAACAGTGGAGCGACGAAGGTAATCATGCTTCCCTTCTTGGGTTTGAGCAGTTTGGGCCTTGAGGTTGCTCTCGTTGCCCCGGCAGGATCTCGGCCAACGGGCCGACGGTATTGTGGCTCCTCAGGAGTTTATGGCAAAAAACAGTGGACCTGTCAGACCGCAAACCTGTTATGCCATTACACTGAACTGGAATAGTTGAGCTGACAACGCGGGGAAATACACAAACTACAATTTCCATGAAGTGCGTGCAGAGTCTTCAATCCCTACTAAAGAATAGAAGCCAGTCGCCCTCACCCTGGGCTTGTCGTTGTGCGTGTCGGTCCAGTATCTGTGGAACTTGACAATGTTGGGGTGTTCCAGCGTGGTGAGTTTGTCACACCGCCTGTATCTTGCCTTGAAGTTGCGCTATAAAGTATCGAAGAGACTATTAAGGACAGTTGCACTCACCCTGGGCTTGTCATTGTGCGTGTCCGTCCAGTATCTGTGGAACTTGACGATGTTGGGGTGTTCGAGCGTGGTGAGGTTGTCGAACACGGCCTGTATCTTGTCCTCCTGCGCCTTGAAGTTGCGTCTCTCCGAGAACTGCACCTCGTTCCACACCACCTCCACGCCCTCCTCCGTGTCCATGGCGAGGTGCGCGCAGTCGATGCCGGGCACGTCGCGCTGCTCGACCTGAAAACAACATTTTTAATTATTAAACCGAATTATCAACCACTTTTCTTGGCACAGGCAACATACACGAAAGAGGGTAGATTGTTTTGTGTCACCCTACTGACGTTCAACGCTCACCGACTTCAGTCTACTCGTGACCATGATGGTTGCAATGCTGGCGAAATATCGAGACATCAATAATTTTAATTAACACAGTATTTCCAATTTCATCTCATTTTTTTAAATCGTAGACCTTCGTAGCCTTTTGACCTCAATCTCACCTGGTGCTAAGCGACTACGATAGGGCATTAGCGGTCACCCATCCATGTACAGACCGCGCCCAGCGTTGACTAACTTCACAAACCACTTACCCCATAGCCCTGTACCAGGAGGGCCCGAGCGACACGTGACACATAGAGATATTATGGACATGGACGAAATAATTAATACGGCACCCCTGTCCCCCGCTTCGTCTCTATGCGCCCATCGTTGGCAGAATTTTTCGCTTTCAAAATTGTACCGATTTCATATCTATTGGGTAAGTGGTCTGTGACTAACTTGAACGATCATTTTTGAAAGTGTACTCTCAACTGAACTACGAACCTCTCAAAGTTGGAATTAATTCTGATACACACTCGAGTACATCAAGTGTAACATTTAATTTACAATTAACAATTTAACGTTGTTATCTGCGTCGTAATAGTTGAAAAGGTACTCTAAGTGTTGTCTGCTATCGAGTCTACACATATCGCCATTTAGCCAATCTACATAAAATTTGCACACAGTAGTCACCCTCAAATGGAGCGGAAACCAATCATTGCAAATTGGCGATCAGCTGACGCACCCCGCACCACTCTAGGCGGCCCCCCTCCAACTCCAACCAATCATTCAATTGAGTCCCCTTCTGGACTGTCCGCAACATGAAGGAATAAACGCCGCACTTCATGGAGAGAGCATAAAATATATTTTGTATGGGGACATCCCCCCAAGTGTGGCTCTGAGAATGACAGCAAGTTCATTCCCAATTTGTATAATCCATTGCTCTGTTTCTGTGACAGGAATTTTTATGTTACTATTGAAAGTCAGCAAGAAATGGGTTTCCTGTCACTGTCAGTTCCACAATTAGATCGCATTGCAGTCTCCACCCTCGTTGTCACTTTAAATTCATACGTCAGAAAGAGACATCTGTTTATAGATTTAGATTTCATTTATTTCATCTTTACATAATTTGCTTACAATAGTAGATAATATATCTAGTTTGTATTATGTACCTTATATTATTGTAAATTATTACATTATGTATGACATAACCAAGAGTTCCCTAGAGCTCCAAAGGTTGAATAAATGAAGTATTGAAGTATACATTTAATGCAGTCCTATTTGTAAGGATGATCGTCATACATTTTAAATAACAATAATAGTATTTGTATGTTATTTATTTATTTAAACAATATTGTCACAGCATTACAGTCACTTGACCAATGCGCTGTGCAATTCATATTATATTATACATCACTATAGTCCAATTTAATTATTAATATAATTTATGTGTTCGACTTCTATTGAAAAGTCAAACAATGTAAAATCAAGAGAGTGGTGACACGCGAAAAACTGTCATGCAGGGAAGAGCGGAGTCTGCGAAGTAAATATGGCTAACTCTATCGGCGGTTCCTTGCTCCATGGTCCGCAATAACTTGTCCCGTCCTCGTGATTCTATTGTTACCAGAGTTTCAGTTCTGTCCCACAACTTATCCAATAATGTTAGATAGGTTTCTTTGTTATAGAAAACTTCCTAGTTATATAGAAAAAGCTTTGGAAAGTTTTATAAGACATTCACTACAGTTGCTACGTTTTATTACAGTAAATAGCGAATTCGTAAGACAACACTTGCAGTACGATTTCAACTCTTTCGCAACATTGCTTCGCGCCACGTGTGACCTAGAGATCGACATGGACGCATCTCTTTAATACGGCACCCCTGTCCCACGCAGTCTCTATGCAATGGCAGGGAAGAGGTGCATGTCGAGTCACAGCGCTGCACACCTCGGTGTCAGCTCAGCTGAAACATGCACCTTTTACCACACCACTTAGCATAACTATATTAGATTATAACTATATATGATTATACTACTTGATTGATTTTTTGTAAGCTTATGTAATTGGTGTATGGCAATAAACATATTTTCTATTCTATTCTATGTGCTCATCGGTGACAGAATTTTTCGCTTGCTTTGTACCGATTACATGTCTATTGAGTAAGTGGTCTGGTCTGTGATCAATACCTTTAAAATTACAGTTCTCTAAGGGGCCTCTACGCGTTGGACCCATTCTTAAAACCTGTGAAACCAGTAGAACTCAATAATAACAATAGGCATAAAGCCGGGAGTAGCCCACTTTCTGGCATTCCAGTAATGGTGAAACTGCAGCACACCTCTCGACACCCCTTAGCCGCTCACACCGGTGTTGCTCTCAGTTGTCTTTCTGACGACCATGTTGAGGGCCCATCTAGTGAGGGGCGAGTCACCGCCTGTCAATTTTTTCATAACTTCGAGACAATGTGATCATGGCAGATGTCCGACGTCTCGCTCTATAGACCAGACTGACTGACCCACCAACACCCCAAACCAATAGCCCCAATTAAGTTGTAATTTCCAATCGCTGCAATAGTTTATGCACCTGACGGGGTCTGTCATTGAGTGCAGTCAGATGCGCTCCGAGACGGGTCGCGCTAGGTGCATCACATATCTCTTCAAATTAAAGTTCTCTAAGGGGCCTCTACGCGTTGGACCTATGTCTCCGTGCAAGCCTTTCAAAGGACCGGGTTTTCTTAAACCCGTGAAACCTAGAGAGATACACAATAATAATAATAGAAGGCAGTGCTGCTGGACACGGCACGCATTGTGAGGAGGTTCCTCACTCTGGGATCCTAACCTCCGGCAGCTTGGATGCGCATGCATCCCGCTGCCGGTGGGTGGCTATTTTTTATATTTATATATTTTTCTATTTGTTTTTGATATTGAAATGTATAAATATATTAACTAAGAGTTAAAATAAATAGAGAGAATAATAATAAAAATAATATAATAGTTTAAGTTATTGAGCCTAGTATAATTGAATACCCAGCCCATAATGAGACGAGGTTATCAACCGATACGAGCAGTAATTGCTCGTAACACTATCTCTTATCGACTTACTGGGTAACACTAAGTATGTACGCTACCTACAAGGAAAGGCCGTGTACAGACTACAGACAGATTGACAGGAAATAATTTAATAATTTAATAATAATAATTTAATAATTTTTTTATTTGGAACCAGAAATTTGTACAGTTTTACTTAAATCTAGATACAATTAATGATGACTTATATTTTAAGGAGTGTAGCTAACACTCTAGTCCCCACACTAGGATTCCCTGTGTCGTGGGGACTATTAAAAAAAAAAGGGACTATTAGAAAAGATAGGGAAAGCTAAATGAGTCATATATATGATAGGAATCATAATAAGAGTGACGAGTTCGTATGCAGACCATGCTCGTAGTCCAGTCAAAGTCAAAATGTTTTATTGCGATCATGTGGTTAATTCTAGGTGTTACATAAAAGGCCAGTAGGTAGGTACTCAACATGAACCCTGTCAGGGCAATGCAACATAATTTAAACTTATATACTAAACAAAAACTATTCTAAAGTCAGCATGCAAATCCTAGTAACTTCATTAAATTTAAAATTTGTATAAATTAATTGTACTTAATAAAATTGTAAATTAATGAAATTGTACCTAAATAATAAAAAATTAAGATTTGTACAGGATAAATGTAAATAGTTAAATAATAATATATTGTAAATAATGGAAATTTCCTGCAATTCAATTAAGTATAATGTTGTGTAAATAATTAATACGATTTAAGGGTTTTCAAATTTTTCAGTTGCGAGTACACGTTAAAAACGCTCGTACAAGTTAAGCAACGTTGGGCGAGGTCAGGACCTGTGGGGCTATTACGGTTCTCAAAACGATCAAATCATACCATGTCATAGCGGCCGTGAAAGGGACAGCGCTATTGCATCGGTGTAGCGGCGTCTCTGTTTGGCGCGCCATGACATGGTATAATTTGATCGTTTTGACAACGGTAATATGGATGGCTAGTGACACTATTACGTTACTATAGAGGCGCACGTTTAGCAGTTGGTCCCGGTTGCTGTCGCTCGGAAGCAGTCGTTAAGCCACGTCAGAGGCATACGGCGGCCTGAATAACTCTGACAATAAGGTTTGGTCACTAAACCACTCGAGAAAAGAATATTTCCAATCCCCAAGCCTCCAGGAAAGCGTTTAGAAAATAGATTTGAACAATTTTTTTTTAGATTTCACGTTATTTCAGCATTTGTTTATTTGGAAAACTAGAAACTAAGTACAGCTCAGTAACAAACTTATTTGGGCTTAAATTTCTATTACACAAGAGAGGCTGAATACTGTGCAGATGGAATTGTAGTGTCCGCGATAGGTTTCCCTGTGCTGCGGCTACCAGTGACTCCCGGTTACACCAGTGCGTATGTAAAAACCAGTGTTTTGGACCTATAGTCGTTTAAGTTAGTTACCAGTTAGTGAATAGGTGGGTAATTGATGTCCTAACGTAAGGTTAGTACATCCTTCATGGGGCACTGTATTCGCTTTTATAACAAGTTGCCAGAAAGTGTCACGACGCTGACAGAGAGGAAATTTAAAAATTTCATTAAAGGAACACTTTTTAAGAAGGCGTATTACAGGATAGATGACTATTTAAACGATGAACATGCATGGTGTGTCGCCGGTTCCGCATGAGGGATAAACTTACTAACAATAGTAATAGTTACGTACTGTATAGTTATTAAGTAATAATTGTATTATCATGGTTTTAAAAGATGTGCTGCTGAGAGTTTTTCTCCTCAGCGTTGGCACCTTTTCCTTGCAAAGTGGTGTAAATGTAAATTCAAAAAACATATTGACGTGCTAAAATGTACTCAACGTGCTTACTTGCAATAAAGACTTCGACTTTTTGACTTTAACTCTGAGTCCTATCGTGTCTATGCCCATGCACGCCTAGCCCTAGCGGCGGACCTACCTACAGCCTGCAGTCTCTGAGGAGCGATTGAGCGCTATAAATAGCCCGCGCCTATAAGCAGACACAAAGCGCTATTATACCGGTTGCTGTTCAGACGATAATGTCATTAGCACTCAAGTGTGTCTATTATCAAACTGTTCTATGTATTTGTAAACACTGCTTGAGATGGAGGAGCAGTGGTTGTGATACTGGACTCTCGGAATGAGGTCTTAAGTTCGGTTCGATCCATGTATACCAATGAGTCAACGTCCAGCGTATTTAAGGAGCTGCCTGAGCCAACTAGCGCCGAAAATCTTTAAAAAATAATATCTTCCAATGTAATCAATTTTATTAAAAAAGCTATTTACGAAATGTTTATTACGATAAATACTATTTTTTAATGCTTATTTATAACGTGATTCAATTTCGGTAAGTTGTAGTTCGCATAATTGCGAAAAACGGCCGTTTTTGCACATTTGTGAACTACAACTTAGCTTGTCGCAATTATGCCATGTATTGTATATTGAAAAATAGTATTCATCCTAATAAACATTTTGTAAATAGCTTTTTTAATAAAATTTATTAAATTGGAAGATATTCTTTTTTCAAGATTGGCGGCGCTAGTTGGCTCATGGAAGGCCCTAAAAGATTAAAGATGTTAGATTTAGCTAACTCCATCTATTGTACTAAAAAACGCTTGACAGATGTCATTTAAAAAACCGACCAAGTGCGTGTCGGCCTCGCGCCCCGAGGCTTCCGTGCAACGCAACTTAACCCCGTAATTTCTCTCTCACGAAAAGAAACTAGATTTAGAGACCAACTTAACATATTTTTGGAGGGATGTAATTTCAAATTAACAGTATTCGGATTTTCTCCTTTACTTGTGTTGTAAGACCTAGCTTCTTGCCAAATTTCATGAGTCTAGGTCAACGGGAAGTACCCTATAGGTTTTGAGTTGTTTTTTTTGCGTTTTCATACGATGTGCCAAAATGCGACATATATTGACATATCTTATGATTGCGTTAACGTAGAAGGATGATTTTTTCATGGCTGAATGAGGTTGCAGACTTAAGTATTTGGTACCAATTTGAACTGCACACGTCCACGCGTTTCTGAGATATAAGTCTTGAACTCTTGACAGACAGACAGACATTCGATCGTCTCTTCCTTACACTAGTAACTTAGTAGTAGATTAGTTCACAAAAGATCAGAGTTTCTCCTGGCTCTAGAACCTAGACAAATAAGTCAGTTGTTCTAGTAATAGCCGGTAATTCGCCCACAGTTGGAACTGCGAGTAAATCATTAAAATGCACTTTCCCGCGACCTATTATACGCCCACGCAGACATTACTCCTTGTGACAACTCGGCGTTACTTCTAGTTCTCACGTTATACTCGCTTTAAAGTGGAACTACACTTGATATTGAAGGTGTGTTAAAATGTGTTCCGTTTTAATTTTTAATGGAAACCGAAGCCCAAATCAAGTCTTATTTTGTAAACAAAAACTACCCTACCTTACTAACATTTTAAGCTGTTCTGTGATTATTGCATAGTTATTTTCACATTATTAGATCGGATCACTTTATTTTCACAATGATGAACAGGTTCGATCAATCAGTTCCTTCAGTGTTACATCACAACAGGTAATTAGGCGATCATATATGTTTACAAAATAAGACACTTGATTTAGGCTGCGAAAATTATTATTATTAATGGACTCACGGCATTTACCTGAAAAAATAATAATAATAAAGCTTTCTAAAATCAGTATGAAGCTGAAAGTTCTGGTTGTTATTTAAAACATCAATCAACCTGTATGAGACTGAGGCTGATATTCATAAAAGTGATTTACAGTTACGCCACCGTTTTGCCACCCTGTCCCTTTCTATCTTAACCTTTTTTAACGAAGTGTGAAAGAGATAGCAACACGATTTAAGGCAAGTGGGGTTTAACTAGGTTTATGAATAACAGCATAAGTGTAAAAACTCATCTCCAATAGTTTGTACACCTTTCGAAGGTACAGCAAATCAAGTATAACACTTTGGACTTTGGAACGTTCTTATTATCTGCGTCGTAAGATTTAAAATCGTACTGCAAGTGTTACCATTGATCTGCTGTTGTCCGTACCTGCTACGTCTTCCATTTTCAAGACTCGAAATCATCAATTAAAATTGAATTGAAATGCTTTCGTGTGTCAGATGTCTGCAGGTGAATTAGAACGAGTTTCGAGTGAGTACCGTCTAATAGTAGCCGCTTTTCACTGGGATCGGCTTTCTTCTAGCGATTTATGAGCCAATGGTAGGTGCGACCGTCTGTTCGTCTGTCTGGGCCACTGGAGCATTAGCGTTTGACCTAACAACCGGTATAATAACCTAACGTATATTGGAAATCAATAATTTAGGTTAGCTTAATAGGTAGAGCTCGGTGGCTCAGTGGTTGGGTCAAAGAGTTTTTTTGCCACTTTTTCTCGTCAGCGTTGGCACCTTTTCCTTGCAAAGTGATGTAAATTCAACAATATGTTGACGTGCAAAAATGTACACAACGTGCTTACTTGCAATAAAGGAATTAGACTTTGACTTTGAATGGACTTGTGATACGGAGGTCCCAGGTTCGATTCCCAGCCAGGGCAGCCATGTACCAATGAGTTATCCTCGGTTTTTTTGACGGACAAACTTACGTACATTTACCGAGTGCTCTCAAAGCGGTGAAGGAAAACATCGTGATGATACCATTTTTTTTTTACCCAGGGGAGCGTGTTGGTTATGTCGGGCTCACCGCCCTGAAGGGGCGGAATACCGACTAAACATCCTGCGGTGTTCCACCTCGTGCCATTCTTGCCGAGCCCCGGGAACTGTGATACATCCGCAACCCGACTGGCGCCCGAGCAGTCCCCATTGTGGGCTGTACTAGCCCACAATGTATAATCCATTCATCCATCACCTTCCTCCTCCCCGTCTGATCCTCGAGCTACTCGGACGCATCGTGATGAAACCTGCATGCTGTAGAAGAAGAAAAAATCTAAAGCATGAGAAAAATGTATGTATGTAATTGTATTTGGTATCATTCCACTACTGTTCATATATTCCAGTAGGTCTGTTAGTAATCATTTCGCGCAGGCCAGCGTGTTGTGCGGCTATCGGCGCGGGCGCAGTTCGTTCACTTTTAACGATTTATAGAACAGCTACGTTATCGGTATAGCATGCAGCGTACAGTCGACAGTGCACCAAGCGTAACGAGGATATTATGCGACGGTAATAGCGCCTAGATTGCAACCTGAGAAAGTAGCATTTGTCGAAGACAGAGATAAGTATACAGGGGACCTCAATAAGGTTGAGATTTTCTCCAAAAACTACTGGACCGAATTTAATAATTATTTTACAGTTACATAGCTTTTATCTATCAAACAGTGAAATAATTTCTGCCATAGGTCAAGTAGAAAAAATCAACCTTATAAACTCTCCTCTACTCTACACCTTTCTCTGTGTTCCAGCGTACATGGCATAGCATTGGTACATGGCTGCCCTGACTGGAAATGGAACCTGAGACCTCCGTATCGCAAGTCCATTGACTCAACCACTGAGCCACCGAGCTCTTCTACCTAAGTTGTAACTATCTAAGTCGAAGAAACTATTTTTAAAGTTTTCTAGGACAAATTATAAGATGAGTAGTTGCCAGGCTGCGAAAGTCCGCGCTTAGTCAGGCACTCATTCCACAAGCGCGCATCTCATCACTTGGCAGAGGATCGACTATAAATTACCGCGCCAGCATCAGCTGCCACGAGCAATCGTAATCATTACATACAGCTTTCATTATAAAAGTCACAAGGTTTTAAACAACGTGAAACAAATAAAAATACGTAACATACACTCTTTTGTCAGAAACACAACCCTGCGATCGATTACTAGCGTAGCAGACGTGTCCCGCAAAGCAGCTATATTAAAGTGGAACTGTGCGGGCCCCGTGTGCCGCGTGCAGCCGGACCGAGGGGCCCGGACTGGCACAGAATGGGTGCCATCGGACGGGCGCCGGCGTCGGGCAGACCGCGGCGTAGGTGGAGAGACGATGTCGTTAGATACAGGGATGGGTGGAAGAGGAAGGAGGAGACCTTTGCCTAGGCTGCTGGCAGTGGAACGATTTATAGGTTAAAAAACACATATACTCTCTCACACGATTCCCTGCGATATGGGTCCAGAGACATACACAAATCACACATTGCACCCTGACTCGGTAAAAGTGGTTATACAACAGCAGATCAATGGCAACACTTGCAGTACGATTTCAACTCTTACGATGCAGATAATAAGAACGGTCCAAAGTGTTACACTTGATATGCTTTGATATGTACAAGCACCTTCCCCATTGGGAATTAAATCCAGAAACTCTTGCACAGAAGAGTAGGACGTTGAAGACAGAGTTAAGTATACAGGGGACCTCAATAAGGTTGAGATTTTCTCAAAAACTACTGGACTGAATTTAATAATTCTTTTACAGTTACATAGTTTTAACTTTTATCTATCAAACAGTGATAGAATTTTTGCAATAGGTCAAGTAGCTTTTGAGAAAATCTCAACCTTAAAAATTCTCCTGTACACCTTTATCTGTGTTCCACCGTACATACTAGGAGATCCTCAAGCATAAATTCCGTAAAATTTTCACTCTACAAGTTCTTTTACTGAAAGACAAACAAATTAGATCTACACGTGTATGAAGGATGGGATTTTGCCTCTTGAACAGAAGGTAAAATAATGGCAACCAATCGTCATCAATCACAAAGTTAGCATTTACTGCAAACAGGTGGAACAAGACAGAACGCACCAAATGAACAATGCAAATGTAAAATCAAACAGGAAAAACGATAACGAGCTCGATTTCAATTCCAGCAATCAAATGGAATGCAAAATAAAGGCTGGTCACGACACGACATTGATCTGGTTACCAATCACGGCACACAGGACTGGCGGCAGGGGAGTTTTGCGCCCCATGACGATTAGCGACACCAAATAAGAGATGGCTATTGGATACGGGTTTTTGTGGTGGAATGGTAAACGAGCATTAGATGACGGATATACCCCGCTGGTTATATGGTAAAGCACAGACCACTTAGTCACCCCGCTTCGTCTCTATGCGCTCATCGTTGACATAATTTTCCGCTTGCAAAAGACATTGCCACTTTTCAATGGAACTATGCCCTACCTACAAAACTACGTGACCATTTAAGCTGTACCTATCATTTTGTTGGGGCCTTATTACAGGTTTCATATTGCATAATCATAATCAGTATCATTTTCTACTACTCTCGCAACTCCTATAGAAGAATAACAAAAACAATGAATAAATCGCTTCAATTTCTTATTATTTTATTTGTAATACTAACTGTATTTCTTTTGTGTAATACTTTTTATTTTTTTGCAATAAAGAATATTTATCTTATCTTATTTTCTGAATTCTTAATTAAGCTGTTTTTTTCGAATCGCAACTTGTACAAAACTTTATTTTAAACCAATAATTTTAATGAAAAAACGGAGATATTTTTACATTTATTCGTTATCTTGTACAACGTGCGGTTGATGGTGGGGCAGAATCTGGCATTGTCATTTGTACCGATTTCATGCCTATTGGGAAAGTGGTCTGTGTGGTAAAGTAAGACAACAATGCAACAAGGAAGAGGCTTATGTACAGTAGGTAATGCAGAATCGTTGACTATGAGAAAAATGCAGATTCAAAGGCAAATTGTAAACAATTATAGTCTTGACGCCAGACAAATAAAGATTTATTTTAGAGCTCGAGTCATTTCCAGTTAGAATAGAAAATATGTTTATTGCCATACACCAATTACAAAGAGGTTGTGACTCTCGCTCCGGGTCCTACCTGGTGCAAAGGTTAGCCATATCTATACAGCGCGGTAACGCCGCAAGCGTTATGGGTACCTTTGCACCGGGTATGACAAGGGGCGGGTTATTTGACTGACGAAGGTTTACCGGATGTTTTAGTTTTAAATTCTGAAAATGGATTTATTGCTAGACGTTTTCAGCTAAAATACTGATTTCTATTGTACTTAATTCTGTCCACTTCTTATCTTAAGGGGTCATATTAAATTCACTTATAAATTACAAAGAATCAATTAAGGAATAAAGTTATAATCTAATATAGTTATGAAGTGGTGCGGCAAAAGGTGCATGTTTTAGCTAAGCTGACACCGAGCGCTGCACAGTTGTGTTTCCGAGTCGTTCGCGAGCTCTGATAAATTGAATGGAGTCTCGAAACTAAAACTAATAGATTCTAGTTCTTTACAAAACTAGACAGTAAGATAAAGTCTGAATAAGCATCGCATCAGGGAATGTTTGTCTCCCTCGATGTAAGGGAAGGTCTGCGCTCCAACAGTGGGCTGATGATGAAGCGTGCATCTCCCGAGGCCCTTAAGCCGTTGAACGTAAGTCCCTCGGTACCACCCTGTATCAATCGATGATTCCTGCGAGGAGGCGCCATTGGAGCTCAATGTCAAGGATGGATCTATTCTTACCTCGGCCGCGTCACGAGGGCCGTCACGGGCCGATCTGATAAACACGTAATGTATGCACGCCTACACTCGTGAGGGCTTGATAGGGTTGGAACCGTCGCTTGAATTAAAACCGAAACCCCTTTGCCGTTGAAAGTTGAGAACAAAAGATTAGAAACAGTGGTTGGTGTTGTGAGTCTGTTGACGACAAAACAGCCGATATGGCGCCAATTATTCCCAAAAATTCGGACCTTATGAATTTTGGGGAAGTTATTATTGACGATGATTATCAATACGATATCCCTAATATGAAAGGGTTTGCAAAAGTGATTTCTGAACTGAACGCTGCTAATACCTACATAATTATTATAACTGAAAATGAAATCTGAGCAGAATATATTTTGACGGAAATCTTTGCGCTAAACTTTAAAAAGCTCAACACACAAACACAAACCAAAATTGCTTATATTACAATTTTCACGCCAGCCAATCAGCAGACGGCATTCCCACAATTTCATGCCAATAGTGTGCCCATTTCAGCGTTTTGAGATTCTGAATTCACCCACCCTAATGTGATGAAATGGAACGGGATTAAAATCTTTTGGTTGAAATGACGCAGACCGAAGCCCAAATGCTAGAATCCTAAACAGTGGCCTCTAGAACCTAACACGTTTCTAAACGTAGAAGGGGATCGACTTATTAATAAGACACGAGGCACGCAGTGACGTGGCACGAAACGGTGCCGTGACGTCGCTATTCACTGACGAGATCACTTCAGATAGTGCTATCTTTGCTAAATTTAATTATGATGTAAACTGGAAAATTGTTCGCAGTAACTTTCCATTTCATTCATAGACGTGAAGAAAAAAGTTACAATAAGTTTTTTTGTCATATCAATAAGGAGTTTAATGCTACTACGCTAAAGGTCATCAACTTCCATTACAGATTGTGCTCCATGGGATCGAAATTCGTTCCGTCGATGAGCACTGGCTGTATTTTTCGTGGGGTCGAATGCTGGCTCGAATATTTATTCGGTCGACTATTTCAATTGACGTCTAGTTAAGTGAGTACGTGAATATGATAGGTTTAGGAGATACAAATCAAAACTCAGTCCTCAACCTGATCAGTTCAGTGGAGTTGAAACAAAGCGTTTATTGAGTGCTAATCTAGGTCATTGGAGTTAGGTTCGATAGGCAATAGAGAGATAAAACTAAGAAAAGAACTTTGAACAACTCGCTCCAAACAAAAGGTCTTGATGACAAGCGAATGCGTTTGGTGCGACTGGCACAACGCCCTGGCAGCGTCGAGAGCTGTAATCGGTTGGAACTGACGGAGCTGATCCATGGCTAATGGCAGCTGGCGACAGCTACCGGCTCTTTGCCACTACCATGAGTGCTGTAGTACGACTACATAAACACCGTAGCAAGAAAGCAAGGCAATGGTGGGGTTTAATTCCGTCACTGACCAACAAAACCGCTCCAATGGCAAGCTTCATAACCGTAATTACAAAGTCGCTATCGAGCGAATTTACTACAGCAACTGACAGTCTCTGACCTAGCCTCTCCGGAAGCAGAAGATACAGACTCCTTCCCATGAGCTGCATAGGGGACCTAATGAGTTACATCTTTAGGGTGGAAGAAGGAGTATAATAAGTGGAGCGCACAAATATTCCATTGGGTCAAATGGCCTCCACACTGACCTATCAGGATAAGATACTCATTTAGGGAAGAGGGTGAGGTTTGTACCGATACCGGATGGGTGACCGCTAGTGACATTTCAGCTTAGCCCCTTCTCCGTGCTTCGGGGCGCACTTTAGCAGTTAGTCCGTGTTTCTGTCGCTCGGCAGCAGTGGTTAGGCCACGGCAGACAGCTACAGGACGGCCCCAATCACTCACAATAGGTGCAGTCACTACACAACGTGACAAGAATAAAAATAAAGGGAAACGAAATGATTGCGTCTGCTCTACTGTCGTAAGCTTGGAGATTGTGGCAATAGGCTAGGTCACTACTGGATGAAGACTCGAGGTAATGGTACATATGTGCAGCTGGTGTCGTCGACCCGGCGGGCGGCGGCGCTGTGCCCGCGACAATAGGCTGGCACGCGGCCAGGCGCCGGGCGGCGGCGATGCATCGCATCATCTATACTGCACCTCACACTTCCTTTAGCTATAAGTGCAAGTGCAATTGGGGAATATCTTCAAGCATTTACATTCATCGCCTTAGCTTTTCAGGCTATCTGATCATGACTCCTTAATTGTGCTCAGTGTATTCTCTACGGAAATTGGGGTCGTTGAATAATTTAGTGTCGGAGCCACCTTAGGGGAAAGAGCTGTTTCGTGGGTGCTCCAGTTCAGTTATGATAACGACAATGTATAAATACGTATACAAATGCCTAGAATATGAATAGTTACAAACTTCTGTAAATGCACCACCTCCAAGATCGGTGATATTATTATCCCGGTTTATAAGTTTTCAATAGACTAGGTACATACAGCTACAGAATCTATCTGAACTGGAAAATACGCAACTGCACTAGCCATTTCAGAAAACCAGGCTGTACTGATAACTCATAGATTTCAGGCCTGGAATATAGACCTTAGCGTGGATGTGTTAAGAGCTTTGTAACGCGCATGTCCGTAAAAGTTGCGTCTTAGAAGTCTCGTATGCAGGAACACTGAATCTAATAGTATACTAGTACTAACAGGAAGCAATTGTGGTACGGTGTCTGTAACGGACGAGCCGTTCTGCTGCTACGCGAATATAAATAGGCAAGCGACGCAATATCGAATCCACTATTATTGAAGTTTGCGATAGATGAGATTAAAGTCACCGTTGAGCAAGAAATCTAGAAATGCGTCATCTTGCCGCAGTATATCTTCTTATTGTTCTTTCTGACCAAACCTATTGCCAGAGTTGTTCAGGCCGCTCATATGCCTGCTGCCGAATGAAAGCAACCGGGACCGACTGCTGAAAGTGTCGAAGCAAGGAAGGATTCAGATGAAAATGTCACTAGCAGAATCCAGATATAGATAATACCTGAGAAACCACCGAGTTTTCGCATGAGGGATAAAGTGTAGATTACTAATAATGGTTGTGTAAACCTAGTTATTAAGTAATTGTGTTATTATTATTTTAAAAGATGTGCTGCTGACAGTTTTTGCCACTTTTTCTCCTCAGCGTTGGCACCTTTTCCTTGCAAAGTAGTGTAAATGTAAATTAAAAAATATGTTGACATGCAAAAATGTACACAACATGCTTACTTGCAATAAAGAAAGACATTGCTTAACTTGTACGATAGTTTTCAGCTGGATTATCTACCAAAGCAGGGCGGGGTGTGTATGAGATGACTACGTTAGGTAGGACTCAATGCTGACTGCTGCAGAGAGTATGCTTGAAATATTTTTGTTAAATATAGTGCTGTTTAGTTAAATCCAGTGCTGCCTAGTTCTATTAGCACTGGCATGTGGCGATAATGGAGGAAAATAAGGCAATAAGAGCAAGCTACGAGTGAGAGTGATTCACTCCGAGCGCTACGGAGGAATGAGGACGATGCGATGCGTTGGTTCAGTAGTGTTTATTTGTATGTGGATGAATACTTTTATTTTGATTAAGTGACTCAGTAAGAATGTTAGAACGGTGAGTGGGTATTTAGTAAACTGTCATGCATCACAGATAGAGAATCTGGAATATGGCTAACTGTGTTTGCGTGTTGTGTACCAGGATCGCAGTAGATGGAAGGACATCTTCCGTCCTTACTGTTACGAGAGAGAGGCAGGAGCTTGTGTACGTAACAGGGTCTGATGGTTCTCTTGAAAATGGCGGAATATGTTTACGAAATTAGTTGACAAGTTTCAATTTAATGTCTATTTTGTGTTTAATATGACGTTAAAGTAATCAGAAAATGTTCGGGAATGACAGTATGGTGAATTTATTGGATAGTTCATGCAAGATCTGAAGTTTCAAGCAATTATCAAGAGTGACTACGAGCTCGGGAGTGAACGTGACTGTCGAGCTGCTTCGTCCAGAGTGACGACGATACGGCGACTCCTCTGGATGAAGACATGAAGACGCGGCTACCCAGGGTGATGACGCCACGGCGACTTCTTTAGAGAAAGAGAAGACAATGATATCTTGAATATATTCTGGACATGACATTGGCAAATGACGAACTGTCCAGTTCATTAATAAAATAAATAAATATGGTCTGACGAATTTGTATAAAAGAGTGATGAGTGTGTGTAAAGCGAGAGTTGTGTACCAGGAGCGCAGCAGATGGAAGAACATGACATTCGTGTCTACCGCTACGGGATAGAGGCGGGAGTATGTAACACTATCTACGGGTCTATTGGACCTTTTAAGGCAAATCCATTTGAGTATTTACATTGCGCACACCAATATCCGTATTCAATTTGGTTCCCAGAGGTGACCTTGTATCTAATACACTATTATTTACCTATCTCGTTATTTACCCGCGCCGCTTGACATGGTAATGGTATCGCATCACGTTCCTTAATACAATCAAAGTAAATTGACATCAGACGCGAAAATGCGCAGTTAACTATGACGTACTGGTTTTACGTAATGGTAATACGGCCTAGTTTGCAAGGGGTTGATGTGATATCGACTGAACTGTCTATCGCAGAGAAGAGTTATTAGGGATGATATTTTTTTCAATAACAACATGACCGATTTCAAATATTCTTTCTCTGTTAGATCGATTAAAGTTAAAACTATGTAATTGTAAAAGAATTACTAAATTCGGTCCAGTAGTTTTTAACGTGAACAAAGTGATCGCCCTTAATAGACTAAGTAATGTCGTTGGACTAACTCTTAGATATAAGGGTCAATTTATAGAATTTTAGGTCAAAATCAAATTACTTATTAGTCTTATTGTATTTAGGCTAGATCGTAATGTGAATAAAATGTCATACTATGGCACTTTATTTAATAAAAAATTCGGTCCAGTAGTTTTTGAGAAAATCTCAACCTTAATGAAGACCCCTGTAGTCTTTTCTAAGTTTTCGACTGTACCTCAGTGAGTTGGCACAGTTCAGTTGTTGCGTAACATTCGTAACATAAACAATAATAAATGGTATATCATATAATAACATTAACGTTCTGGAATGTCTTAGATAATAATCGATTACGATAGAATACTTTGGTTTGATAACAGATTACGTAAATTATATGGATGTTCTTAATGACATTTACGTTCGGTTGACGACACAAATAGGTTTTACTTTAGCGGGGGACGGGGCCCCGCTACGTCTCTATGCGCTCATCGTTGACAGAATTTTCCGCTTGCAAATGACAATGCCAGATTCTGCCCCACCATCAACCGCATGATGTACAAGATAACAAATAAATATCTCCGTTTTTTTATTAAAATTATTGGTTTAAAATAAAGTTTTGTACGAGTCGAAAAAAACAGCTTAAAAAAGAATTCAGAAAATAGTATGAAATCGAAGCGAATTATTCATTGTTTTTGTTATAATTTTCTACTACTCTCGCAACTCCTACTGATTATGATTCTGCAATATGAAACCTAAAAAGTCCCCAAGAAAATTATAAGTACAGCTTCAATGGTCACGTAGTTTTGAAGGCGGGGCAAAGCTCCATTGAAATATGGCAATGTGATTTGTACCGATTTCATGTCTATTGGGTAAGTGGTCTGTGGCTATACTCTACACGTGTGCTAAGTAACCGACCGTTGGCTACTGCGCACTTCACACTGTATAGCCACAATATACCTAGACAAGGTTACCATGAACTCTTATGGCAGGATTACTTCAATCATCATCATTGACATTGTAATTACTGATATTTTATTGAATTGATTGACATTTAATTTATATAGGTATTTTTTTTTCTGTATTTGCCTGCTGTAAAATAATAAATAATTATAGGAAAAATTACATTTGTACGCCGCAAGACAAACATGAAGGACTATTTTTAAATATAACATCTGTATCATTTTTCTACTCATGTATTGCAAATAAATTATCTTTATCTTTATCATCATCAGTCTATTTATATGTCCCCACTGCTCGGACACAGACCTTCCCTTACATCGAGGGAGCTGGGGCCATGATCCACCACGCGGGCCCACTGCGAATTGGCGGATTTCACATGCAATAGATTTTTTCTTCTACGTCATGCAGGTTTCATCACGATGTTTTCCTTCACCGTTTTGAGAGCACTCGGTAAATGTACGTAAGTTTTTCCGCCGAAAAAAACCGAGGATAACTCATTGGTACATGGCTGCCCTGGCTGGGAATCGAACCTTGGACCTCCATTTCGCAAGTCTATTGCCCAACTAGATAGATAGATAGAAGTAATTTATTCATCCATAAAAAAAATTATGTACAAAAGATGAAACGGCAAAGCCTCAACGCAGCTGCTGTTTTTCAGGCTTCCCTTAAGCTAACATCATATAAAACTTATAATTAATTAAGTATGTAGTATGAATAGTACAATTTTAATCAATTATTAATTCAAATTCAAGTATTTATAAATGCCAAATATTAAAATTTAAATTCAAAATTAAACATCAATCAATTTTTATTATTCTTATTACATTAATTAATCTAAACACACCCATCTATAATCCAGTTATCTCATTGTATTTTAACGGGGGACCAATTACTACTACTGAGCCACCAAGCACCAAGCTACTATATTAGCATAGTATAATCTATTTTGACACCCACACGTTAAATCGAGAGTAAAATGTACTCGCCAGTCTATAAAATTGTTTACGCAAACGTTTCAGAAAACTGCGCACATTTAAATGTAATAAAACAGCGCCGGACGCAAAATGTGATGCATCAACGTAAATGTTTGTTGTTACTGGTTTATTGGGATTGCGGATATGAAAACAATCAAAATCAAAATATATTTATTGCAAGATTGCGAGTTTGTACATAGGTCTTATAATATATTTATCCTTTCCACAATCTACCTATAGCAGGCGTACAATATTTATTATACTTACATAGCTAATTGTAATTGAATCGAAAAATATTAATTTGGTACTAAAACATTAGGAGATATGGAGATATGCTAAGGACTTGAAGAGCTGTGGCAGCGTTCCAAGGCAGATGATGGATGGTGCTACGCCTGTGACTGATACCACGGAGATCTGTAAACGCTTTTTAGAATACTTTCAGTCAGTTTACAGACAGGCACCGTCATCTTCGTGTCCGGCGAGCGCTGTAGGTGACTTGGGCCCGCCGGTCTCCGCGATCAGTGGCGTGCCTGTTGACGATGTTCTGGTTCTAAAGTACCTGAAAGGAATTAATATTAACAAGGGACCGGGAAGTGATTCCATTCCGCCATGTTTCGTCAAAACTTGCGCAAAAGAACTAGCACAACCATTAGCCATCATATTTAAGAGATCACTGAGCGAGGGGGTCTTTCCCACTAAATGGAAAGAGGCAATAGTAGTACCAATACACAAGGGTGGACCTAAAGCGCGTTTTGATAAGTACCGTCCAGTCTCCATTTTGTCAGTATTTAGTAAATTGTTTGAGTTGATCGTTCATAACCACATATACCCGTTTATGGAACAATCCATTTCGATCCAACAGCATGGATTTATGCGAAAAAGATCAGTGTTAACCAATCTGGCAGTTTTCACAGATTATCTGGCCACTAATATGAACGACAAGCGACAGGTGGACACTATATACACTGATTATGCCAAATGCTTCGATCGACTGGACCACAGGGTGTTGAAAGTGAAGTTGGACGCGCTCGGAATTCACGGTGACTTACTAAGGTGGTTCACGTCTTACCTCGAGAATAGGTCGCAGGCCGTAAGAATTGGTACATGCCTGTCAGATTTCGCTTCTATTCCTTCTGGTATTCCGCAAGGTTCCCACCTCGGACCGTTATTATTCAATATATATGTATACGATATATTTAAATGTTTCAGGCACGCCAATTTTTCAATGTACGCAGACGACAAGAAAATATATTTAGGAATATCGAACGACGATGACTGTTTACGGCTGCAAGAAGATTTAGACAGATTATGCGAATACTGCGAGGCTAATCTATTGGAGCTGAACGTGGCCAAATGTCAGTGCATTAGCTACTCTCGTCGGAAAAACACTACACGATTCGAATATACCTTGCACAATTCAGCGGTTCCCAGGGTAGACAGCGTTAGGGACCTAGGGGTGATGCTCGATAGTGGATTGACCTTCACTGACCATTACGAGCACATTGTGCAAAAAGCATATAGGATGTTAGGATTCATAATGAGAATCACAAAGCCGTTCAAACAAATTGCCTCACTGAAAACCCTATATTACGCCTACGTTAGAAGTGTGTTGGAGTTCGCTTCGCCAATATGGTCTCCCTACTTCGCGATCCATAAAAAGAGAATCGAAAGCATTCAGCGTAAATTCACGACAACGCTACACCGTCGTTTCGGACAGGAGCGCATAGCCCCTAGCTATGAGCAGCGGCTGCAGCGTTTCAATCTCATCTCGTTGGAGAACAGACGACTGGTCAGCGACGCGGTGTTCCTATACGGCGTGTTGAACAGCGTGGTGGACTGTCCTCAGCTGCTGTCGCGCGTGGGGCTGAGCGCGCCCGGCACGCGCACGCGACACACGCGCCTGCTGCACGAGCACACGGCGCGCAACAAATACGTCCAGAACACGCTACTCACCCGCTGTGCACACCAGTATAACACCACACTCGAGGAAATAGATATTTTCCATTCTAAACCGGGGGCATTTAAAAGGCAAGTCTTGGACATTATCAAGTCCAACTCCAGTTAGTCGGCAGGCGATCATGCATATGTAAGTCTCACACAGGCACGCACTACACGCTCATCATTTCTCGCACACACCATGACACGACACCCTATTCACATCATATGTAAATATATCTATATATATATTAAACACACCCGCACACACACACACTCACACACACATATATATATAATAAATAGTATATAATACATAGACCCCCCCCCCCCCTCCCCCTCCCTTCCATTACTACTTCTAGCTGTTATTAATTAACCATTGTAATAAAATATGAAATCTGTTTTGGCATACATAATTATTAATCTAAATTGTTAAACTATATTTAAGACTGTTTGATTTCTGATAAATAAATAAATAAATAAATAAATTAATTCGGACACAAAATCAACATAAGACAATTAATTAAATGTCAAAACATTATACTTAATCAGATGTCAACAATTAAATTATAAAATGTCAAAATTTACTAAGAAATTAGTGTAACTGGAAGCCGTAATAATGCGATGCGATCGCCCTCTCAGCCCGTTCTTTGTTCGTAATAAAATGTTCGGATACGCGATAGTACATCCTATCGAGACACCAATCGAAGAGCCTATATCGGTTGCGTAATGTTGTGGTCGTGAAACTGGCAGATAAGACTCGGGGCCCGATGGAGGATAACGCGCTCTATGGAGAGAACCTAACGCATACTTTGTATTGACGGGAAACGACATTTTTATTATTATTGTATATTTTATTTTATTTACCCAAAGGTTGTCTGGAAGAGATCGCTTTGAGCGATAAGACCGCCAATTGAAATACTAACTGTATTAGCCTATTTCTTTTGTGTAATACTTTTTATTTTTTTGCAATAAAGAATATTTATCTTATCTTATTTAGGGACCTTTATACACATGTATATGTCGGTCCCATCATATCCTAACCTAATTAACAGACATTATACTTATATTATGGTAGACTATATCTATCCTAGCCATATATCATTAGCCATACATCCTAGCCATCTATCATTCATTACCCACCAGTTCATATAACACTTTGGCCGCTCTAAGACGGTTTCGGTTCGGCCAAATTGCTATGAAGTTCCCCCATGTTTCATATATTGATTCCAGGGCATATTTCAGTTTAATGTCTACAGTTATTACTGGCGTAGCATAGTGGAACTGTGCGGGCCCCGTGTGCCGCATGCAGCCGGACCGATGTGCCCGGACTGGCACAGAATGGGTGCCAGCGGACGGGCGCCGGCGTCGGGCAGACCTCGGCGTAGGTGGAGAGACGATGTCGTTAGATAAAGGTATGGATGGAAGAGGCTCAGGTCAGGGATGGATGGAAGAGAAAGGAGGAGACCTTTACCCAGCAGTGGGACGATTTATAGGTTCACAAAAAAATGTCTAAACTGGGTGTTTTGTGTTCAATTTCTCGTTAAATTAATCTGATCTGACAGTATGGTGAAATTATTGGAGGATTCATGCAGGATCTGAAGTTTGGCGCTATAGTCAAGCTTGTTGCCACACGACTCACTTAGATATACCTCTCTTATACATTACTCTGTGATACGAGACTTTGCTCATCAATTTCTCAGAATTCATTAGGCCACAGTGAAAGTGCTCTTACAGTACTTTCGCTGCAGTAATCTCTCATATTCGACAGTTAGTAATGTAGCCGCTCTCTACTGGCATCATAACTGCCGCTGATTATAGCGATCAGACAGTCTTGCCAACGAGACGAAACCCGTATGTATACCAATATGTGGACCAATATGTGGACCAATATGTATACCAATATGTAGACCGATATGTAGACCGATATGTAGACCGATATGTAGACCAATATGTAGACCAATATGTAGACCAATAGTATGGCGAACAAAATGTCGGCTGTCCAGCCTATTCTGCCAATGCTCCCACTTCACTTGGCTATTAAGGAAGAGGCTCATAGGCCAGTTGCGAGTACACGTTGAAAACGATTGTACAAGTTAAGCAACGTTGGTCGTCAGGACCTGGATGGCTAGTGACACTTTCATCTGAGCCCCTCCGTGCCTCGGGGCGCACGTTAAGCAGTTGGTCCTAGTTGCTGTCGCTCGGCTGCAGTCGTTAGGCCACATCAACAACAACTTTGGCAAAGCTTTGGTCACTAAGCCACACGAGAAAAGAAAAAAAAGACTGGCTATTCGTATTCGCTATTGGATGTTTGTCGTATTTGTCAAATATGTCAACATATTGTGTGTCGGATAGGCAAATAAAACGAATATTTCGTCACAAATACTAACCACACATGGCAAGTATAACGAATACGCAAATACGAATAGCCAAGTGAAGTGGGAGCATAAGATATTTGGATCGAACAGACTCGAACGATTACGTAACCAGTGTAAGTTAACATGACAAAGTTAACTGGTCGTTTCTTCAGCAACCAGCCCCCTTACCATGAACTCTTATAGCAGGATTACTTCAATAATACTTTGTTACCTCGTACAATGACGACCTTAATAAGCTTACTTTAAGGTCGTCATTGTACGAGGTAACAAAGTGTTATTGAACTAATCCTGCTATAAGAGTTCATGGTAAGGGGGCAGGTTTCCACACTGTGTTTTCCTGCACTGTTTTGAGAGTATTCGATAATTAAAAGTTTTTCTTTCCAAAAATCGAACGGTTTGAAACAATGTTCGAAAATTTCGATAATCAAACCTGGCACCTCCGTATTGTAAGTCCCGTGACCCAACCACTAGGCCATAAGCAAAAACAATATTGCCAATCTAATTATTCGGTACATATTTGCTGAGCATTAGACAGTTGTTTGTACAATGACAATGAAACAGATTCGAGTGGAATGTTAATCGCTTGCTGGATTAGCTTAATTAATCATTTCTTTATCGCGGATTAACATTAGGCATTACCTATTCCTATTAGTTGACAGTGCTCATAGAAAAGTGGCAGCAGTGGACTGGTCACATCTATCGTAGAACTGATAACCGATGGGGGAGACGAGTTCTCGAATGAAGGTCTTTCGATTGAAGTAATCGAGACGAGCGAGCCAGCGGACGACGGCCAGTCGGACGTCCTAGATACCGCTAAGAGGTGCAGAAGAACCTGCGAGAGCTGCAGGCGCCAGACAGGACAACTTGGAGTAAGTAAGTAATCGAGACGAGGTTACATTCGAAAACTTCGTACGTGCTATACCTACTCTAGTTTATGCACGCTCGTGGCCGCGTGCGCGTGGATAGGGGAGCTCCTGGCATCGGCACCGCAGTGTGATGTGTTCGCTGACAGGTGGAGGAGTGTTTGGCGGGAGATTGGGGTGTTTTGTGAGGGTATGAATGTGTGAGTGGCTGATTGTCCTAATTTATGTTATAATAATCTGACCTGTGTTGTCCTAAATATTGTATAATAATTGATTGACGTAGATTTACCTAGTGAATAAGAGTGTATCTGTAATACTAGTAAATCAAATAAATAAATAAATGGTGGCACTTCACTTCGCTATTCGTATTTGTCATAATTGCCATGTGTGGTTGGTATTCTTGGCAAAATATTCGTCATACTCATTTATTCGGCCTTAGGTACATTATGGAACACTTGGTTACGTCATGTTTCTTACATAACTATATATTTTTACATATTAATTAATTATATTTCAAATCACATGGCTGGGTGATGTGAGCGCAAAGAGCAGCACAGTAACACTGTTCTTAAACCTAGTACATTATATGAATGTCTGTTAGCTAGAAGGTTCTTGGCTGGTGGAGCTTTTTTTGCAACCGGCCAGTAGCGGAATTAAAATCACGAACCATAGAGCTACGTTTATTACGCAATCGCTAGCGAGTTAATTTATCCGCGCATTGTAAAATTTCATAGCCACTCCACTTAAGAGCGTTCCATGAGCCAACTAGCGCCGCCAATCTTAAAAAAATCCTATCTTGCAATATAATCAATTTTATTAAAAAAGCTACGTTCACATTGTTTATTGCTATAAATATTATTTTTTAAATGCTTATTTGTAACGTGATTCAATGTAGGTAAGTTGTAGTGGACAAATGTGCCAGAAACGGCCGTTTTTCGCAATTATGTGAACTACAACTTACCTACATTGCATCACGTTACAAATAAGCATTTAAAAAATAGTATTTATAGTAATAAACATTTCGTAAATAGCTTTTTTAATAAAATTGATTATATTGGAAGATATGATTTTTTTAAGATTGGCGGCGCTAGTTGGCTCTTGGAACGCTCTTAACTAATCTGTATAGGTCGGCTCGCGTGCCCAATAAAGAGGCTCTCTAGCTAGCTAATAAACTAACCGCATAATCAATTCAATTAGCATATTGAATAGATAATTATAGTTATGTGTGTGTGTTGTGTGGGCGTGTGTGCAATGTAATGGTGGCACTTCACTTGACTATTCGTATTCGCTGTTGGATGTTTGTCGTATTTGTCAAATACTTGACGTACATACAAATAAGACGAATATTTTGTTTAGCATACCAACCACACATGGCAATTATGACAAATACGCAAATACGAATAGCCAAGTGAAGTGCTACCATTAGACCGTATTTCCACCTACAAGAAAACTTCTGCAAGAAATGTCCGACAGCAGCTTGCAAGTGTCAAACGCCGTAGCAAGTGCTGTCGCGACAGCTTGTTTGGCAGTTGCAGAAAAATTGCAGGTGTAAACGCAGCTTACACGATATTTAAAGTATCAAATAATTAAATAACCCTATCTCAGGGCTTTTGAAAATGGCTGGAAACGACGATTGCGAAATTATTTGATAATTTTCCTTTTAACGTCTACAGGGACTATTTTGTGTTTAATATCACGTTAGATTAATCAGAAAATGTTCGCGGATGACAGTACGGTGAAGTTATTGAATTATTTATGCAATATCTGAAGTTTCGTGCTAAAGTCAAGAGTCCCACTACGAGTTCGGGAGTGAACGTGACTGTCGAGCTGCTTCGTCCAGAGTGACGACGCTACGGCGACTCCTCTGGATGAAGACATGAAGACGCGGATATTCAGGGTGACGACGCTACGGCGACTCCCCTGGATGAAGACAAGAAGACTCGGATACCCAGGGTGACGACGCTACAGCGACACCCGTGGATAAGCACAAGAAGACGCGGATACCCAGAGTGACGACGCTACGGCGACTCCTCTGGATGAAGACATGAAGACGCGGCTACCCAAGAAAGAGAAGACTATGATATTTTGAATATTTTGTAACATGACTTTGGCAAATGACGAGCTGTAGAGTCCATTAATAAAATAAATCAATAAACCCTATCTCCCAATTTTTTTTTATTAAACTTTTTACACAAGTATGTATAATTTTTGAAGTCCAACAAGCATGTTATGACTGAAAATCAACTACGAAAGGAAGCAGACAGCGGAAACCTCAAAACTGGGGCGGCGATAAAGGCGATAATTGGAATTTATCGGCACATTACTACGGCTATTATTAAGCACAGTACAACAAACGCATCGCAATGCGATATTGCCTCCTTGATAACGCTTGTTTATTGGCGATATGAGAAAGCGTGCCCACGGTTATGAGAATTACATAGCAATTAATATGATAAAGAATGTCTAAATGATAACAAGGCCTCTTTACAGCCGCAATTAGTTCATATCCCATGGGTCGGATCTTTGCCCTGTTTCTCTGTTCGTGCATCCAGCCGTAACCTAGTTTGTATTATGTACCTTATATTACTGTAAATTATTATATTATGTATGACATACCCAAGTGTTCCCTAGAGCTCCTAAGGTTGAATAAATGAAGTATTGAAGTATAAATGGAGAAAAATTTTCATCACGACCGGGATTCGAACCCGGGACCGCAACTGCAATGTTAGACATGAATTTGAGTAATTGCATAATTACTGGATAGATGTCGCTACCGTCCCTCGGACGAGAATATGGAGACAAAATTCACGATCTGGATACGAATCACGATGGCTCTGTTGGAATAGAGCGTGCCACGGAATGGCGAGGTCCCGGGTTCGAATCCCGGTCGTGATGAAATTTTTTCTCCATTTATCATTTAGATTTTCGTTTCGCATAGCGAGAAATATCAAAACATAAAGAATGTCATATAAGTTGACGTGACGACTCTACAATAGAAGATATTAGTGACACTGAGAGGATTATGAGTAGAACTGGGGTTGCTATTGGAGTTTCGAAACCGAATTCTAAATGATAAATGGGGAAAATTTTACATCACCACCGGGATTCGAACCAGGGACCTCGACATTCCGTGGCACGCTCTATTCCAACTGATCGATTGAACCTGTTCATCATCGTGAAAATAAAGTTATGCGATCTAATAATGTGAAAATAACTATGCAATAATCACAGAACAGCTTAAAATGTTAGTAGGGTAGGGTAGTTTTTGTTTACAAAATAAGACACTTGATTTGGGCTTCGGATTATTATTTACTTCATTAATGGACTCGACAGTTCGTCATTTGCCAATGTCATGTTACAGAAAATTCAATATATTCAATAGGCTTTTATCTTCCTCCAGGGGAGTCGCAGTAGCGTCTTCACCCTGGGTAGCCGCGTCTTCATGTCTTCTTCCAGAGGAGTCGCCGTAGCGTCATCACTCTGGACGAAGCAGCTCGACAGTCACGTTCACTCCCGAGCTTGTAGCGGGAACTCTTGATAAAAGCTTGAAACTTCAGCATAAATAATTCAATAACTTGACCGTACTGTCATTCGCGAACATTTTCTGATTAATCTAACGTGATATTAAACACAAAATAGCCCCTGTAGACATTAAAAGGAAAATTTTCAAATAATTTCGCAACCGTCGTTTCCCGCCATTTTCAAGAGAACCGGCTTCGGATTACATTACTTCACGAATCAGATAATGGACCGTCATGTATCACCGTCCCAACACTTTCGTCTCGCTTATTGACATTGGCACGTAAATGACATTGCCACATTTCAGTGGACCTTTGCCCCACCTACAAAACTACGTGACCATTTAAGCTGTACCTATCATTTTGTTGGGGACTTATTACAGGTTGCATATTGCATAATCATAATCAGTAGCATTTTCTACTACTCTCGCAAAAACAATGAATAATTCGCTTCAATTTCTTACTAGTTTCTGAATTTTTTAATTATGCTCTTTTTTCTCGAATCGCAACTTGTACATAACTTTAATTTAAACCAATAATTTCAATAAATAACGAAGATACTTTTACATTTATTCGTTATCTTGTACAACTTTCTGTTGACGGTGGGGCAGAATCTGGCATTGTCATTTGCCATTAGAGAAAAATGCCAGTCACAGTTTGACATTTGTGAGTTGGGAGAAGGTTGGAGGCTTGGGAACGAACAAGGCCACCCTTCTATCTAGACGGGCCTCAGACCAAAACTATTACATTTGGGTCATCAACGCAATCCGCAGGGTTGCCAGATTGGGGGGTTTTCTCGCAATTTTGGGGAAAAATTTGGCTGTTGGGGTGGGAAGTGGTATCGCTTTGGAAATGTTTGGGGAATAAGTTTTCAAGTTGTGACCACAATAAAGGTGAGATATGGCTTAAAAGCCAGTGGCGGAAGCTCAAAGTTTCAGCCGACTGCTAAAATTCAACTCAGAAAACGTTAAATATAATCCATGTCTTCTTGACAAGTGGTCTTGTCTATCATAGATATTTTTAAACCCTTAAAAATGTCATTATAGTCTATTTTTTGTAAAACGTATTTATCATTTTGGGGGAAAAATTATCAATCCGGGGAAATTTAAAAAATCTAATCTGGCAACCCTGGCTGTGACGCTAACGTATACGTATCAAGCCTAGGGCGTGACGTATTCGATTAGGCCGGGCGGCCTCTATCCCTGTCTATGCGTCAATTTGCCAAATTGAAACCTGAAATTGAAACATCTGTTTGAATAGAAATGGCGTTCTATGTGAAGCAGTTAGGTTTGTAAGTCTGAATATTGGATGAGAAATCCGTAACTGAGAAGGGTTTTATAGTGCTACATAATTTTTTAGATATTTAGATAACCTAGTGCGGAGTTCATTAGCAAAAATATACTGTAAGAGCGGTAAAATACGTTCCGAAGTTGTCTTAAAACTATTTGTATGGTAGTTTACGCACTAGATCCGATTTCCGTCATACGAATTATCTCCGTCATCCGTGAATTTCCATTTCGGAATAGATAATTGACGGACCGAAGTAGCCATAGGTAGTATTATTTGTATGAACGCTCGCGCACTGCGTCCGAATTGAATCCGAGCTGCGTACGAACGGAGGCAGCACCCAGAATTATTTACGTCTTCTGCGTCTTCGTACGTACAATAGTATTGCCAGAAGTTGACGTCGATTGAAAGGACTCGTGATCAACGACGTGAACACTCTGCTGTGGCTCCGCGTAAAATGACGTATGTCAAAAGGTAGCTCCTGAATTGCTTGGATTTGTATCAGAGATCGGACTAGTGCGTAAGCAATATCCGAATTCGGTCCGAGTTTTCTAGATCCATATTTTCACGGGTCCGGATCGTATTCGGATCGGACGTAGTGCGAAACCGCTCTTCATGTAAATTTCTGGTAAATAAATTATTTTATACTTATTTGTATCGCTTCTGAACCACTTGTGACGCATGTGGGCTGGGCTTAAGACATTAGAATCGTAAAGAATCCTAATAGCTATCCCACAAGGGGTATAGACGTGAGTCCATACCTGATGTATATAAAATGAAACTATACCCGTATGTAGTACTACATCCAGAGAAATTGGAGATATTATGGTTTCAACGACATTTGGTTATATCTTGGATATCCCACATAAGCAAGAATACATGGAAATATCATCATCATCATCATCAGTCTATTTATATTGCCCCACTGCTCGGGCACAGACCTTCCCTTACATCGAGGGAGCTCGGGCCATAATCCACCACGCGGGCCCAGTGCGGGTTGGCGGATTTCACATGCTGTAGATTTTTTTCTTCTTCTACGACATGCAGGTTTCATCACAATGTTTTCCTTCACCGTTTTGAGAGCACTCGGTAAATGTACGTAAGTTTTTCCGTCGAAAAAACCGAGGATAACTCATTGGTACATGGCTGCCCCAGCTGGGAATCGAACCTGGGACCTCCATATTGCAAGTCCATTGACCCAACCACTGAGCCACCGAGCTCTCATGGAAATATAGCTAACATATAAAGGTGCTCCCTCACCGGGAGCATTCGCGTGTAATGTAACGTTGCAGATTCGAGCATTACATCAGTGAGGGAGAAAAACAGCGTCAGTCAGGGAGGTAGTATTGCAATGTAATGCTCAAAGTCGAATCTGCAACGTTACGTCACGCGAATGCTCCCGGTGAGGGAGCACCTTAATGGTTGATGCTGACGGTCTAGATTTGGGTGTATTTTGTACCTTCAGGAGTCTATAGAGTTAGTCTACCAGGATCCCCATGAACTCGTCAGCTCATCAGGATCCCCTAATGCTAAGCTGCATCCGTTCAAAAAACTTTAAGGCCCGAGGATCAGGTTTATTGTCGTGTCTTAGGAGAGGCATATGTCCAGCAGTGGCCTGTAATATGCTGATGATGATCACTGAACGGAGTTATCTCGCGTAACATTTTCATGTTCTGGATATGGGTTTATATTGTACCTTGAGGAGTCTAGACGGAGTTATCTAGCCAAAAAGAATTCGTTATTGTCAAATATTTTAGGTACTAGTTAATCTTAACCACATGTTTCAAGTTTTCCAACGATGTGCGTGATTCAAAGTCGCGTGTACCCGCGACCGATTTACGTGTACTGTGAACCTTACCGACTGCAGTCGTGTTCGTGACCCACCTGGAACAAACAGATTACGCCTTAGATTAGCTGGTTCAACCGAAATTCACAAAGTTAGATTTATTATGTAGGTAACTTAGGTAAGGCAGTTGTCCGACCGCCGGCGATGAGCGAGTAGCGAGTAAAGCTATGAACTATAAAACGAGTGGGCGAGCAGCGAGTGGAACTCACCAATTAGTTTTGTAGCTCGGCTATCGCTGAGCGACGGGCGATTACTCGCTTCACTCGCCCACTCGCTAGTGTAGCTCAGCGAGTGGGCTAGGTAGTCGGTCTATAAATTAGTACCCTACACTTTGATATACATTTTGTATGAATAACTAATTTTGTATGAATAACGTTTATACATAATTTTCATTTTAAAAGACATGTATGTTTCAATCGCGTATCGGTATTCACCAGTCTCTAAATAGACACCCCAAGATTGCTATATATTTTTTTCAGACGTTTAATTTTAGTAGTTAGTGCCGTAGCCTTCATATAAAAACTGAAAATCCACGCCTACGAAGACTTAACCAAAGCAGAGTTATGGACAAGAGGCCTTTATAAAGAGAAAACCAAGATACAAAAGGTACCTAGTATTTAAGATTCAATTGTATTGTCGTATTCAAGGGATCCAGTCGGGACGGTGATTCTCGCAAGCGTATTGTGAATGATTTGTTTGTTGATAACAAACACGGCAACCGTGAGAACGGCAGCTTCCCGCTACAACACACCTATACGTATTACGGAATCAATATCAATTGTGTTGTGCACTTATATTGACGATACAGTGTACTAGTAGGGCTGACACACAGACGGCTTCCCCCATAGACCTGCCCCCTTACCTTGAAGTCTTATAGCAGTATTACTTCCATAATACTTTGTTACTTCGTACAATGACGACCTTAAAGTAAGCTCATTAAGGTCGTCATTGTACGAAGTAACAAAGTATTATGAAAGTAATACTGCTATAAGACTTCAAGGTAAGGGGGCTGTACCAGGAGGGCGCCCATTTCGTACCGATTGTAGTTTAGTAGTAGTGAGATAGAAGATGCCCCGCAGCGACAGAGTGAAGAGCACAATGCCGCAATATTCGTATTTTTCTGAATTTTGGCAGGGAAATAAAAATACGCCTACAAAAATATTTTTTTTAAAAACAAGTTCTCGTATTTATAGTACCCTTACATTTTGATATATATTTTGTATGAATAACTATTTCGGTTTAGATATAATTTTCATTTTAAAAGACACGGTATGTTTGAGATTTTTTTCTATCGAGCGAAGTTTGTCCAATCGTGTATCGTGTTCATCAGTCTCTAAATAGACACCCCAAGATTGCTATATATTTTTTTCAGACGTTTAATTTTAGTAGTTAGTGCCGTAGCCTTCGTCGAAAACCTGAAAATACGCGCATACGAAGCCTTAAGCTCTTTACTTAAAACTGTCTTAACGTTAATATAAGAAAGTATATGTTTTAAACACGATAAATTGAGTTTAAAAAAACAGGTAATTTAGTCATCTGTCTACACCTTTCCAGCATTATTATCTTTATACATTTTTTTGGTGACTCTTCTTTCTTTCATTCGCTTCGCATAGCTATATTATATATTATGTATATTTTTGCACATTTTAGAATTGATATTTCCCCACTTTATAAGGAAAAGGTGTCACTGGCAACCCTGAGGCTGCGCCTGCGCACGCGGGCGGCGTCATTCGATCCGCGCGGCTCCGATCGCGACCGCGACGGACAGGCGCACTTTGATATAGGTTACCTACTTATTGGTTAGGTTACCTACGTATGCAGACGTCATGCGTTACCAATGCTATACTATGGTTATTGGCAAAACGAACTGTTTTGCCAAAAACTAATGGAGCACAACTCTGGCATTAATTATTATCTAAATGATAAATGGAGATTTTTTTTCCATTTATCATTTACATTTTCGTTTCGCATAGCCCATATGCAGGAAAATATCAAAACATATAATATAATATCCTCACGACACAGGGAATCCTAGTGTGGGGACTAGAGTGATAGCTACACTCCTTAAAATATAAGTGATCATTGTTTCTAGGTTTAAGTTAAAACTGTACAAATTTTTGTTTCTAAATAAATTATTATTATTATATCGAAAATCTATTTGCAGCACGATCACGTTGATTTAGGCAATAAATGACAATGCCAGATTCTGCCCCACCATCAACCGCAAGTTGTACCTACAAGATAACGAATAAATGTAAAAATATCTCCGTTTTTTATTAAAATTATTGGTTTAAAATAAAGTTTTGTACATGTTGCGATTCCAAAAACAGCTTAATTAAGAATTCAGAAAATAGTAAGAAATCGAAGCATTCATTGTTTTTGTTATTCTTCTATAGGAGTTGCGAGAGTAGTAGAAAATGATACTGATTATGATTATGCAATATGAAACCTGTAATAAGTCCCCAACAAAATGATAGGTACATCTTAAATGGTCACTTAGTTTTGTGGGGTAAAGCTCCATTGAAATGTGGCAATGTCTTTTAAGCCCCAATTTCAAAAGATACTTGATAGTAAACCAGAGTTTGGAGGTTCTCTTGAAAATGGCGGGAAACGACGGTTGCGAAATTATTTGATATTTTTCCTTTTAATGTCTACAGGGACTATTTTGTGTTTAATATCACGTTAAATTAATCAGAAAATGTTCGCGAATGACAGTACGGTGAAGTTATTGGATTATTTATGCAAGATCTGAAGTTTCAAGCTTTTATCAAGAGTTCCCGCTACAAGCTCGGGAGTGAACGTGACTGTCGAGCTACTTCGTCCACAGTGATTGACGCTACGGCGTCTCCTGTGGATGAAGACATGAAGACGCGGCTACCCAGGGTGATGACGCTACGGCGACTCCCCTGGAGGAAGATAGAAGACTATTATACATTGAATTTTCTGTAACATGACATTGGCAAATGACGAACTGTCGAGTCCATTAATAAAAAATAAAAAAAACCAGAGTTTGCAGAGCGAGGCACGTCATATTTAATTTGGATCAAAAAGCCGCGTCTCATCGTCATCCACAAACAAAAGGTAATCAAGTAATCTAAATTGCCTGCCTTCCAGCTGTCAGCCATACGGAATGATGCAAAATAAATTGAATCAGCCCCCTTACCTTGAAGTCTTATAGCAGTATTACTTTCATAATACTTTGTTACTTCGTACAATGACGACCTTAATGAGCTTACTTTAAGGTCGTCATTATACGAAGTAACAAAGTATTATGGAAGTAATACTGCTATAAGACTTCAAGGTAAGGGGGCAGTAGTCATAATGGTTGAAGGAATGTGAAACTGAGGAAGAAACATTTAAGAAAGAAGCTCCCTTTTCCAAACTACAAATCAGGACCATATTCGATGTCGGTAATAGTTTACAATCACATCCCAAGCCATATAAAAGTAATCGAGAAAGACACAATTTTTAAAACCCAATTGAAAAACTATCTGGCTGTGAAATGTTTCTATACTTTGCAGGAATTCCTTAACGATAAATAAGATAATTGTAGACATCCTAAATGTAAATTGAATTGACATAAATAATGGTGAAGCTAATTTTATACAATAGGTAAGGTAATTTTCTAGGTTAATATTAGAATAGTTATTTTTATTTTTTATTGTTTTCGAAGTAAATACATTTATAGTTAAGGCACTGATTATATTTGACATTTTAATTTGACATTTTACTAGCCAATTTGACATTTATTATAATATTAGAGGTATTTTGACATTTGTTACATTAGTTTAATCATTAATTAATATGTTATATAACTTTTTAAATATAAATAATGTGCACAAATAGTAGCTTCAACAAGTATTGCTGTGCCCTCACGGGGTGCTAGGTTGTGAACTGGATCATTGTCAATTAACAGCTGTAACACACCATATGGTGAAGCAATAAATAATTTGAATTTGAGAACCAACGTAGAAGGCAATAAGTTCCGAGGTCTGCTCTCGTCACGTCCATAAATCACGCGTGCGACATGACAGGACAGTAATCCGACGCGCGCCACATTGACACCCATGTTCGCCCGTCAAACACACGCGTAAATAAATCTACAAACATGTCTGCTTCTAACAAAATACAATACCATAGACCTAATGGTGACACTTCACTTGGCTATACGTATTATACTCATACTCATTTATTAAGATCGTAGGAACACCTCGGTACACTTGATCACGTCAGTAAACTAACAATATACTTAAGTATACAAATCATGTAACAGCGATGCGAAACGTGGCCGGAGAATGGTCCCTGTGAGGCGATGCGGCAGGCATCACCAGGACAGACCAGACATTAGGCACATTACATTTTAAACCCTTCATAAATTGAAATTAAATTATAGCAGCTGCGTATTTGTCATAATTGCCATGTGTGGTTGGTATTATTGACAAAATATTCGTCCTATTTGTATGTACGAGTACGTCAAGTATTTGACAAATACGACAAATATCCAATTGTGAATATGAATAGCCAAGTGAAGTGCCACCATTAAATGCTTTGTAATTTTTACTGCAAACATACAGAAACGTTGCAAATGGGGTAGTCGACTGCCCGGAGCTGGCCACTTTGATCAAACTTCGTGAGGGCAGAGTGGGTCGCGGGAATCTTCCTTTGCTGGATGTGCCATTCACTAGTATCAAATACAGGAAAAACGCATTCTTATTACGTAGTAGTGATAGTTACAATAAGATGTATGCAAATCACAAACTGGATCTATACGACACGAGCGCAGCGACCGTGAGACGCATCATGGCGCAGGACTTCTTTAACGACAGTTATCATTAAAGCCTTTTTTAGTATTATATAAAAAATTTAACATAAGTACCTATTTAAGTCACTTTTATTTTTTTAAATCTTGAGACACATCTTGATGTCTATATGTGGAGATTTGTAATTAGCTTCTAGACATTATTAAGTAACCTAAAGTTATTGTAGCTGTAAATCTTCCTTAAAATAAATAAAAATAAAAAAAATAAAAATAAAAACTGTTCCAGAAGCTCGCTAAAATCTCGTGGTTACAGCGTTTCCGAAATGACAGTGCTTCAAAAAACTGACAAATATATGGATATTCTTAAGACCATTAAAACACGGAAACTCCACGGAATGGAAGGCCACATTGAAGAATAAATTAGCCAGGAGTATCCTAAGCTCCCCAAAACGGGCCAGACGCGGTATGCCTCGTAAGATTTTGCCTGGGTGATCTAGTCAGTCCGCCCTGCCCTCTTACCATGAAGTCTTATAGCAGGATTACTTCAATAATACTTTATCATTTCGTACCATGACGACCTTAAGAAGCTTACTTTAAGGTCGTCATGGTACGAAATAACAAAGTATTATTAAAGTAATCCTGCTGTAAGAATTCATGGTAACAGGGCTGATTCCTAAACATTATTGGAAGTTTACTCTTTAAATTACAGTTTATGCGAATAGGCAAAATCTACTGTGACGTAAACGTTTGTTTTGTACAAAATAAACATGTACGCTGTCAGCTTTTAATGTGCGCAAGTGTTACCATTTGTGACGTCAATCCTATATGACTCGCGATCGTGTGGTCAGCAAACAAACGGACTTTAGACCTGGGTTAGCAATCAACGAGTTTGTCAGATTTTTGTCGAAAAATAGAACAAAAAGGTGAAAAAGAGGGTTTTAGCTGCCTGTGCAAGAAGGAAGGGTTATGTTTTTCGAGTGTATGTATGTATGTATTGAGTATGTACGTTCGCTCCACACCGCGAACGAACACAGTACGGGATGTGATGAAAATCAGCGCTGTGCCCAGTCACCCCAGTGGCTGGGCACAGCATTTCAGCTGATCACAGGCCTTTTACGCATATTATTCTATGTTACGTCTAAGTGTATAAATAAGGTCACCTTGTATGTGTAATATGTGTAATAAATATTTTTCATTTCATTTCATTACGTCGTACAGTCGAAGACAGCGATAAGTATACAGGGAGCCTCAATAAGGTTGAGATTTTCTCCAAAACTACTGGACCGAATTTAATAATTCTTTTACAGTTACATAGTTTTAACTTTTAGCTATCAAACAGTGGAATAATTCTTGCAATAGGTCAAGTAGTTTTTGAGAAAATCTCAACCTTAAAAACTCTCCTGTACACCTTTCTCTGTGTTCCACCGTACGTATGTTTTCTATGGCACGCCCTGTGGGGTGACCGCGACTTCCAATCGGTATCGTTATCGCTTTCAATTTGACACATGGACGCTATACATTGCTGCTATGTTTTTGCAAGTTTTAACAAACGACAGCGAAACGCAGCAATGTATATCGTTCAAGTGTCTAAATGAAAACGATAACCATAACGATTGAAGTCGCGGGCTCTTGAAAATGGCGGGAAACGACGGTTGCGAAATTATTTGATAATTTTCCTTTTAATGTCTACAGTGACTATTTTGTGTTTAATATCACGTTAAATTAATCAGAAAATGTTTGCGAATGACAGTGCGGTGAAGTTATTGGATTATTTATGCAAGATCTGAAGTTTCAAGCTTTTATCAAGAGTTCCCGCTACAAGCTCGGGAGTGAACGTGACTGTCGAGCTGCTTCGTCCAGAGTGATGACGCTACGGCGTCTCCTCTGGATGAAGACATGAAGACGCTGCTACCCAGGGTGAAGACGCTACTGCGACTCCCCTGGAGGAAGATAGAAGGCTATTGAATATTGAATTTTCTGTAACATGACATTGGCAAATGACGAACAGTCGAGTCCATTAATAAAATAAATAAATTGAAGTCGCGGTCACCCCCCAGCAGCCTAAACGGCTTGATAGATTTTGACAGACGTCGTCCGCGCCGCGCGCCGCAGCACATGCTCAGCTGGCCTCTTTTGTCACTGCACTGCCGCACCAAACGATTCTTGTTTATGTATTGTACCTATATATTCTATTGGTGTTATATCAATCAATCAAATGATTTATTGCAGTCACAAAGACCATATAAGTGTTAGTAAGTACTTAAAACTATGTTAGTGTTTACATGAGGTGTATTACGCGCCATACATGCGACTTAGGTCCGACTCCGAGACCCGTTATGTGCATGATGAATAAATTTCTTTTCTTTCTTTCTTTTCTTTCTATCGAGTAAATCCTCTCAAATCTCACTTTCCCTGGTCATCATAAGTCGGTGGGTTCCGGTATACCGCCTAATTACAATCTGTGCACGCCCGCCGTCCTGCTGCCGGCTTACCGGCCCGCCCCGGTAAGCCGATTACCCGGACATTAACCAAGGGCCGATCGCATTACCAGCTCAATGGCGGAGTGGGTGTTAGGAAATGTCACTTTGATTCTTGGATTCTCGGGCCCCGTAACAAAATGAAACCGATTGCGAAACGATAGGATTTCGCGGCTGATATACCTTTTTCTTTTATATGTTCAGTGGTTGTGTCAATGGACTTGCAATACGGAGGTCCCAGGTTCGATTCCCAGCCAGGGCAGTCTTGTACCAACGAGTTATCCTCGGTTTTTCGACGGAAAAACTTACGTACATTTACCGAGTGCTCTCAAAACGGTGAAGGAAAACATCGCAACTGCATGCCGTAAAAATAGCATAAAAATTCTAAGGCATGTGAAATCCGCCAATCCGCAGTGGGCCCGCATGGTGGATCATGGCCCCAGCTCCGTCGATGTAAGGGAAGGTCTGTGCCCGAGCAGTGGGGCAATATAAATAAGTCTATTTATCATCAGTCGATGATGATACCTTTTTTTGTACCACCACGCCCAGGGGAGCGTGTTGATTATGTCGGGCTCGCCGCCCTGAAGGGGCGGAATACCGACTAAACTTCCTGGTGTGTTCCACCTCGTGCCATTGTTGCCGAGCCACGGGCACTGCGATACATCCGCGCCCCGAGCACTCCCCATTGTGGGCTGTAATAGCCCACAATTCATCATCCATTCATCCATCAACGGTTGGTATACCTGGTTACCTACCCATACGTTAGTCAAAGTCAGAGCGTCTTTATTGCAATCGGTTACGGGATACAAAGTAGGTCTTAAATTATTACATGTTCATACATAACTAACAGCGAAAACCTGTAATTGGCTATCAGTTTTATATTGTGTAACTTACCCTTTGATAATTGCCGTTGGTTTTCCAATAAATTAAAAAAAAAAAAAAAAAACCTACCCGTTTTGTGGGCATGCAATAGATACTTAATAATACATTAATTGGTTAATAATACATTTACAAGTTTCAATATTGTCATATTCTACATTTTTGGTTGATAAGTTGACGGGTTTGACGGCGTTGGTAAGACACGTATCGCTTCGTCATGTATGCAAATCCTATCCGGATGTTTAATGGTTTAACATACGGACAAAGTCAAATAACACGAAATCTGAGAACTCGCAGAAAAACACATTCAAACTACAACACAACTGGCGTTACGCGGTTCGAGTCACGTATCTCTTGCGTATGATATTCAAGGGGGAGGGCAAACGGAGTGGGGGGAGGGGGATATTTTGTCACCATCGCACAGACACCGGCTTGCCGGTAGGGGGCGGCAAACATACGTCACGAATAGACACAATGATTGCTTGAAAAGCGCGTGAATCGACATTAATTGGAAGTAATTCGCTCAGCGAGCTATGGAAAGAGCTATGCTTGGAATTTCTCTGTTAGATAGAATAAGAAACGAGTATATCCGCCAGAAGACAAAAGTGGTTGACATTGCTCATAGAATCAGTAAACTGAAGTGTCAGTGTGCTGGTCACATCTGTCGTAGAACCGATAACCGATGGGGTAGACGAGTTCTCGAATGGAGGCCACGAACGGGTAAACGTAGTGTGGAACGCCCCCCGACCAGATGGAGGGATGACCTTCGCAAAATGGCTGGCAGGGACTGGATGCAGAGGGCCGAGAGTAGGGTTGATTGGCGCGCTTTGGGAGAGGCCTACGTCCAGCAGTGGACTGATACGGGTTGATGATTATGATGATGATGAATTCGAAGTAATTGGAAACTCAATCTCAAATGTCTTAAAATGCTCCCTTTCGTGGACATCAGTTGTCATGTCACTTTTAGAAACGTAAAAATTTACAATTTATTATTTATTTTAAAATTAGATAACGCTTGACAGAATTGCTATCATTAGTGTCAACCTTAGTGAAAATTGTAATTAATTGTTAAGTGATTAAGATACAGTCGAAGACAGAGATAAGTATACAGGGGACCTCAATAAGGTTGAGATTTTCTCAAAAACTACTGGACCGAATTAATAATTATTTTACAGTTACATAGTATTAACTTTTATCTATCAAACAGTGAAAGAATTTTTGCAATAGCTCAAGTAGTTTTTGAGAAAATGTCAACCTTAAAAACTCTCCTGTACACCTTTCTCTGTGTTCCACCGTACCTACAGTACAAAGTCGACGAAAGTACGGCATAGATTGCAATGATTTTTATTTAGGTCAATTCTACATAACATAATCTAGTAATCTAGTCGGTAATAAGTCATAATATACTTAGTTACTACTGTTTTACACATCCTATTATTTTAATCAAAAGTGTCGTATCTCTCTTGTATTGCTGTGCCTAGACAAGGTCCATAAAGAACATTGTAACATTCTTAATGTTAATTATATGAACGTCTGTATTATAACTTATGGAATGCAATAAATAATTGAGTATCGAGTAAGGGAACTGTACCAATAACCGTCACTTTTTGAACTTTTCACTTTTGATTTTGTAGCCACGGCCGTAGTATAAGACCCACAGGGAATGAAATAGTGCAAAGATATAAACAATTTATTTAAATTTTACGTAATTAAATAATGTTTCTTTAATTTTAAGATTAAATAAGATATTTTTAGACTTATATGAAATAATACCCCTTTGCCCGGTATCCGGCATGTCCTTGTACAGATATCCGACATACCCATGTCCCAATAGCCGTCATATATGTATATAGTTTTTGTGTAGGTAATGTATGACGTATATATATGATTGATCAAAGTGTTATAGTGTAAATGGAACACCTGATTGGACAAGCTTTATGTTTTCGACATTTCGACATTTCTCAAATATATAAACCAAAATAGTCAAAATATTCATTGTTGCTGTTCCAGCCAGTATACATAATTCAGGTCATTATGCCTATAATTACTAATGCACCCAAAGAAGTTTTTAAAATCCCAAAGATGTTTTTTTTTCTCTACCCTCAAAAAGTGAACAGTGTTAGAATTTGTATATTGTATTAAATTAATTAAATAATTAGTTTATGTGTCTAAATTACGCCAAAAACACGTTATTTAGTGAAATTGTGCATTGTAATAGTGGGCAAGTGTTATCTCGCAAAAACTCCGACATTACATAGTGTAAAATCCAATTGACTTTTTTTTACGAAAAATTAACGACTTTTTGTGGCAAACTTGTTTCCAAAATGAAGTGCGATAATGATCATAGCGATGAAAATTTGATACAGTGCTATGGTTGTAAACGGAACGTATGTCTTAGTTGCAGCAACCTAACAAGCAGCGAGGCTCGTGTCATGGGGTTGAAATCCAAACGCACCCTCATATTTCTATGTTCGCCTTGCCGCGAGGCCTTATCTCAAGTGCCTAAATTGATCCAAGCATATGGTTGTGTACGTGAGGAATTGGACGACGGATTTCTGCACCAGTGACTCATGCAGTTTCTACTGCTACTCCGGCCACTTCCTTAGACACTAACAATATATCGGAGGAGATGGCGGAGCGTGATCGCAGAGCAAATAACGTGATCCTTGTTGGTCTCCCTGTAATGGATATGGGTGACACAGTTATTCAAGGGCCCACTGATGAGGCCACTGTCAGAAGGATCCTGGTGGAGATTACGAGTGAACAGATATCTTCTGACAAACTGGTGAAAGTGTTGCGACTTGGTAAACGAGACAACTGTAAACCGCGCCACATGAAAGTGATCCTCAAGTCTCGGCATGATGCAGTGAAGGTCCTTAAAAACAAGAATAGAGCCATGGAGGTAAGAGTGTATGATGACAATACACCGATGCAGCGGGACGAGCTAAAGGAGCTGAGGCAACGTCTCCAGCTACGTACCGAGACTGGTGAGTTAGATCTCACTATTAAGTATGTCAGGGGTGTGCCGAAGATAATCAAACAAAAAAACTATTTGACCCCAACAACCCCTACACTGACCTTACCTTCCTATACACCAACTTATGCTCGCTGTCATTAAAATTCGACCTATTTCTTTTATATGTAAACACCAACAAGCCATCCATTATAATTGTCACGGAGACCTGGCTGAACAGCAGGGACAGAAACAGCACATTTGCCTGATTATACTATACTTAGACAAGACCGGAAACATCGACCTAAGTCGCAGGGTGGCAAAACGCGTGGTGGCGGTGTTGCCATATATGTCAGAGACCGTGTCAACGGTATACCCATTATTGCAAGAACTCATAAGAAGTATGACTGTATGTGATCTTACGGAAGCCTTGTTTTTGGATATTCAATATGACTCTCACCATTTCCTTGTTGTTGGGGTCTATCGACCCGATGATAGGGAACCAGATATATGGAAACGACGTGACTCTAAATTATTGACCAAGCTGTTTCAGCGAACAATGTGATAGTTATCGCTGGTGACTTCAACTACTCCGACATCCTATGGCCTTAAGGCATCGAACAGGACCTCAAGGGACCCGAGGAACTGTTTAAGAACATGTTTCTCAACAGTAATCTTCATCAATTGGTCTCCCAGCCGACACGTTTCCGCACAGGCAACACTCCATCCTTGCTCGATCTGATCATGACAAACGATGAAAACTTAATCACTGGAATATGTTATAAACCACCTATAGGAAAGATTGATCATTGCGTACTAGAGTTCAGCATCCAATTTCTGATACAAAGAGTCCACAGTCAGCCCAAACTTAAAAGATATTACCATTACATTGACTTTGACAACTACATGGAGGAACTGGAGAAGGACCTCGAAATCTTGGAATATACTACTGACGTAGAGCGTTTTTGGAGACAGCTAAAAACCATAGTGGATACAAACACAGACAGACACGCTCCGCTTAAAAAGTGAAGTCTTCTTCATAGAAAGGTAATAAACCCTGAATCAATGACAATATATTGAAACTTGTATCTGAGAAGAGAATACTTTGGGATGTTTATATTGGCACAAAGGATGACGAGGACTACCAGCGCTATAGAACCGCCAGAAATCATTGTGTGGCAGAAAGCAGAAGGAGCAGAAGACTGTATGAAGCAAAACTACTGGATAACGGACAAAAACCCTTCTATTCCCACCTGCGAAGGTGCATGTCATCCAAAGTTAGCATTCCACCTGCAATGAGGAACCATAATGGCGACCTAGTTACAGACCCCACCGACATAGCGGAAACCTTCGCGCAGGAGTTTCAGAAAGCCTATTGTCGTGAACCAGATGTGACCATATGCTAACAAGTGACTACATTAGCCCGTGTGGAGCACTCGATCTGTGACATAAACTTTACACCCAAAGATGTTGAGAAAGTTCTAAAAGGACTCGACACAGGCTCTGCTCCTGGACCTCACAACATTCCCAGCATTATTCTAAAAAACTGCAGCAAAACACTTGTTCCTGTTCTCACTGAGCTTTTGAGGTCGGACATGTCCCACTTGACAGGAAATAGTTACACCTGTGTACAAATCCGGTGATAAAACAGACCCTGTAGGCCAATTAGCTTGACAAGTATTGTGGGTAAGGTGATGGAGAGACTAATATGCAATAAACAGAAGAATTTCCACAACAGAGAAAATGTTATATCCAGCAGAATGGCTTTGTCGAGAAGGGATCCACAATAACGAACTTACTGTCATGTGTGCACCCGTGGACTATGGACGTGGACCGTGGCAACCCGGTTGACGTTATTTACCTCGATTTTGATTTTGCTTTCGACAAAGTCCCGCATCAGCGCCTGCTTATAAAATTGGAGCATTTTGGCATTCGAGGTCGGCCTTTAGACTGGGCAAAGAGTTACCTGATGGGAAGAACCTTCCAGGCCAGGATCGGTTACTCCTTGTCCCAGAAGAGGGACGTCCTGAGTGGAGTTCCCTAAGGATCTGTTTTAGCCCCCACACTTTTTGGAATTTTCATCACGGACCTCATTGCGCTGATAGAGTCACAATCTGCATTTTTTGCTGACGATGGGAAATTCTTTGGCAACCCACTTGTTGGCAACTAGCTGGAAAGGTGACGTCATTTTATATGGAATTTTATATCATTTTTGAATTCTTTTGTTTTTACGTTTATTTTTTAGTCTGTAATAGTTAGTCCAATAAACCACATCTGCATCAGCTCATAGTTTTACTTCTCCACAGCCAGCCTTCAGCTCTAACATAAGGCACAGGTGGAAACCCCTACAGTCATGTAGACTTATATTTAACAATGAGATGGCATAACGAATATTTTATAACTAGCTATCGTTGCGTATTAATGTCAATTGCATTTTTAATCGCGACAAGCAAGAGCGAACTGCATTGATCAGTCATTTCATTAATCACCACATTTCAAATCATCTTCATATTTTTTTTTGGGTCCCCCGAGGGACTGGCTGTCATTGGAGACGTCGCAAGATCATACCAGTTCACGAGATCTATGTCTAGTTGAGGCGAACTGGTGTCATCTCTGTCTCATAGCCAATAAAGGCTCAATTTGGTGTGGGCATTATTAGAGAATCGCGTATTTCTTTATATTAATTTTATACGAATTTTATTGAATTACGCGTGATATAATAACATCTTTCGTTTATTTTATTGTTTCATATTCTAAATTATAATACCTATATGGACTAACATAGTTTTTTGATAGCAAAATATGTATTTTTTATAAGGTTTATTTGTTAGCTTTTCTAGTAGCGTAGGTTCAATGCGCAGATTGCAATAGCAAACTATCGCAGCCCCTAGTTACCTATCGCCTGTTGTGCAACCTCAAGCAGTGAAGATATGGAACAGTTCGTTATCGAACTTGTTGGGAAGAGCAGCAGCGTGTTGGTTTCTACGCTACCAACCTTCAGAAAAGCATCTCACGAACGTCGGTGGTGGTCTACCATACAGCATTTTTACAAAGATAACAACAATGTTCACATCGATTCCTCGGCACTGTACTGCAATCGACGTACTGCAAGCAAGCGACTGACATACTGAACGTCACCGTTGCACCCGCGCCTTGTGAGGCTGTGCAACCAGTCTTGTCTTGTCAATTTTATTTGCTAAATCTATTCTGCAGTTAAGAGAGACGATGTCACAATGTCCGTCATCACTTCGAAGTTTATCATGAAACAAGACTTCAGAGAAATTTATTGGTCGCCAGCAGCGTGTTATCTCAACGTCACCGTGCACCCGGGCCTTGACAGGCTGTGCAGCCAGACGTTATTCGGCCGATTCTGAATTTATAACGAGAAAGTTATTCATCGATCTGAAGCCTTTTATCCGTAGACGTGATGACCTAACGAATGAATGTCTGACCACCAACCACGTAACAATCCCTTCACCTCTTGATGCTGATGTCTTGATCTAACCTTCGTGTATGAACCCGACTGAAGAAGACTAAATTGCAAAGATGAGAGGGGAGAGTGAATAACAGAACAAGAAGTCTTATATAAGTTATGTATAGTCAATGACATAGGTTGCACGACCCTTCTGGTTGTTGCCGCAGCTACTCGACCTCCAGTCAGTTGCCACTCCCAGATATGGAGCTCGCACCGGGGTCCAGGATGTTGGCAACTGGCTGGAAAGGTGACGTCATTTTATATGGAATTTTAGATCACTTTTGAATGCTTTTGTTTTTACTTTTATTTTTTAGTCTGTAATAGTTAGTCCAATAAACCACATCTGCATCAGCTCATAGTTTTACTTCTCCACAGCCAGCCTTCAGCTCTAACACCACTCTTAGTGTCTGGACAACTACAGAGCGATCTATACAAGCTCCAGGAATAGACGAAGCAGTGGCTAGTCAAGCTGAACATATCGAAATGTGCTGTGTTGCATCTAGGTAGTAGAAATCCTGGCGTGGTATACACCATTGATGACACTGATATAAACACTGTGGAATCCCAAAAGGACCTTGGAGTTGTGGTTTCAAAAAATCCAAAATGGGGAGAACACATTAATGGCATTGTCAAGAAGGCTAATTCATTTATGTATGTTATAAGGAGATCCTTTCAATACATTACATCCGAGGTTCTTGTCAAAATCTACAAAACATACATTAGGCCTCTTCTGGAATATGGATTTCAAATATGGAACCCATATTTTATAAAGGACATCCGATCTACCTACTACCTACTTGAGAGCGTGCAAAGAAAGGCAACAAAGATTCCATATATTAAACTGTCCAAATCCTATGAAGAAAGGCTTAAAATCCTAGGTATTCAAACCCTGGCAGAACGTCGACTCAGAGGTGATCTAATTGAGACATATAAAATTCTCACGTACAAATATAACCTCCCAGATGTCCACCGTTTCTTTGAGACTAAAGACATACGTCCATTGCGAGGACACCATATGAAAATCTACCGCACTATCGCCAATACCAAAATCGCTCATCACTTCTTAAGTAACAGAGTTGTCCACGCACAGAACAAACTGCCTGATGATGTAGTATCTGCACCATCAGTGAACTCTTTTAAAAATCGCCTCGACATGTGGTTAAAATCAAACATTATATAAATAAGCAATATGTGTAGAATCTTATGAACATTAGACAACATAGACTGAACTTACCAACACTGTGATATATACACACCAGCATTGTGCTGTCTGTCTATCAAATGAATAATAAAATGCACAAAAACGTCCTAAACCGTAAGAAAACACATCGTAATGTTTGGGACGTTTTTTGTGCATTTAGGGATGTTTTGTGTTTTGGGAAGTTAAAAAATATTATTTTACGGGTACTGGTGTGGAAAGTAAGCAATATCTCTATAGTAATCTATATATCATATAGATGACGGGTACTGGTACATTTTGCTGTTTGGTTGAACCAATAGCCGTCAACGAATTTAAAATGTTATTATTTAATTAATTAAAACAAATAGGCATCAAATCAAATTACAGAATGATATTAATATTAATAAAGTTTCATTTTAAACATCAACACTTACAAATAAGTAAATACATGAGCCAGCGTTGAAAAAAAACCGTAGTCAGTAAAAACAGCAGTTTAGTAATCGAACTTCGTAACTTTTTTACAAAAACGTGAACACAAACTATAAAGTGATATTATATTATGTTATTTGATGTTTTACTGTATTTTTGCCAGTTAATTAGCAGCAAAACAGTATTTATTTTCATAATATTGCAGAGAAAACGATATAAACTACCATTTTCGTGAGATATAGGTAGTTTAAGTTGACTTGACGGGCATACGTACATTGACGGCTATATGTACACTTACCTTACTTATAATCCTTCTAATTTTAGTAGCAGTTTTGTTTTGATACACAGATTTCTTAGGAAACTAAGAAACAATGCAAAAACCATATCACAATACTAAAATAACATTCTAAATCTAAACTCTAAAGTACATCATAGGAGATCGTTAACACAAACACGACATAACGGTGTGTCGAGATCAATAAACATGCGCAGGAGTACAATAGGCAACGCATCAGCAACAAAACAATCCTTATTACTATGACGTGTAGTCGTATCTGTGTTGCCTCCTGTACTCTGATTATGATAAATGACTCACGTTCATGGACGTACTGGGCAGGCGCAGAGGCGCTTGTGACAGGCGCCGCGGAGTTTTTGCGCACGCGCAACAAAAAGTTGTATGAAACGTTTGATTTTATTGATGTACAAGTCTTCTACACTATTTTTTTTAATTAGAATTCGTCTCTAAAGGCGAGCATGCAGAAAATGACTATAGAATACAGATAGAATAGATAAAGTATTGTATGCCATAACCATTTCCACAATAGACCTTTGAGGTTGCAGTGACCCTTGGGCTTGTTCCATAATGTCATTGTTGTTAATAATGTCATAACCATAAATTAAAGATCTGAACTAAAACCTCCCGAATAATATTATTTCTGTTTCGGATAGACATGTATTTCTAGATAAGTTTTCTTTGATCTTGTTAGATGTAGGAAGTATCTACGAGTATGATGATGGTTACTGAAAGATGATATTGTAGTTTAAGGAAATATGTGCAGCTTTGGATTCATAACCAATCATTTAGGTCAAGGAATAAGAACTAATCTGGTTACGAAATTTCGTTTTTGATCAAAATTTTAATCGTAAAGATCCTAATAGAATCTTTGGCTAATAGCAAAGGAGTTCAGACTTTAGGAAGTGTTTGTTTGTTGTCGACAAATATTTCAAATGCCAATGCCAGATTCTGCCCCACTATCAAGGTACGATGAACAAGATACCGAATAAATGTAAAAATATGTCAGTTTTTTATTAAAATTATTGGTTTATAATAAAGTTTTGTACATCAAACGAGTCGAAAAAACAGCTTAATTAAGAATTCAGAAAATAGTAAAAAATCGAAGCGAATTATTCATTGTCTTTGTTATCATTTTCTACTACTCTCGCAACTCCTACTGATTATGATTATGCAATATGAAACCTGTAATAAGTCTTCAACAAAATGATAGGTACAGCTTCAATGGTCATGTACTTTTGTAGGTGGGGCAAAGCTCCATTGAAATGTGGCAATGTCATTTATTCATATTTTATCGTTACCTACATCTCAACAATCTCAAGCCACGGAAGGTCTCCGAAGGTTGTTCCTTGTTGCGTAGTTAAGTGATTAAAGTCGTTAACGATAGCTACCTGTGTCGATTGAAAACACGGCGTCGAGTCTCGTCACTCGCCACGTGTCGCGGGTCTGCAACCCGTCCGTACGGTTAATTGAATGAATCACCTCGCTCATGGACGAATGCTGAATCACTCGGCCCCCCAATCGTCTCTATAAATCGACATTACACAAATCTCTGTCCAAGAAGAGTAGATTTTCGTTTCATTCGCAATGTTTAGATAAAAAAAGTCAAAAGTCAATTGCAAGTAAGCACGTTGTGTACATTTTTGCACGTCAACATATTTTTTGAATTTACATTTACACATTTACATAGAAAAGGTGCCAACGCTGAGGAGAAAAAGAGGCAAAAAAAACTGTCAGCAGCACATCTTTTAAAATAATTATAACCCAATTACTTAGTTCTATGTATTACAACTTACTATTATTAGTAATCTACACTCTATCCCTCATGCGGAACCGGCGACACACACCATGCATGTTCATCGTTTAAATAGTCATCTATTCTGTAATACGCCTTCTTAACAAATGTTTCTTTAATGAAATTTTTTAATTTCCTCTCTGTCAACGTCGTGACACTTTCTGGCAACTTGTTATGAAATCGATCGAAACAAGGACGACGTTTTCGTCTCCAATAAGGAACCTTCGATGGAGTTAGACATCGCATACTCCGCTCTTGCATGACAATTTCTCGTGTCTCTGCAACCCATTGTTTGAATTTTCAATAGAGAGCGAACATATAAAAACAGATGTCTCTTTCTGACGTATGAGAGTGAAAGTCACAACAAGGGCGGGAACCTATCCCCATACATAATATACTTTAGGCTGTCTCCAAGATTTTCCTTCGTGGTCTTAAATTCTCTATCGAAATAAATAAGAAAGAAACAAAGAAAGAAAGAAAAAGAAAGAAACTTATTCTGGCACATGCACAAATACAATTATTAAAAACTCCTTAGGTAATATCGACATAGATGAACAAACGAAATTTTGCAGAAGAGTTGATTCACATGCTTCACGTTCCAACACTTGCAATTAAATCTATTTACCTATATCGAAACAAGGTCGATTTCAATAGAAGACAATTTAAGTTCGATGGCACCGTGATGGTTAGGTTGGATTTCCAGTTCTTGTCTTAGGTCGATGGTGCCATAGGATTGATATTTGATATTTCGTTAGCAAATCTCATAAATTATTTCTATTCTACTAGCGTTAATGTGTGACTAGGAGCTGGTATTGAAACCCAGACCTTCGTAACGGAAGCTAAAAACACTAAATACAGCACCAGAGCTCAGTAGAGATAAATTCCGGCATCAGCATCGCCATTGGCCAATCATGCGATGCAGTTATCGATTGGCTCGCTATCGCGCGATTGGACGCGATCAGAGGCTCGAGTGCACCTGCCTCAGCTGTTACCAAACGATATGGAAACTTGTGATCGATGGGCTTATTAGGAAAGGTACGTCAGAGGAGCTCGGTGACGCAGTGGTTGGGACTTGCGATACGGAGGTCCCAGGTTCGATTCCCAGCCAGGGCAGCCATGAGTTATCCTCGGTTTTTTCGACGGAAAAACTTACGTACATACGTTACGTACAAGACAGTGTGTACCTAAAACACTTCATGTTACTTTCCTTAGTGTAGTATATCTATCTGTTCTCCATGTTTGTACCTTCCTTTGTGTATGTATTGTAGTGTGTTGCAGAAACGAATAAATGTTTTATCTATCTATCTATCTATCTATCTATCTATCTATCTATCTATCTATCTATCTATCTATCTATCTATCTACATTTACCGAGTGCTCTCAAAACGGTGACGGATAAAAAACATCGTGATGAATCCTGCATGCCGTAGAAGAAGAAAAAACTAAGGCATGTTTTTTTTGGCTTCTTAAGATTTCCCTCGATGTTTATCTTTCGAGGATCTTGAATTTAATAGAAGTAATAATACCACCTATATCAAAAACTAGTCCACATCTCCCTATTGTTACCAAGACAAGTGTCGAGTAAGTAGTGAATGGTATTCATTACTTATTCAGTGCAGCTGACCTCATAATGTCCACACAGAACTCCAGAAATTTGGTTCCAGTGTTTTTCCCTGCCAAGAGGGAGCTCCAGTTCGAGGTTGTGACTTGATCATCAACCTCGAACTCGAGCCACAGCCTTTTGGCGCCGTATCTCGGACATAACTACTAAGGCATGTTGAAATCCGTCATGTTGGGCCTGCGTGGTGGATCATGGCCCATGCTCCCTCGATGTAAGGGAAGGTCTGTGCCCGAGCAGTGGGGACATATAAATAGACTGATGATACTTAATATTGTCGAGCAGTTCTAATGGTTTCATTTCTGCAACCATAATAGGAGTCCATAATGAGACTAGATGATGCGTCACGATGATACATTAGCGGTCTCAAACAGCCATTTTATATTCATGGGGCGGTCGTGGGTGCAGTACTTCCGTGCCATTAGCCGGCCGCCGAAAGAAAGGTTGTTTGCCGAGAGGGAATAATTAGCGAAGCAATTAAGGAAAGTTAGGGAACAAGCAAGAGTGGTATCGACTTGAAAGCAATTTGGAAACAATTACAGTGCTCTAATTTAATTTGATGTAGGTAATCCTTGATGTTCAGGAAAATACTTTTTTTAATAAATCACAATCAACAGGGATCACGCAGCTTCTATTTAGACACATTTTCCGGCGATTTTTTAGGCTTCCTGTATTTTTCTACGAAAAAATTTCGGTGTTATTGTATTGTAATAGTTTCACAGATCTTACCTATTTACTGATTGAGGTTTCATCCATTCTCATCTCTCTCACTTCATACGTATCCCATGTCATCAAAAATCCCAATCTGCAGATCTTATTTCATTACCTACCTATCATTATCTTCACGAACAACTGTTCAGGGCCCTTACCAAGAAGTCTTATAGCAGGATTACTTCAATAATACTTTGGTATTTCGTATCATGACGACTTTAAAGTAAGCTTAATAAGGACATCATGATACGAAATAACAAGGTATTGTTGAAGTAATCCTGCTATAAGAGTTCATGGTAAGTGAGCGTTGGACATGGACAACATAATAGCAATCTTCTCCTTCTGACCGGTTGCCCGGAACGAGGGGTGCTGCGGTCGAACCAATCACACAAATTCTGAAGAACTTCTGGCTGAAGGCAAGAGTTTCTTCCTGCTGCCAACACTCCTGGATTATGAGCTGCAGCAGGCTATAGCGGGGATTCCGCATAATATAACCAATAGCGTGCAACTATGGAGATTATAAATTACTCGTAGTCGGTGAAGGAAAACATTGCGTGTTGAGACAGACTGAGAAAAATGGGCCAATTATCTCATCAATTTCTAACAAGATTTATATCTGAAGCAGCATTACACTGGCAATATAGGGAAGTTAATAATTGAATAGATATTTAATTCACAGAATTGATACCAGTGAAAAAATAAAATTACAAGCTTGAACATCGGGAAGCATCGTGTTTGCTTAAATCCTCGCAAACTCCAAAAAAGGAACGACTTTGACCATTAATACCTATCTCTGTAAGTACCATTCGTTGTTCGGTGTCTGTACCAAATATTACCACGAATTGTCAAAGCAGATAAAGTGTAACACTTTGGACCGTTCTTATTATCTGCATCGTAAGAGTTGAAATCGTACTGCAAGAGTTACCATTGATGTGCTGTTGTTCGTACTCTTAACGTATGGGATTGGTGGGACTTTAGTTCCGCTACTGGCCGCTGTGGTAACGTTGGCAATTCAAGGTAATGGTATCGAAAAACTAATTTCAGACTTGAGCGTCATCGCGATAGTTGATTGAGGCAATAAAAAAATTAGTCAACATCTCCATTCGTATCTCATAAACACACATCATATGATATAAGCAAGGCGTAATTCTCCAACGCTTAGGCCTTAGCTAAATTAGGTCTTCTAAATTATGCGTATCTAAACTTAATTGCGTTGGATACTTACTTTTGTTGAAGGGTCGACGAAAAGGTCGTGTAGGGAGGGTGACCCACCCCCGTCTTTAGGCCCCGCTATAAACACCTGAATTTAAATAAGCCTAAACACCTCGTATCGTAATTTATTATGACGGAAAACCGTGTCATTTTAGGCTAATTTTAGCGGCTGTAAAGTGACTCATGGGAAATTGTAAGACTATTTAGAATTTGGAGTAAATGATGTTACAGTTAGCTTCTTATATTAACTCATAACTCATTTATTCAGATCTTAGGAACACTAGGTACACTTGATCACGTCAATCAACAATATATCAGAGAAATTTTCAACAGTACAAAAAACTAAACCTATGTTGGACAATCTGTTGGCAAAGAGCAGACCGGTTACATTACAATAGATATTGTATTCACACTACCCGTTTCACTACAGAATTGCAGCTATTTATTATAATTATTAATTGTATTAAATCTATATTAAAGTTATATGTTTTAGAATTTGGAGTGAATGATGTTACGGTTAGGTTCTTAGGTATTATTATACGTTTTTCCCTCCTCAAGAAGAACATTTTGTCATCCAGGTATTACATAATTTACAAAAGTTATTTTTGACCTTTTTGGTATTAAGTGTGTAGTAACTAAGTTTCGGCGAAAAACTTACGTACATTTACCGAGTGCTCTCAAAACGGTGAAGGAAAACACCGTGATGAAACCTGCATGTCGTAGAAGAAAATAATCTAAGGCATGTGAAATCCACCAATCCGCACTGGGCCCGCGTGGTGGATCATGGCCCCAGCCCCTTGGATGTAAGGGAAGGTATGTGCCCGAGCAGTGGGGCAATATGAATAGACTGATGATGAAGTAAGTTATTGTCCAGTGTCTACGTCACATAATGAGGAATGAAAACTCAATATATTTATTGCATTCCATAAGTTACAATACAGATGTTCATATAATTAACATTAAAATGTTACAATGTTCTTTATGGACCTTGTTCAGGCAGAGCAATATAAGAGAGAGCCATTTTATGTTCAAATATAATGTAATTTGCAGTAACTAAGTAAGTAGGTAACGATGGGGAGTGCTCGGGGCACCAGTCGGGTCGCGGATGTATCGCAGTTCGGCTCGGCAACAATGGCACGAGGTGGAACACCCCAGGAAGTTTAATCGGTATTCCGCCCCTTCAGGGCGGCGAGCCCAACATAATCAACACGCTCCCCCGGGCGTGGTGGTACACGTAAACGTGTTTATCTGGGATAAAAATGGGAATAGAATGAAGACACTTTTATATTTCCTGTTGTGAATGGTTATTCCATACATTTTGCCTTCCTATTGTATCGTGACGATAAAGCGTACCGTGCTACGATAAATTATAAAAACGCCCAATGATCGCCATCTTCGTAAGCAGACGGCAACAATAAGAAAAAGATTCAGAATTTGAATTACCATCCATGCTCGGTGAATGAATTAGAACATGATGAAAAAAATAGGAGCGCATCATCATAAATCATGTTTCTAACCGAATGTTAGACATGGTTGTCGGAATACTACTACTATTGTCCGATAGATGGAATTGCGTAACATACCCTTTAAGTATGTATAAAGCGATGAAGATTTTCGGTGGGCTCGGCGTGGCCTGTGGTGGCTCAGTTGGTAAGAGCGTCTCACGGAATGACAAGGTCGCAGGTTCAAGTCCTGCCCACGGCAAGAATTTTTTCATCGTGTTCTAAGAAAAAGATTACTGTTACAAAACAAATTCAATAAATAACTTCACAGGATCAGAGCCCAGATAACGCAAACAGTAAATACTGTAGCACAAAGACCTGGGACGAGGCGTAGGCGTCCCTAAACAACAATATCAGATAACTCGTAATGACGATTCTACAAGACATGGAAAGTTAGGAGTCAGGACCAAAGTTAAAGGCAGTCGCCGTCAGCTCGTTATTTATTTATTTTATTAATGGACTCGACAGTTCGTCATGTTACAGAATATTCAAAATATCATATCGTCTTATCTTCATCTAGCGGAGTCGCTGTAGCGTCAGCACCCTGGGTATCCGCGTCTTCATGTCTTCATCCAGAGGAGTCGCCGTAGCGTCGTCACTCTGGACGTAGCAGCTCGACAATCACGTTCACTCCCGAGCTCGTAGTGCGACTCTTGACCATAGCGCCAAACTTCAGATCTTCACCATACTGTCATTCGCGAACATTTTCTGATTAATTTAACGTGATATTAAACACAAAACACCCACTGTAGACATTAAACTGAAAATTATCAAATAATTTCGCAACCGTACTTTCCCGACATTTTCAAAAGCCGTCAGCTTGTTAGAGTAATAAGATTAAATTGAACTTTTCTTTTTTCATAACGAACTGCATGAATAAGGCAATGTTTTTCAAGACAACGAAGCGAACGACCGTGCATAACAAGTTGGCGTTGTGGTGCAAAGCTTGAGCGGTTGGCGGAATAGAGGAACTAATGAAGAAAGTCTCAAAAAATACTAGATCCAGAAACCATTTTCAATATCCATAAGTGTTCACGATTGACGAAGATCCTTAACGGCTCTGCTATTTTTTTACACCTGTGGCACCTGAAGATAAGCTGTCATCGTCACTTAGAGACGCCTGCAACTTTGGTGGCACTGTCGAGCTTGAAAGGCTCTATTTACGTTTCCCTTGGAGGCAAATTCTGCACAAGTATGTACGCGACAATAAATCGTACCATCGTCATTGTGTTGCAACATTGAATCTACGAGCATTCATCATCATCATCAGCCCGTATCAGTCCACTGCTGGATGCAGGCCTCTCCCAAAGCACGCCACTCAACCGATTCTCGGCATTGCATCCAGTCTCTGCAAGCCTTGCGAAGGTCATCCCTCCATCTGGTCAGGGGATCTTATGTATTGGATGTGTAACGAGAGTCTTAAAGACCAAGTTTGGCATTGCAAGTCACATCCGGACACACTCCAGGATTTGACAGGGCGTCGCCATCGACGGAGACGTCTCGGAGGACATCATCATCATCATGTATTGGACATAGACGTCATCTAAATCATACAAATAAGTAAACATAAGTCATACAATGCCCTGCGTGTACAATATAACAATGCGTTCAGATGATGGGGCTGTCGCGATGCTGCAGCGCATCAGGGATATTTGCGGAAGCCGGCGTAGACGGATTCCATGCCATCATACGCAAAAGAGTCGCGTCCCTGATGCGACGGGTTCGCGGCAGCCCTCACAGCATCCTGAAGGGCATTGCGGATACCATGGACAGTCCTCTGAGCCACTGGGTACACTTACATGTCCCGGGGTCTCGGAGTCGGACCTAAGTCGCATGTTATGGCGCGTAATACACCTCATGTAAACACTAACATAGTTTTAAGTACTTACTAACACTTATATGGTCTTTGTGACTGCAATAAATAATTTGAATTGAATTAAATCCCTTTGCAAGTGTTTTCACCCACACCAAGGATATTTGGGAACCGTTCCGAAATCGCCTACACTAATGCCTGCCACTCGACCACCGGCCTACGCAGCCGCGCCGTACGACAATTTGCTCCTCCCGGGATATTTATCGTCGGCTTCAACTTGATCTGTAGTTGGCTTTCGCGTACCTACACTCCCGGTTGCCATGGGGATAAGGCTGAGAGTTACAGTTGACGGCAGACATACAGAGAAACATTGCAATATAGGTTGTGTTACTGTCACATAAGGCGACTGTAGACACTTCTGCCTTTGTGGCATATTAATAAGTGCGTCTTTGCCTTCCTTATTTGTTTCGTCTGTTAACAAAGCTCATGGCATTTATCTCTTATAAGCAGGCCATAGTATGATTATGAGTGCTAGCCGAAAGCAGATTCTAAAATCTGCATAAGACACTTGAGTTATATGAGCAGAGATTGCTACTCTTTGGGCATCAGCTTTTTTGTTTTCCTGCATTTAATTTCAACCTGTTTTAGATCTTAATCTGGATTGAGGATAACGTTGAAGTTGACAATAATATTTTTACTCGTTCATCATTCTATGTTCAGTTTCAGATATTCTTCATTCAATAATTGCCGAAATTAGATATCCAACCAATTGTCCCTATTTCGCAACGTTTTGATTGTCTTTCCGTCTATAATATCAGGATCTGAATCATTACTAAGTAACCGATACGTGCAATTTTGGCAGTCATCGCCGCTATCCAGTTTTCACTGTAGTTTCCTACAAGCAGGCAGGAGCTAGGCTCATTGAGCTGGTGGCCAATAGCTATTAGTTAGTAGCGGAATGCCGCATCATTTGCCGGCGAGCGATTCCAATCACGGGCCATTGGCTGCATTCAATGCCACAAACCTGAACGCATATTACAAGTACAGTTGTAATTTATACTGCGATGCGATTATATGCGCAGTATCAGAATCAGAGATCTCTATTACCAATAAACACATTATTATTATTTATTTTATTAATGGACTCGACAGTTCGTCATTTGCCAATGTCATGTTACAGAAAATTCAATATATTCAAGTCTTCTATCTTCATCCAGGGGAGTCGCAGTAGCGTCTTCACCCTGGGTAGCCGCGTCTTCTTGTCTTCATCCAGAGGAGACGCCGTAGCGTCATCACTCTGGACGAAGCAGCTCGACAGTCACGTTCACTCCCGAGCTTGTAGCGGGGACTCTTGATAAAAGCTTGAAACTTCAGATCTTGCATAAATAATCCAATGACTTCACCATACTGTCATTCGCGAACATTTTCTGCTTAATTTAACGTGATATTAAACACAAAATAGTCCCTGTAGACGTTAAAAGGAAAATTATCAAATAATTTCGCAACCGTCGTTTCCCGCCATTTTCAAGAGAACCTCGAATCAGATATCTCTATTACCAATAAACACATTGTATTCCCACGCCATTTTTAGAATTCCGTGCCTCAAAAGGAACCCTTATAGGATCACTTCATTTTGTGTCCGTATGTTTGTCTGTCTGTCTGTCAAGACCTATATCTCAGAAACGCGTGGACGGATCAAGTTGAAATTAATACCAAGTACTCAGGTCTGCAACCTCATGCAGCCGTGGCCGTTTATGTCGCATTTTCTCGCATATTTGTATGAAAGTGTAAGAAAACCAAAACCTATAGGCACTTCCTGTGGACCTAGTCAACAATCAGTCAAGTAGGTAGGTGTACCTACTTTTTGAGAAAATCTCAAGATAAATAACTCTCTTGTACATCTCTGTGATAAGAGCCTTCATGGAGCCAACTAGCGCCGCCAATCTTAAAAAAATAATATCTTCCAAGATAATAATTTTTATTAAAAAAAGCTATTTACGAAAATACAATTTTTAGATGCTTATTTATAACGTGATTCAATTTCGGTAAGTTGTTCGCATAATTGCGAAAAACGGCCGTTTTTGGCACATTTGTGAACTACAACTTAGCTTGTCGCAATTATGCCATGTATTGTATATTGAAAAATAGTACTTATCGTAATAAACATTTCGTAAATAGCTTTTTCAATAAAATTTATTATTAAACTGTCAGTCTAATTGCCGACTTTAACAATATAAGTGAGTGATATCCGTTTATATATAATAAAATTTATTATATTGGAAGATATTATTTTTTTAAGATTGGCGGCGCTTAAACCGTAGGATCGTTTTCCATGTACTTGCAATTGCACTACGATCACGTAATGCACCCCGATGTGGGATCAACGCACCCGGCAGCCGGCGCTCCCGGCCACTGAGTCAGCGCCTTTCTCTCGTCTGCCGCGCGTCTGGCCTCGCCTCGCCGGCCGACACGGACTCGCGGCAGACAGACGCGCCTCTAACTATTCTGCCTACGAGGTTACAGAGACCAGAGGTACATACCCAGATAAAAATGGACGGACAATGACTATGTACGGTGGAACACAGAGAAAGGTGTACAGGAGTTTTTGAGGTTGAGATTTTCTTAAAATCTACTTGACCTATCGCAAAAATTCTGTCACTTTTAGATAGATAAAAGTTTAAACATGTAACTGTAAAAGAATTATTAAATTCGGCCCAGTAGTTTTTGAGAAAATCTCAACCTTATTGAGGGCCCCTGTATACTTATCTCTGTCTGACTGTACGTGCGAGCTGAGGTCTCGTCTGCGGCGTCACGCCTCGCCTTGAAGATATTTGCGCAGGCGCAGACAGACGGCTGGCTGTGATTTCACGCGGTCTGATTGCCTATTAAACATTTGTTCGCTTGTTGAGATTCAAGGTTTGAGCTTTTAGCTATTGACTGCAACAAATGGCGTGATTGTTTGTAATTGTATAGGTTTGTCGTGTTTTTAAAATATATGTTCAAATGTGACGTAATATAACTACAGGTAGGATAACAGAAATATACTGCCTACTGGAAAAGTGGCTTGATATGGGAAATCACAGACCACTTCTCCCATAGACCTGTAGCAGGAGGGCACCCGTGTCTGCCCGCACATGAGCGCAAAATTGCTTCGCGACACGTGTAACCTAGAGATATTATCGACATTGACGCATCTCTTTAATACGGCACCCCACCAGCCTGTCACCCCATGTATTACAGCGACCTCGTTGCGACCCGGTCCAACTTCAGAGCTTTTAAGCGCTTCTGCCATAGTTATTATTGGCACTATTACAGAAGGTAGCCTTCTGCTACGGCTCATAGCTCACAGCAGTGAGCAACAACTTCTTCATACTCTATTCTTCTTTCTTTTCTTTAAATAGCCGAGGCGTGACTATGTAACGTACGGCATTTCAGCCCCATTGTGTCACTGTATGACGGTCCAATAGTACGCCATTGTTGATCCTTTTCAAAAAGGAGTTACAGTGGGAGAGGAAAAAAAAAAAAGACATTGCCACATTTCAATGGACATTTGCCCCACCTACAAAACTACGTGACCATTTAAGCTGTACCTATCACTTTGTTGGGGACTTATTACAGGTTTCATATTGCATAATCATAATCAGTATCATTTTCTACTACACTCGCAACTCCTATAGAAGAATAACAAAAACAATGAATATATCGCTTCGATTTCTTACTATTTTCTGAATTCTTAATTAAGCTGTTTTTTCGATTCGCAACTTGTACAAAATTTAATTTTAAACCAATAATTCTAATAAAAAACGGAGATATTTTTACATTTATTCGTTATCTTGTACAACTTGCGGTTGATGGTGGGGCAGAATCTGGCATTGTCATTTGTACCGATATCATGTCTATTGGGTAAGTGGTCTGTGCTCGTCCATAATCTATGCGTGATTACGCGGTGACATTTCAGCGGTGTCGTAATGGAGGCTTTGAAACAAAGCCTGTATTTGGGTCCCGACACCGCCCGGCTTAAAAGTCAGCTATACAATACATCGGCTCGGCGAGAGTCCGGTGGCTTCCGAGTTCGGTGGTTGGGTCACGAAAGTTCCAGGTTCGATCCCCGGCCAGGTCAACCAATGTATAAGCCTCGGTTTTTTCGTCGGAAAAACGTAAACCGAGGCCCAAATCAAGTGTCTTATTTTGTAAACAAAAACTACCCTCCCCCACTAACATTTATAAGCTATTCTGTGGTTATTGCAATAACTATGCATAGTTATTTGTACATTATTAGATCGGATTACTTCATTTTCACAATGATGAACAAATTCAATCAACCAGTTCCTTCAGTTTTACATCACAACAGGTAATTAGATGATCATATTTGTTAACAAAATAAGACACTTGATTTGGAGGATATAGGTACATTTATCGAATGCTCTCAAAACGGTGAAGGAAAACATCGTGATGCATCTGCATGCTGTCTAAAAAAAATCTCATATGGCCTATGAGATTTTTTTTAGAAGAAAGAAAGTTCAATAAAAAAAAATTTCAACTTTCCTTCTTATGGCACATTTGTCTAAGTCATCTAATTTGTCAACCGTGGATAGCACGTGCTCTTTTTTCACTATTTTCTTAACGCGTACGTACTGTAGTATAAAGATTATGTACGGTGGAACACAGAGAAAGGTGTACAAGAGAGTTTTTAAGGTAGAGATTTTCTCAAAAACTACTTGACCTATTGCAAAAATTCTTTCACTGTTTGATAGATAAAAGTTAAAACTATGTAACTGTAAAATAATTATTAAAATCGGTCCAGTAGTTTTTGAGAAAATCTCAACCTTATTGAGGCCCCCTGTATACTTATCTCTGTACCTAATTGAGGCTTAGAAGGCAAGTTGTTATGTCTCCATGAAGGCCAATCCATAACAATAATCAATACCCTTGTTCATGTGCAGAAAACTTGTTTAGTATTAATAATATTCGCCCCAGGGCCCCAGGGCGCGGCTAGTGATCTAGATATACTTAGCGCCTATTGAGGTGGCAGTTGAACAGACTGGTTTGACCCGCGGGTGTGGTTTTATAGGCTCAGCGACTGGCATGACGACGCGGTTTATTGATACTCCAGTTTCATTGTCCGACCATTATATAGATATAGGATATAGCGTGGATAGAGGAGCTCCTGGCATCGGCACCGCAGTGTGATGTGTTCGCTGACAGGTGGAGGAGTGTTTGGCGGGAGATTGGGGTGGTTTGTGAGGGTATGAATGTGTGAGTGGCTGATTGTCCTAATTTATGTTATAATAATTTGACCTGTGTTGTCCTAAATATTGTATAATAATTGATTGACGTAGATTTACCTAGTGAATAAGAGTGTATCTGTAATACTAGTAAATCAAATAAATAAATAAATAAAAATAAAATTAGGACAATTACAATTGTCGAGTCCTAGTTGTTTTGGTGGTACTTTAGTTACAGGTGCAAAACACCAATCCCGTACGTAACAGCTCTGGTTTACGCAGTTGCTTGTTGCGGAGCGAGCAGAAAATTAAAAAAGAAATATGTGCATTAAACTGCGTTTTATTTCGGAATAGTAATACTTTTGAAAATCTTAAAAAAGGTCAGAGAAAATCAATAAAAACGAATTCCAATCCAAGTTACAAAGTGAAGTGACAGCTTCTTTTTATAAAAAAAAACATTGCTATTTAGAAAAGACATTGCCTACGTGACCATTTAGGCTGTACCTATCATTTTGTTAGGGACTTATTACAGGTTTCATATTGCATAATCATAATCAGTATCATTTTCTACTACTCTCGCAACTCCTATAGAAGAATAACAAAAATAATGAATAATTTCTTACTATTTTCTGAATTCTTAATTAAGCTGTTTTTTCGACCTGCAACTTGTACAAAACTTTATTTTAAACCAATAATTTTAATAAAAAACGAAAGCTGCGCTCCCACCTGCTCTTCTTACAACTTTCGTTGCCGTAGTGGGAGACTACTCCCTGACCCCTAGTGTAGGTTTATTGTTGTGTTAGTGTATATGTATTTGTTATCATGTATATGTAGTATGTATGTACATATAAGTAATATAGTATACTAAGTATTGTATCTCTTTTCGTATATATCTATGTAAATATTTATTTGAATATAAATCGTCGGTATTTCTAATATTTCCACTCTAGCTGAAGTGAGTGTTCGTTCCTGGTCCCGCCGGACTACAACTCGGGTCCAACAGAATACCAGCGTTGCCGGCATCCTGTCGGCAACATCATGCTGAGTTGAGGCCCTGACCGCAACGGCAGCACAACCGCTCTTTTTGGTGTTATTTTGTTAGCCACTATAATGCACTACAATGTAAATGTTGTTGCGAAATAAACGGATTACTTACTTTTACTTACTAGATATTTTTACATTTATTCGTTATCTTGTACATCTTGCGGTTGATGGTGGGGCAGAATCTGACGTTGTCATTTAGGCGGCCAACTACAAAATGCGGTCGTAAGAGACCGCATCGTAACAAACTTAAGGCAACTCATGGTTATGGTACAGTTATCGATACAGAATGCTCTACCTTAGGCTTACTATACCCTTTACGTTCCATTCTGTATTCTAGGGTAATATGGGAGGCTTTTTATCGTCCGTATTCCCAGCCAGAGCTTTCACCACGAAACCAAACGCAAAAACGTACAGCCGCACTTTCAAAACACATGCCAATTTTCACTTTCATATTACAATAAAAAAAAACTTACAAAAAAAGCGCCAACAGCTTAACGTGTCCATGACCGACGAAAGTGTCCCAGTTATGGTGATTTGAAATATGATCGTTATGGCGTCGTAATAGAATTTAGAGTTGGGCAGAGGAGGAAAAGATAATGGCAAAAAATGGCCTCATAATTTATTATGATAAATGGTAGTTCCTATATTCCGCGCTGCCAATTTCTAATGTAATGTAAACGATCGGAGTTGAAGCACTATAAAAGGAGGGATGGAGGAATAAAATGTTTGTTTGTTACATTACAACCACTTCGAATATCATCACCTATGTCTATTTTCTATATAGAGTGCTCTTATGTTACCATTAAGGCGCTGACATGAGCCAACTAGCGCCGCCAATCTTAAAAAAATCATATCTTGCAATATAATCAATTTTATTAAAAAAGCTACGTTCACAATGTTTATTGCTATAAATATTATTTTTTAAATGCTTATTTGTAACGTGATTCAATGTATGTAAGTTGTAGTTCACAAATGTGCCAGAAACGGCCGTTTTTCGCAATTATGTGAACTACAACTTACCTACATTGCATCACGTTACAAATAAGCATTTAAAAAATAGTATTTATCGTAATAAACATTTCGTAAATAGCTTTTTTTTTAATAAAATTGATTACATTGGAAGATATTATTTTTTTAAGATTGCCGTCGCTAGTTGGCTCATGGAAGGCCCTTAATGTGATGTGGACTTCTTCTTCTTATGGTGCCGTCTTCTTACGAAGGTTGTCGCTCATTATGTCACTCTGTACTCTCGACAAAGCCGCACGGAACAGAGACCTGGTACTCTTGCCGTACCATTGGCGTAAGTTCCTGAGCCAGGATATTCTCCTTCTACCTGGCCTTCTTCTGCCCTGGATCTTTCCCTGAAGAATCAGTTGTAGAAGATCGTACTTTTTATTCCTCATTATGTGACCTAGATACTGGAGTTTCCGTTTTTTAATGGTCTTAAGAATCTCCACCTCTTTGCCCATTCTCTGGAGCACTGTCTCATTTCGAACTCGCTGTACCCACGAGATCTTCAGCATTCTTCGATACACCCACATGATGTTGTGATGTGGACTGTACCTAATAATTTATTTATTTTATGTCAGACTAAACTGGCGTTTGGCATCAACCTCATCTTATGGTAACTGATGATGAGGGCCATGAATGATGCATACGGGTCCAGGGAAGGGAAAGGCTACGGCAGCGGAACGCCGCGCGGTTACCGCTCGCTTGCTTTGTCATTGACGCTCCGTTGCTGCGTTCAGTGTCATCTTTCATAGAGTTTCATACATTACAACCACCTGTTGCCTATCACTGCTTTTAAATTAACTACTGCCTTGCTTCGATTTGCAAAAAAAATGTTCTGAATCGTATAGGTAGTAACGTTTCTCTATTCGTCCACGCTTGCGCATAATTTCAGAATTACAATCGTATCGTGTGTCAGTGCGGCTAATGAGTCCGGCATTGACTGGTCAAACGCGACAATTGACGAAAGATGAAACATCTCGGCCTCTAGCGAGGTCGGAATAGGAATAAGCGAGGCTCTTCGCCTATAGTACGTACGCGTTAAGAAAATGGTGAAAAAAAGAGCACGTCTATCCACGGTTGACAAATTAGATGACGACAAATGTGCCATAAGAAGGAAAGTTGAAATTTTGTTTTTATTGAACTTTCCTTCTTATGACACATTTGTCTAAGTCATCTAATTTGTCAACCGTGGATAGACGTGCTCTTTTTTTCACTATATATAATATTATATAAAAAATATGTAAAATTCAATAACCAAGCAAGCACCTACTTTTTGAGAAAATCTCGACCTTAATAACTGTCCTGTACACACGAAGACAGAGAAAAGTTTACAGGGGGCCTCAATAAAGTTGAGATTTTCTCAAAAACTATTGCAACGACAATTATTTATATATAACAATTATTTTACAGTCACATAGTTTTAAATTTTATATAGGTATCTAACAGTGAAAGAATTCTTGCAATAGGTCAAGTAGTTGCTGAGATAATCTCAACCTTAAAAACTCTCCTGTACACTTTTCTCTGTGACCGTATATATTTCGCTGCGTTAGATCATGCAAGTTAAGCAACGTTGGGCGCGATCTCTACCCAGATCGGGGACCGCTAGTGACATTTCCATCTCAACCCCGCCGTAGCGACATCAAGCTGTCAGTCTGTTACTGTCGCTCGGCAGCAGTCGTTAGGCCTTGTAAAGAAGCCTACTGACGACCTGAACATCTAATTAAACTCCATTTAGGCCACAAAGAAAAACATAAGCCTCTTTCATCTGTCGGGTAAGAATTTTGGCGGCTTTTTGATCCCCGTAGGCCTCTGCTGTGGCCCTAAGCCTAGAAAGCGACAGTGGTTGCGCAAGCGCCGAATCGCCGGCGGTCGATGACCGGCTGGCGGCGGCGGTGCGGGGAAAGTCGCGCAATCAGCGCTAGCTAATTAGCTCCCTGCGTACGCGCAGCTATTATCGTGTGGCCACGGGGACGGCGGGTGAAGTCGGTAGTCACAACCATAGATAACACAGCGGTTTAATACCACAGTCAATCAGCAAACAGAATTAGACTGGATTCACAATTTCAGTCAAAACCTTCGTTTTCATGACAGATGGCATTGCCAGGATTACACGCTATTATTGTCACAATTTCAGCGGTTTTTGAGAATCTGAACCTTACCCTTATGTCACGCGAAATACGTTACAATTTTGGGTCAGTCACTGTGAATCCATCTTATAGCAGCATTTACAATTACAGACAACACAGCGTTTTAAAGCCACAACAATTGCCAATATTTCATGCCCATAACACAAAAAAAAAATCACGCAAGAAACACTACAATTTGTGAATCCACCTTAACACTTTGCACTCTATTCAAATCGTTCTTCTATACATAGCTACTACCTACCCATACCTTTACATACCCTTAGAAACAGAAATAGGTACCTAAACTTAGTAAATACAGAAGCCAGATTGGGGGCGTTCCAGACATGGTGTGGGATTTTTTGTGGTATAAGTTCTTATGCACCCTCCCACATAGAGACCTATCTCATAATTTCAGACTCATAGTTTCTAAACTATGCTATTTATCACAATTAGAAATGAAATATTTATTTGCTCGAATACAGTAAAATTAGGCGTTATAAATTATAGGAGTGTCGCAGTATTCAGCCTGCTAGCAGGTGTGCTTTTTATATGATAATAATTATTGTATCTATAATAAGTTTAATAACAGAACAGTGTATTTTGTACATCCTAACCGAGGCGCAAAAAGTTAATTTCAGTTAATTAGATGAAACAGGAATTACCGTGTTAAACATCAATAATAAATGTTTAACACGGTAATTCCCATTTTATCTAATTAATATGTATACAAACCGTGACAGTTTAAAAAGTGATAGACATAGTGAGAATACTATGTGAATTGGTTTGGTCGCCAATTCTAATCCTAAATGCAACGGCCACTGTCAGAGGTCACTCATATGCTACTATATCATGTAAGAGTAAGTCTAAGTTTTATTTTAATAATGTTTCTTTTATTATTATATTTTTCATATCATTTCAAGAGTGGGACGCCTTGCTTAGCGACAATTAAATATAGTGTGACAATTAAATATAGAATTTACATAATAGTGGATGGATGGTGGAGTATAAGGTCGATAGTCATTAGATAGTTTTTAGTATGAGTGAAGTTTGAGTTCTGTCCTAGAACTGTCAGTTTTCATACATTTTTGTAAGTGCGAGCTCACACTGAGTTCGAAAGTGAGAAAATGAGAAAGTTATAAATAAATAAAAATGGTAAATAAACAAGGAGTTATTGATACACTCTACGATGATAAAAATTAACAGAGCTACAGTGACTCAGATCTGATTGGGGGATCTTCCTCATTTTAATTCTTCATATCTTTAGTTTCAGGGAGTTTTCGGTTCGCAGAGTGTACATGCATAAATTCAAATCCTATTGGAATTTATATTTGGCAATGTGTATTGCATAATTTGAATTACATCTCAATGTAGGCTCTAAATCTTGAACAGTTGTGACAAACTGTTGTCAGTTTATTAGCAATTATATTAGACAACAAAAAATTACACCAGACTAATGATTTTGTTTTTCTGTTACAAAAATAACATTACAAAATCACAAGAAACATCAAAACAAACGCTCTGCGCACGAAATTACAGTCAAAATTGCGTCTTATTTGTTTTAATAGCGTAACCTTGTGAATCAGCTGACGGCTTTGTCCTAGATTCGGTGATGAATTGGTGCAAGGAGACTTACCTCTTCCCGTCGCTTCAGCCAGCGCCCGCACGGACTCTCCTCCAGGATCTCGCTCTCATCTTCAGAATCCTCGCCACTCTCGCGAGGAGATTTGCGCTCCTTGTCAGCGCTCCGGCCGCCAGACATCACCCCTAATTATCACCAAAACACAGGAATAACCGCACCGATCTCAACTATCACCGCACAAACGTTCCAAACGAGAAAACACTGGATATATTTTCAAAATACACTTTTTCTCGTAACCATAATATCCAAGGTTGCAACTTGAGACGTCACTGTCGACACCATTATTCGGTGCACGGCACTCGACGGACACTTTCTACTGATCGATAAATAAAGTCCAAAGATTCGTCTACACGAGGATATAACACACGGCGTCTCCAGCGAGCTTAGTCATGTTATTGGAAATAAATTGATCACCGGCGAAGCTCTCGACGTATTTCTGCCAGACACAAATAAAAAACCATAGACACAGATTCACTTTTTTTCGATTTTCTTGTCATCATAGATAATGTCGGTGTTGCCAGCTGGAGGGAGCTGTCATTTCGTTTAATTTGGGCGCCATCTTTCGATGAGTATTTGGAACTAACATTGCGTGCACAGCGACATCTAACGGTATCTAAATGTAGCTTTTGAAACCAAGTGTTAATAAGAGATGGCGCTAGTAGCAAGTCTTGTTAACCATGATACACAAATATCCAACTAGATGGCGCTGACAGTTTTTAAAATGAATTTGATTTTCAGTTAGTTTTCAGATAACATTTTCTACGGCTTTTCAAAAACGGTTGTTCAGGAAATGGGCGCATTTCTATGAATTTAACTGTCATGGCTTGTATTAACGCAGTACGTTACGCGGTATTAGTAAGGTCATAAAAAATCAGCGATATTTCTTTTATCTGTGATGCGGCACGTTTGATTGCCTCCAATATCTGGAGGGGAGGGCTTTTTGAAAATGGCGGGAAACGACGGTTGCGAAATTATTTAATAATTTTTAGTTTAATGTCTACAGTGGGTGTTTTGTGTTTAATATCACGTTAAATTAATCAGAAAATGTTCGCGAATGACAGTATGGTGAAGTTATTGAAGAATTCAAGCAGGATCTGAAGTTTGGCGCCATGGTCAAGATTCCCACTACGAGCTCGGGAGTGAACGTGACTGTCGAGCTGCTTCGTCCACAGTGATTGACGCTACGGCGTCTCCTGTGGATGAAGACAAGAAGACGCGGCTACCCAGGGTGATGACGCTACGGCGACTCCCCTGGAGGAAGATAGAAGACTATTATACAATGAATTTTCTGTAACATGACATTGGCAAATGACGAACTGTCGAGTCCATTAATAAAATAAAATAAAAATATCTGGAGGCCGCCTCATTCTTGGCGTAGACCGGGTTAATTAATGCTATTGTGGTGCGGAAAGCTAGGCTTTGTCGGAGCCAACTCAATCAGTCCGTCCTCTAATGAAACGCATCCGGTTGATTGGATAGTAATGGACATGTATAGCCATGGTGCCATGGAGACATTCTTCACACTTACCTACTTAGTTAGTACCTACTTACCTACCAAAGAAAATAGTCAGTTGATCTTCATTTATTTAAGTATATTTCGTAAATCGAACTTCTGCTAAGTGCCTTATTACTCATACTCATTTATTCGGCCTCAGGTACACTATGGAACACTTGGTTACGTCACGTTTCTTACATATTATATGTTTGTACACATTGATTAATTATATTTCAAATCACATGGCTGGGTGATGGGAGCGCAAAGAGCAGCACAGTAACACTGTTCTTAAATTATTATTTGACTTAGTTTCTTTAGTAAGTACCTGATTGTATCTTGGTTATACCTAGGTATGTATCTTGGAAAAACAGAGAAAGGTGTACAGTAGAGTTTTTAAGGTTGAGATTTGCTCAAAATCTACTTGACCTATTGCAAAAATTCTTTCACTTTTTAGATAAAATTTAAAACTACTTATGTAGGTATGACTGTAAAATAATTATTAAATTCGGTCCAGTAGTTTTTGAGAAAATCTCAACCTTATTGAGGCCCCTTGTGTACCTACTTATGTCTGTCTTCGACTGTACTTAATACATAGGTACAGTTACTTACCTAATTCCTCTATGCCAATAGGTACATTAATTTAGACAGGAAACTGAAAAGTGAAAATGGCTGGCAAAGAAACGCCGGGTCAAACGACCTATTTAAATAAATAATATGAATTAACTTTCACAGTCAACATCTCATTTTACATCTAATATTATAATTCTTGCTCCCTTTAGCAGCAAAAAGGAATATTAAAGGAAGGACGAATTGGAAAAACGCTTTTCGTTAAAGGATTAGGAATTAGGATAAAGCAACGCTTTGCGATTATTAAAACCATTTGGAGTTGTCCCAAAGCGATTCCAAGGGTCCTCGGAGGTTAAATTGGAGTTAAAGAGCACTGAAATGTGAAACTTAATGATTTATTCATTAAGTATAATTTACATAGCTCACCTAACCTACCTGGATGCCTTTGACAAGCGATGTAGATTACCTAATATGTAAAATCAATGCGCATAACCTCCACCTCTGTGAAATATGCAAAACACACTCAATAGCTACCGTAACTGCTAGAAGGCGAAATAATAATAAAATACTGGCAACAGACTCTTATTTGTAAATGTGTAAGGTTCATGTTACCACAGCTTCCATTAAAAATATCAATTTAGGTACACACGAAGAGAAATAGTATCAATAAGGTTGAGATTTTCTCAAGAACTACTGGACCGATTTTAAAAATTCTTTTACAATTAAGTACATAGTTTTAACTTTTATCTATCTAACAGTGAAAAAATTATTGTAATAGGTCAAGTAGTAAACACTCTAAAAACTCTACTGTACATTTCGTACACAGAAAGGTGTACACCTTTTTGTCTTCGACCGTACCTAGGTCTGTGTTTTAAAATAAATAAAACATTAAATCACTACCTTATTGCCTTAGTATTAGTTAGATAGATATAGGTACCTACAATAGATAGCTACTGATATTTTATAACTAAGTACTTACCACCTTATAAACAATTTCAAACCACGTCGTCGTCAGCGGGACAAGTTATCTCGGAGCGCGCACAGAGGGCGCTCATCCGCAGTGCGCGAAGAAACGTCAACGGCGACGCGGGCGTGGCGCGCTCACCTTGAAAAAGACCGTCGAAATCGGTCGAAACTGTCGGTCTAATTGCCGACTTCAACAATATAAGTGAGTGATATCCGTTTATATATCATAATTAATTTCAAACCTGTTATAGGCTCACTTTGTTGTACGTCTATCATTCTGTCTGTCAAGACTTATATCTCAGAAACGCGTAGACGTATTAAGTTGAAATCATTAAATCGTTCCTGGAAAACCGTGAGCAGGCATGTGAAATAAGAGAAAAGGGAAATGCCTATCGATCGAAATTCAAGACATTAGAATCAGTTTCTGTGCCTCAGGGATCAGTTATGGGAAACTATTTGTTCCTAATCATGGTAAACGATTTGTCAATATGTACCAGGAAAGGAAAACTAATAGCTTATGCGGATGACAGTGCCTTTGTAGTGGCTGGAGACAATATACGAGACTTACAAGATAATGTAACTGAAGTACTTAAGGATATAAAAATTTGGTTCACAGCTAATGGCATGTTGCTCAACCTCGAAAAGACAAATATAATACATATAAACATTCACGGAAAACCACAGGAAAGGCTAAACATACGTTCTGACGACATAGATGTACCTGTTGTAGATTATAGCAAATATCTGGGTTTCGTAATTGATGCGGGTCTAAAGTGGGATTACCACATCGACAGTCTGTGTGACAGACTGGGAAGATCATGCTATGCGATATCTCGACTAACCAAAATGTTTAATGTTAAAACTGCAAAACTTGCATATTTTGGATATTTTCAATCACTATTGTCCCAAGGAATTGACATGTGGGGTCAGGCCGCAGACCGACAGAGAGTGTTTGTTCTCCAAAAGAGAGTGATAAGGCTGATGTCCAAGGTGCCCTGGAATACACCAGCTCGGGAACTATTTAGAAAATTAGAGATTCTGACATTTCCTAGCCTGTACATATTTGAAGTGTCCAAGATTGTACGAATGAACTTTACAAGATTCTCAACAATTGGTTCTGACCACTGCTACAACACACGAAACAGTAAAAACAAGAACGTTCTGTCTGGGGTGTCCCATAGGCTGAAGAAATCCGAGCAGTGCGTCTGGTATAGAGGACCTCAGATATACAATGCCCTTCCGATTGAGATCAGAGACGGTGACTTGTCCTATGCAGTATTCATTAAAAAATTAAAAATATTTCTGCTTAAAAAAGCTTACTATACCCTGAATGAATTTTTAGAAGACAATGAAAAATGAATTATATAAGTAATGGTAATGTAATATGATTTGTAAAATGACTTATAACAGAATATGTTATAAATAAATTTGATTATGATTAAAAGCAAATACTTAAGCCTTCAACCTCATGCAGCCGTGAAAAAATCAACCTTCTACATTAACACAGTCATGGCCGTTTAGTCGAATTTTGTCGCATATTTTGTACGAAAATCTCAAACCTATAAGTACTTCCCGTTGACCTAGAATCATGTTTGGCAAGAAGCTAGGTCTAACTGCACAAGTAAAGGAAAAAATCCTAAAACTGTAAATGACAATGCCAGATTCTGCCCCACCATCAACCGCAAGTTGTACAAGATAACGAATAAATGTAAAAATATCTCCGTTTTTTATTAAAATTATTGGTTTAAATTAAAGTTATGTACAAGTTGCGAGTCGAAAAAAACAGCTTAATTAAGAATCCAGAAAATAGTAAGAAATCGAAGCGATTTATTCATTGTTTTTGTTATTCTTCTATAGGAGTTGCGAGAGTAGTAGAAAATGATACTGATTATGATTATGCAATATGAAACCTGTAATAAGTCCCCAACAAAATGATAGGTACAGCTTAAATGGTCATGTAGTTTTGTAGGTGGGGCAAAGCTCCTTTGAAATGTGGCAATGTCTTTTGAAATTACATCGCACTGGTTTTTTCTCTTACCCAAACTCAGCTCGTTTTGTGTCTCAAATGATGCAATTTAGGCAAAGAATCTTTAACACAATTTAGAGCCAAAATATAAAAGTTGAGGCGAATGCTTTCGGACATTATCCATCAAATCACAGAGGCGTTTTAATGGCCGGTTCGTCTTTCCCATTCCCCTCCGCTCCACAATGGGGTATCATATTTTATAGGCCGTTTCGCGCTTTATCGGGCCATTACACCCAGATTTCCTACGTGTACCGGCCGGGACTGCCCAGCGCTGGAACTGAGCGGAATTGCACAATTTCCCACTAAGTGACATGATATTCCGTTGACCTAGAAATGGGGTTTACGTAAAGATAGAAAGAGATATGAATGATGCATGTTTGGTCGAGGTAATAATGTTAATGAATCACTTCGAATGATAATGAAGGATGTGTTCATTTAATATGAAATAAGTGTCTTCCAAAATTGCTTCAATCTTCTTCCAAAAAGGTTCTCAACGAGGTTATTAGAATCCAAAACTCACGGCTGAATCTGAAGGCATATTAATATCACTGTTTTTGGCAAAACGATTTTAGTAGGTTAGGTAGAGTTCGTATGAATTTAGTATAAGGTATGACACCATGTAATATCTGACTGATGACAAATGCCTGTAAGTAGGTAATTATTTCGTGAATTTATTAACAGGAATTGATATTCACATAAGTACTAACAATAGAATTCCGCAAAGACAATGAAATCTCATGACCGTCAACTTTTTACTAGAAAAGCTGATTATTTCAGAAAACCGCTGAACCCATTTCTCGTCCAATTAACTCCCAGTTCATTTCCAGTTCAATCGGCGGCAGACTGCCCGTAAAGGATGACACACACAGAGAAGCAAAGCAACGGAACGGCAACGGCGCGACATCAGCGGGATTGAAAATTGTATGAAATTCTATGAAAGATGACACACGTTGACGATTCGTTGCTGCGTTCAGTCAGCGTGTCATCTTTCATTCATAGGCGCGTATTCATAAACGTAATTAAAAGTTACACCACCGTTTAAACCCCCCGTCCCTTTCTCTCTTAACCTTTTTTAACGAAGTGTGAAAGGGATAGCAACACGATTTAAGAGAAGTGAGGTTTAACTAGGCTTGTAAAGAACAGCAATAGAGTTCTAAGATAGATTCAATTTTTTTGTGGTGTGATACCTATTTCTGGCGCGTTATATCGTTCAATCCAATCTGTGCATTAGCTATGGCTAGATTCACATTTATTTTATGTGTTGGAGTGCGCTATGAGACACAATACCATAAAAATACCAATCTACCTTTATACATAATACGGCATGTAAATGCATTACAACCACAGCAGCAGTGCTGCTGCCGCGCCTTCGCCATTCCGTTGCTTTGCTGTTCTCTGTGTGTTTCATCCTTTATCCGGCCGAAGCGACGCGATGACACAATAAAATTTTAATCGGAACATTCTGAGAGCCGATTGGCGCAAAGCGAAACGATTATGAAGCGATTTGTCCGGCGTAGCGGGGCTATTTTATATTTCCAACGCTGCTTTGGGGTGCTGAAGATTTTAGATTGGAAATAAACACAGGAAAATCATTAGTATAATAAGGTAGCAACTGTAGCTTCACATCGATATAGGAAGAGACCGCTTCGAGCGATAAGGCCGTCTTTGGGAACATTGTCGGGGGCCCGTGGCAAATTAATTGGATGGGGGCCCTTCCTCAGTGAAATAACTTATAAATTGGCGTCATTTACATTTAGCAAAGTTGTAGGTTGCAAGATACTGTAATTGGAAACAGTTTCATTGATTCCAAGGAAACGCGATTTCTAAAACTGGAGTGAAGTTTTCTTATGAATGCGTTCAAATCGCGATGCGTTTTTAGTAGCTTACTAACTTGAAATAATAAAATTTTGGGTTCCTTCTTCCGTTCGTGGCCCTCTAGGGGCCCTCTCGGGCCCGGGGCCCCTGGCATTTTGCCCGTCATGCCACCCTATTGTTACGCCACTGTTTGGGAACTGATACCTACTAATTGTACTTAATGTAAATGAAGTTAAAGCCGTCGACCTCTATAATATTCATGGCATTAACGGTGGTATGAAGATCAGAAATCTTTGGTTTCCTTATAAACGTACTACTATATATACTCGTATGTATAATTATAATTCTCGATATTTGACTAAACTGTAGTCAAATATGTATTTAATTTTATGTAGTCAAAAGATCCAGGGCAGAAGGCCTATGGGGTTAACGCGACTTCCAATCGTTATCGTTATCGCTTTCAATTTGACACATGGGCGCTATACATTGCTTCTATGTTTTTACAAGTTTTAACAAACAACAACGAAGCGCAGCAATGTATATCGTTCAAATGTCAAAATGAAAACGATAACGATTGAAGTCGCGGTCACCCCCTACGAAGAAGGAGAATATCATGGCTCAGGAACTTACGCCAATGGTACGGCAAGAGTACCAGGTCTCTGTTCCGTGCGGCGTTGTCGAGAGTGCAGAGTGACGTAATGATCGCCAACCTTCGTGAGAAGACGGCACCATAAGAAGAAGAAGTCAAATATCAAATTTTTATTTTTATTGTTGGCCCAACAACGTTGTGAAAGCTAGAAAAAAATCCTGACCTACCTACATACTAGTGTGTATGTCAGAATAAAAATTCCTATCCTTCACACCAGTGCAGTGTGACATGCCAGTGTGAAGGTTAGTCAGTCATGAACTAGTTAAAGCAATCAAACATCATTTAATTAATTTATTTATGCCTAAAGCGACTATCTAGTGTCTAATTACTATTGTTAACATTTTTTAAATGATTATTAATGTAAGTAGTTTAATTACTTGTTAGTGCCCACTGTCACAATACAGTGGGTCTGCTTTTGCCCTTCTGCCTCTTTGTCTATCGAGCCATGTAATGTATATTATTAAAAATGTATGATTACAATATTTACAATATATGACGTAACCAAGTGTTCCCGGTGTACCTAAGGTAATACTAATTCCATTGTAGTCGTTTCTCCAAAGTATAACGGTTACAAGTTGTAACTTATATTATTATAACCGAGTGCAGAGCCAGTTAAGTTTTATGTTATCTGTGGCCGGGCACGACTCGGTCACCCGGTGCCGTGTGAAGTGTTCGTGGGGCCACACCGGGGCGGTAGTTAGTTATTTATCAAAAAGTATAGCATTACAGTTTTTACCTATTAACTATAAGTACTTTTTTTTCATCATGTCACGGTGTGGTGGCATGGCGCTGCTGCAATCAAAGATCCTATACGTAATTCACATTGCACTGATTCTTAGCGATAAAGCCAGGATTTTCACTGGTTTTCGCCTTACAAAAGTGGTACAGCCAAGTTAAGCCGCCGTTTGCAACTTTTAACACTGAATATACTTAATTGAAAATCGCAATTAAATTCATTTCTTAAATATCTATTAATTCCTACTTGGCTGTTGCGAAATAATCATAATCCTACATTAAAAATATCACAATTTAATAGGGTAATTGCAATATTTCCAGATTGATGTCGCTGCCGATAACACGAATATGGATGAAGATTTCGACGATCACTTTCACGATAGCTTTGTTGGAAAAATAACTTGCCATGTAATGTTAGAGTCCCTTCAAAATCCCGTTCAGAAATAATATTTCTTCATTGAATATTTTTTTCGTTTCGCATAGCGTACCTAACGCAGGAAATATTCCAATCCTCTGCCTCTCTGGTCACCGCAGTATGCGCGAATCCTACTGGCTGCTTCCATCGCCATAACAGTGAACCGAGCTAACAGGAGCAGCATTGGCCCCAGGGTCACACCTTGCGGAACACCCGGTTAGCTCCAATTGATGGTGTTTAGTGCCGCTCGAGTGCAGTGCTGCTGTCAATTGGACACGATTACCAGCTGCTTAGCTGGTTAGCTTTTGAACAAGGACTTTTATGTGTATTGTGGTAATGTAGGTACTAAGTACTAGTGAATATAAAAGCAATGACATCCTTTTCATTTAGGGTACGAAAAGGTCGCATTTTTAGAACTGTCAGATTTGTGTTATTTATATATATATTTATATATAATTACTACTATTATATTTACACTAGTTCCACATAGATCAGTGTAATGGAACTGCTAGAAATGCTTACATTCCTAGTCAATTTGGAGGTAACAATTTAGTAATCGTCACAAAACCTCCGCTCCTCTGGTCACAGCAGTATGCGCGAAGCCTAATGGCCACTTCCGTCGCCTCTCGCAGTAACAGTGAACCGAGCTAACAGGAGTAGCATTGACCCCAGAGTAACACCTTGCGGAACACCCGGTTAGCTCCAATTGACGGTGTTTAGTGCCGCTCGAGTGCAGTGCTGCTATCAATTGGACACGATTACCGACTGCTTAGCTTTTGAACAAGAACTTTTGTGTGTATTGTAGAACTATGTCTAGTGAATACCTTTATATGGAGTCAATTTGTATGGAGATTTGAAAGCGCCCGTTTACAAAATCTGGACACCAAGCGTCACATCCGGAAGAATCGCGCAAAACCGATCTATAATTACACATATAACGCAAGCGGGGAACTCTACTGCGCCACGTGTAACAGTCTTCAAGACCAAGTTTGGCTTCGCAAGTCACATCCGGGCACACTCCAGGAGATGACAGGGCGTTGCCATCGACGGATACGTCTCGGAAGACATCATCATGGAGTCGGTCGACAATTATCTCCGCCTCGGCGTTTAATGTGTCGTGTCTCTGGACGATGATGATCATTTATGTTGTTATTCATAAACCTAGTTAAACTTCACTTCTCTTAAATCGTGTTGCTATCCCTTTCACACTTCGTTAAAAAAGGTTAAGATAGAAAGGGACAGTGGGCCTTAATGGTGGCGTAACTTTAAATCCCGTTTATGAATACGCACCTTATAGATCTGTCAGATTTAGTTCGGTTTTAGAAAACGCATGACGGTCATTATCAAAGACAGTTATAGGATTTGAGGAAAGGTGAAGGAAAACATCACGATGAAACCGGCATGCCGTAGAAAAATCTAAAGCATGTCTAATCCGCAGTGGGCCCGCTTGATGGATCATGGCCTGTGCTCCCTCGATGTAAGGGAAGGTCTGTGCCCGAGCAGTGGGAACATAGAAATTGGTGATGATAGCATTTGATGTGGCGGTCACGACATAATCACATCGCTCTCCAAAACTGTGGATTCTCTCAAGTAAACCGTTACAGTAAACGTGAGACAAAGAGCTGTTATCAGCATTTTGGAAGACGACTCGGAACCACACAATGCGACTGATTTCGCACAATCGTGACAAACGAGTGGACGGCGACAATAGAGGTACTGATTTAGAGATTTAATATCTTATTGTATTGTGAGGACGCATTTATTTATCAAGTCGGAAATTTTAGACAGAAGAAAGTCGGTAAAAGATTTTTATCGATAAAATTGATTGATGAATGTTTTGCAGGTCATCAATGATTCAGATTTGAGATTTAAATCGTTGATTTACATACATTTACCGAATGGTCTCGAAAATAAGGACGAAAGAATCTAAGAACGAGACCCAAGAATAATAAAAGGTAGGCTTATGGAGGTAGCGTAATCTACCAATCTGCACTGGATATGAGACATATACTTCTTCATCTCGTGTGCTTTAATGACCAAACCTATTGTAAGAGTTATTTAGGTCGCTCGTATGCCTCTGACGTGGCCTGACGACTGCTGCCGGCGACAGGAACCGGGACCAACTGCTTGACTTGCTTTCCGAGGCACGGAGGGGCTCAGATGAAAATGTTACTAAGTCACCCATCCAGGTACCGACTGTGCCCAACGTTGCTTAACTTGTATGATAGTTTTAACGTGTACTCGCAACTAGACTACGAGCCCATGAGTTTCACTTGAACTGGTTTCCCTCTATGTATGAATAGTTTGTCATTTGCCAATGTCATGTACAGAATATTCAAGATATCATTCATTGTCTTCTCTTTCTCCAGGGGAGTCGCCGTAGCTTCGTCACCCTGAATATCTGCGTCTTCTTGTCTTCATTCAGAGGAGTCGCCGTAGCGTCGTCACTCTGGACGAAGCAGCTCGACATCACGTTCACTCCCGAGCTCGTAGTGGGACTCTTGATACTAGCATAGAAACTTCATATCCTGCATGAATTATCCAATAAATTCACCATACTGTCATTAGCGAACATTTTCTACTTAATTTAAGGACACAAAATAACCACTGTAGATATTAAAATGAAAATTAGTAAATAATTTCGCAACCGTAGTTTCCTGCCATTTACAAGAGACTCTAAATGCTTCTTTGTGCTATAAAATGTAGTAAAAAATCCTCTATCACCAATCTCACTTGCCACAGCGCCCGGAAGGATCTATCGATCTATTTTGTCTCCGGGTTCTAATAAACTGGGAATAAAGTCCTCAACTCCTCACTCAATGAAGTTGGCCAACAAACGGCTGAGTTGCGGAATTAAATTAATTTCCGATAAATTCTAATTATTTCTCGCTGTACGACTCGCCGACAGCCAATGGGACTGTTTGGAAGATATAGTGCCTCTACAGCTGTGACATAATTATGGGATAGATTGCAATGGGTTCTGTGGGGTACTATAGTAAAATGGACACGTGTTATAGGTCTTACAAATTGTCAAAAGAGAGAACTCGCACAAAGTTCACGTTTATAATTGTTTCTGAATATCATCCAAACGTGCATTTGCGAACTTTATGAAAGGTATTATTTTGTCTTTATTGCTTAGTATAGGTTACCTATATTTATAATAACAAAGTTAATAGGTATACACAAATACAGAGATAAGTATACATTGTACAGTATGTAATATGAACTAATATAATAATAATACATTGAGATTCAATGTCATCAATAAGAAATTAAATTAAAATTTACCGTTACAAATAATAGAAAATGTCAAAGAGTATATGGAATCAAATCCCAATTGTTTTCATTATAAATGTCTTATTAGATTAATAAATGTCAAAATAAAAGTATTATATACTATTGTAAGAAAATTATGTAAAGATGAAATAAATGAAATCTAATCTAAAATCTAATCTACAGGGATCCTCAAAAAGGTTGAGATTTTCTCAAAAACTACTCGACCGATTTTAATAATTATTTTACAGTTACATAGTTTTAACTTTTATCTATCAAACAGTGAAAGAATTTTTGCAATAGGTCAAGTAGTTTTTGAGAAAATCTCAACCTTAAAAACTCTCTTGTACACCTTTCTCTGTGTTCCACCGTACATAATTTTGATAATTCTTTTACAGTTATCAAATTTTAACTTTTATCTATCTAACAGTGAAATAATTCTTGCAATAGGTCAAGTAGTTTTTGAGATAATCTAAATCTAACCTTAAAAACTCTGCTGTACACCTGTATCTGGTGTTAGACCGTACTACTTAAAATATAACTATAATAAGTTATTTTGATAAATGAAAGAGTTCAAAAATGTCTTTGTTATAATCACAATCAACAAACTTGCGGTATTTTCTAAAAACTGTCCCATGCCATCATCATCATCAGTCTATTTATATTGCCCCACTGCTCGGGCACAGACCTTCCCTTACATCGAGGGAGCTCGGGCCATAATCCACCACGCGGGCCCAGTGCGGGTTGGCGGATTTCACATGCCTTAGATTTTTTTTTCTTCTACGACATGCAGGTTTCATCACGATGTTTTTCCTTCACCGTTTTGAGAGCACTCGGTAAATGTACGTAAGTTTTTCCGTCGAAAAAACCGAGGATAACTCATTGGTACATGGCTGCCCTAGCTGGGAATCGAACCTGTCCCATGCCAAGTTGTGTAAAATTAAATTTAAAAAATTTTTTGGACGTGAAAAATTATACGCTATGTTTTTTACCTGCAATAAAAATACATGATTTTGATTCTCTTGCCAAAAAGTCTACAAAATCCTACGAAAAGCAATATGTTTGTTTGTGGCAAAGCCAGTCCCATCACCGAGGGGTGCAGGGTTCAATGCGAATGGTAAAGTTATAGTTTATGTTGGTAGTTGTAACCGTCTGGGTAGTTTTAAATTATAGTCGTAAGCAGGTGGTCTGAGGTGGCGTTATAGTGCGTCCTATCTCTTTACCGTATGAAGTTTCATATTTGTGAATTTGAGAATGTTTGCGGAAATTCTGCATTTCTTACTTTCGTTTTCGCTTTCCGTTTTTCACCGGAGCTAATGAAGGATCCAGTTTAGATTGTGAATAATATGCTAGTTAACTCGTATCGACATTCAATAAAACTATATTTATTTCTATTAGTGTTTCATATTAGGATCCCAAATATATCGCGTTTATTACATAAAAGTAGAAGATGACTGTAAAAAATAAAAATATAATATTTCTCGGTTTTTTAACACGTCAAAAATGCTAGTCGGCCATGTTTGCGAGATTCGTGACGTCACATTAGGGATGCCCGATTTTTTATTTGAATCTATCTTATAGATCGCAAAATGGATCATAACTACCAAATAAATAAGTATTACCAAGTTATTAAGTAATTAACTTGTTATTATCTTAAAACATGTGCTGCTGTCAGTATTTTTGCTAATTTTTTCCTCAACATTGGCACCTTTTCCTTGTAAAGTGGTGTAAATGCAAATTCGAAAAAGTGTACCATTAAAATATAGGTTAGTTCACAAAATATGTTGTACGCTAACAGCAGAACAAGTGTAACACTTTGGACCGTTCTTATTATCTGCGTCGTAAGATTTAAAATCGTCCCGCAAGAAATGATTTTCGGTAATTTGTGAACATAGACATAAATTATTGTTAAACTGTGAAAAATGAGTTTTCCTCTATTTTATTCGAAGGAAAACTCTCATTTACTCCAACGGTTGAAAGAACAATAGGATTAAATACAATGTAGAGTTCCGTAATATTGTGAAAGTACTTATGGTATACAAATTGATATGTTGTTATATGAACACGTATAGAGCCAAGCTTTTCATAGAGTTCCGAGAATCAGACAATGATATTCTCCGCAACGAGTTCGCAGTCTTTCCCCGAGTTTGCTCTTGTTTGAGTTGTGGGTACTTCACCAAGTTTATATTGGGTATGGAAATAATGTTCAATGTTTTCACTTTCATTCGTAGACGTTGTTTTGTCTTTTACTTTCAACGTATATGTTATGATCTTCTGATATACCTATGTTATTTTTTCTTCCTATAGGTATTACTCATATATCTGTAGAAATCTAAATTCAGACTATATCAAAGAGTCGATGGCAGTCTACGATTTTTTTTCTTAACTAAACTTAAACGTCGATATACTCGTACAATGAACGAAAAAAATTTCAGGAAACAGTCCACCACCCCATTCTACCCCATTAGATCTAACAGTGAAAGAATTCTTGCAATAGGTCAAGTAGTTTTTGAGAAAATCTCAACCTTAAAACTAGATCTTATTATAATATATGCATTATCATCTTCCAAAAATAATAAATAATTAAATTGCTACTCAATTCATTCACATATTATACACTGTATCTATATCTTAAATTACTATATTGTGTTGAGTGGCACTCTACGAGACGGCTAAATAGCCAGTGTAGTTGTCAGGATCTAGGTAAGATGAATGGATGCACCTTTTTTACTATGTATAGATAAATATTGCTAGTATTTAAGTTATTTATCTAAGTATATTTAAAAGAAGTATTGTTTTATATAGACTCTGCCCTACATTCTCTACTACTCACTCTACACTACATTACCTAAGTGTAGTATCTATGTATCTGTTTGGTGTAAATAAAATTATTTATTTAATATATATTTTTTTGATAATCATAAAGGAACTTAAAATAGTATCAGCAGTCAGTTTTCTGGTTTACAAGGTAGCTGTGAGTCAAGCATGTCGCCAAGTGAGAGTTACATAAGGCAATCCAAGGGTTTACAGCCTTCGTATAAGCCTTCCGCTGACTGGACGACATTTGTCCGGCGACGAGGTACCTCGGGCAGAACCTTCACAGGGCCGTACTAAGGTCGTTGAGCGCCCTTTAGCGCCCTAACTGCTTTCTTGTTTGCACTTCGGGCTCAAACAGCAAAATACTTGGCTGTTCCTAGAGTTTGTAGCAGCAGTTTCGGTGTTAATGTGATTAAAAATATCACGTTCATAACCGAAACTGCTGCTACAAACTCTAGGAACAGCCAAGTATTTTGCTGTTAGCGCCCGAAGTACAAACAAGGTTATGTTTTTCTAGTGTATGTATGTATGTAAGTATGTCCAATTTTTTGGCACGCCCTACTGCCTAAACGGCTTGATGGATTCTAACATAATATGACGTGTCGTTAGATTCGTCTTAATTGTAGAAGTGACATAGGCTATAAAAATTTAATTAAAGCGGCTTTTGGCAGGCAAGTTCTTTAGTTTTTTAAATTAAACTCGGTTCCCTATTTTTGTGCATAAATTTTTATGTCATAATATAACATGGCATACTTTAAATTGTCCTAGTAATAACTACGCATAATAGTCATTAGGCATAACTTTATAGGCATAATATTATTAAGCATAACTACAAACAGCATAAAGATTGTTAAGAATAATATTATAAAGCCTAAATAAACTTTGTCATAATGATATTGAAACATAATTGTAATAGTCATATTAATTACTCGCCGAAAAATATAGGTACTCCTGAAGTTTTAAAAACAAAAATTAAACCAAGGGCCACCCCCGCCGCACCGTAACCAACTATTACACTATAATACCTACTTTTTGATTGTAGGTATATAAAATAAACATGTTGGCGGCTTACGGGTGGCCCAAGGGCCACCCCCGCCGCACCGTAACCTACTATTACACTATGGTACCTAAGTTATATCTGATATACCTACCTAATACCTACTTTTTGATTGTATATAAAATAATCATGTTGGCGGCTTACGGGTGGCCCAAGGGCCACCCCCGCCGCACCGTAACCTACTATTACCTAATACACCATACATACAACACCAATACCAACAAAAAAGAAGAAATACACAAACAAACATTATTTATGTATAATATCTATTAGACGAATAAACAATATGCCATAAAACAATATGGAAATCAAAATTAGGGCAAAAACGATTAGCCCAAACTAGAATTATGCTTAGTTAGATTGTATGCCCAAAAACAATTATGACAAAATATGATTATGACAAAAAACATTATGCCTAACTCATTATGCTAAATTAAATTAGGACAAAAAAATTATGCAAAAAAAAGGGATCCCATTAAACTCTGCTTGTTTATTGTCGTTATCGTGCAAAAATGTACACAACGTGCTTGCTTATTTGCAATATAGAGATTTGACTTTGACTATTTACTGCGCTTGAGTGGTGTATAAAATGATGCCACTTTTTCTCCTCAGCGTTGGCACCTTTTCCTTGTAAAGTGGTATAAATGTAAATTCAAAAATATGTTGACGTGCAAAAATGTACACATCGTGCTTACTTGCAATAAAGAAATTTGACTTTGACTTTGATGATGATTTAGATTCATAGTGTCCTTTATTGTGTATTAAATACATTGTGTATTTTTATTTAACCTATAAATCGTCCCATTGCTGGTCCCTTTATTTTCGCTTGGTCATCGTGAGACGCGATAGATTGCGCTCACGCCCCTGGAAGCGGCCCTGTCCCCGTCACCGCCCCGACTCGCAGGTGCGACGTGTGATGGATGGTAACTCGTAGACCTCTATTTATTAAACCTATTGCCGGTTCTGGCGGGTTCTAATGGAACTAACCTCTTAGCGTTATTTGCGATAATATTTTCTTTGAAGGGATTATACGAACAAAACTGAATACATCACTCAAATAGGACCGCTCCTAAACCAACTTAAGGCGAGGTGTTGGGACGTTTTTAAGTTTTTCGATGAAGGCTACGGCACTAACTACTGAAATTAAAGGCCTGAAAAAAATATATATCAATCTTGGGGTATCTATTTAGGGACTGTTGGCTCCCGAAACACGATTGGACAAACTTCGCTCGATAGAAAAAAATCACAAACATACCCCTTTCCTGTCTTTTCACTGAGTAGTGTGTCTAAACTAAAACAGTTATTCATACAAAATATATATCAAAATGTAGGTTATTATAAATAGAGGAGCTTGATAAATTAAAAATCTGTTGTTTCTAACGTTTTTTTTTATACCAGGCAAAATTTAAGAAAAAACACAATTTGTATAAATACAAATGCACGGCGCTACGAGCTTCAGTGCGCCGCTGGGCGCTGCCGAGGTCGGACCTGTATCGATTTTTGCCAAATGTTCCACTTTGGTCTTTACCTTGGAATAGTTGGAATGCTCCCACGATCGTCATAACGTAATAAAATTTAAAATAATACGAGTCGAATTTGGTCACACCTATACTTTAAGATTATTAGTTTACTAATCACGGAATGATTGTGCATCGTTTTGAATAAATAAAAGGACTCATAACCTAAAACAGATATTCCTTAACACAATAGATTTTTCGCGAACCATGTTTTTGAAGTCATCATATTACACGCGACACGAACACCAGTGTCGAGTGTCGTATATTGGGAGCGAGCAGTGGTCTGATAATTGCAGATGAAGACAAGTCGGCTAACATTACAGTGGGGCTATAACATTACGGTTCTCAAAACGATCAAATCAAACCATGTCATAGCGGCCGTGAAAGGGACAGTGCTATTGCATTGGTATAGCGGCGTCTCTGGTTGGCGCGCCATGACATGGTATAATTTCATCGTTTTGAGAACGGTAATAGGGGGGCTGATCAGTAACTTCCAAATTGACCAAAGTGGAACAGGCCAAAACAAATGACTATTGACGGTGATTTGTCCCACAGAGCAAACAAACAAACAGCAATCGAACTTAAAATAGTTTATACGTAGTTGCTACTTGTAAAACTATGTACAGTGAACATCACATAAAGTTTGCCACATTTTACTCTACGCACACTCGCACAGTGATAATAAATACGGGCCAGATTTCAATAGCTATGCAAGTGTAGCTGTGGTTTGTAATGTGGTGTGCAATATATACCTGTTTTACTCTAAGCACAGTGATAATACGGGCCATATTTCAATAGCTACGTAGTTATAGACTGATTCAATATACACTGTGCCTACTTTTAAAAGTACAGTCAACAGCACATAATGTGTGTCATGTTTTACCCTACGCAGTGATAACACGGGCCAGATTTCACCATCACTGACGTCACACCTGACACCAATAATAATACTTACCTAACATCACGTTAAAAAATTCGTCATTTATTTAGTTTTATTGATACACTTGACAGTTTGTCACTTAAAGTCAAAGACAGATTTGTTGTAATGTAATCTCTATGGTTATTACCATTTTTTATTAAATCGCGTGAAAGTACTTTCAAAATATATTCCCCTAGCAAATAATTTGATTATTCCAATTTTTCACTTTTATTGATTTTGTTACAACAATATTACCTAATTGACATTCCTATTATAACAGGTCTTTTTTTCCGTCAGATTAGTATTAACATAGTATTTTATTCTACTACGTCATACTATCATACGTCAATATAAATAACTTAAAAAATAATTAAAATATATAACCTGTAGACGCAAATTTGATTGCACTGAACCCACTCCGGACGGTCGGTTTAACGTATGTCTGTTATGACCTTCCGTATAAATAAATACGTTTAAAAGTACAAATTGCTTTACTTTATTGTCAACTAGCTTCTGCCCACCACTTCGTCTGCGCAGGATTATAAATTATAGCCTATGTGTTATTTTGATGTATAATATGAGCTATATTATTGTAAAGTTTCATTCAGCAACATCCATCCATCCATCCAAACTTGCGCATAATATTAGTGGGTGTGGTATGGGATAGTCACGAGCACAGCCCGTGTTAGGGCCAGTGTAGAAGTTGAAGCCTGGTTGGCGGCGAGAGGTGAACAGGAGGGGTGATGATGATACGGTTCCGAGTTGACATAATGTGCGACAACATTTAGTATAGACAAAAGTTCAAGATTGAAAGAAATATTTTCCGACAATCGCGAAAATTGAAATAAGTAACTCCGAAGCTGTGAGACTTGGGATATCCCTCATCATCAGTCTATTTATATTGCCCCACTGCTCGGGCACAGACCTTCCCTTACATCGAGGGAGCTCGGGCCATAATCCACCACGCGGGCCCAGTGCGGGTTGGCGGATTTCACATGCCTTAGATTTTTTTTTCTTCTTCTTCTACGACATGCAGGTTTCATCACGATGTTTTCCTTCACCGTTTTGAGAGCACTCGGTAAATGTACGTAAGTTTTTCCGTCGAAAAAAACGAGGATAACTCATTGGTACATGGCTGCCCTGGCTGGGAATCGAACCTGGGACCTCCATATTGCAAGTCCATTGACCCAACCACTGCGCCACCGAGCTCTGCTGGGATTTCCCTATTTGGCATTAAATGGGTCGATAATGTTGGCACCGACAAGTGGACTTCGATATATCGTCTATCCGTGGGACATTCTGTATATGTATTATTATGGGTAGCGAGCTGTGACGTCACAGTGAGGACACTGGTTACGATTACTCTGTGTACCTGCGCGAGTAATGACCCCGATCAATGCGCGTCATCCCTCTCTCGCCCCTCCCTCGCCCCGCACCTCACCCCCTCACTAGGCTCAAATGGCCCAATGGCCTCGCCTTAAGGGGTTGGCCTTGGTAATGGTGTGTGTCGCCGGTTCCGCATGAGGGATAAACTTACTAACAATAGTAATAGTTACGTACTGTATAGTTATTAAGTAATCATTGTATTATCATTGTTTTAAAAGATGTGTTGCTGAGAGTTTTTTGCCACTTTTTCTCCTCAGCGTTGGCACCTTTTCCTTGCAAAGTGGTGTAAATGTAAATTCAAAAAATATATTGACGTGCAAAAATGTACTCAACGTCCTTACTTGCAATAAAGAAATTTGACTTTGGCCTTCGCACAAAACGGATAGCATTATAATCTTTTTATCCGACTGCGAAAGAAGGAGAGTTATGTTTTTCGAGTGTATGTATGTATGTATGTGTAATTCTTCGGCACGCCCTGCAGCCTAAACGTCTTGATGGATTTTAACATATGAGGTGTCGTTAGTTTCGTCTGGATTGTAGAAGTGACATAGGATATAAAAAAATAATTTTGGCAGTCGTCCGTTTTGTTTTTTAAATTATGTTAAATTCTTAATATGTTTTTGTTTTGAGGCTTTTGTCTCTTATGCTGTTATTCATAAACCTAGTTAAATGCCGTAAACTTAATTAACAGTTTCATAAACGCAATAAAAGATGCTGATGTTTTTTTGATCCATGGTGTTCTCTGTATAAAAATATATCTACCTATCTTAATAGTAGCTAACTCTAATTTACACTAATTTCATTGTATAAATTATTATTTTAAGAATTATTGTAATTACTTATTGTATCCACTGACTCGGTGCTTTGGTGATATCTGTAAACCAGTCAGTTATAATTGAATAAATAAATAAATAAACCTCACTTCCACTAAATCGTGTTTGTGAATCTGATTGGTGAACCTAATCAAATTACCCTTGGAACAAGCCTACGAAAGTTTCTTGGAATTACTTCCGTCAATACTTAAGATGTCAGGCTTAAGAGTCAGGCTTATCCGTCCAACGCTAAGCCAGAGTTTAGTAGCGAAGCACCTTACTAATTTTGCACATTAAAATTTAAATTCAGGCCCATTAACCGTTTACGCGGCCCATCAGGCTGATGTGAGCCTTGTACCTCGCATACTAAACGGCCTCACAAGTATAACCAGCGATTTTGTAGGTACTAAAGTCCTGGGGGTTAGCTGCAAAGTCTTTTTAGGCGTTCAAGTCTTGTAAAGGACAGATTGTTAAGGCACTATATGGTTGTCAAAAGCAAGAGTCAGAAGGAAGACGTCCCGCAGCGGCGGAGTGAAGAGCACGGCACAGTGCCTCAATTATCGTATTTTTCTGAATTTTGGCAGGGAAATAAAAATACGCCAACAAAAACCAGATTTTTTTAAAACAAGCTCTCGTATTTATAGTACCCTACATTTTGATATATTTTGTATGAATACCTATTTCGGTTTTGATATAATTTTCATTTTAAAAGACATGAATGGGGTATGTTTGCGATTTTTTTTCTATCGAGCGAAGTTTGTCCAATCGTGTATCGGTATTCATCAGTCTCTAAATAGATACCCCAAGATTGCTATATATTTTTTTCAGACGTTTAATTTTAATAGTGCTGCAGCCTTAAAGAGCTCTGTTGTTCGCGTCCGTGGGATTCCTTACCACACGTGCTCTCTGGGTGGTGCTAAAAGAACAACAAACTGGTTGCCGAACACCCCTGAAACTTAACTAGGCCTCTCGGCATACACGGCGACAATAACATTACCTAAGGCCCGTATTAATAGATCACTCTCAGCTCAAAAGTGAATCTTGAGAACGACCTCAAGATGGCGTTCCTATTAATAAACGTAACTTAGGTGCGCGTTTAGGAATCGGGTATCACGTGAGTAAAACAACACTCAGTTCTCAAGACAACTGTCAAACTCACACTTGAGAACGTATTTGCTGATTGCAGGCGAACCGCGACTTGAGAAATACATCACGTGATATGCCGTCAAGATTGGTTTATTAATAAATGGCATTCTTGAGATGTTGATCACGTCTTGAGAGTGTATCAGCTGAATTCGCTTTTGAGGGCGGGTTTGAGCTCAGACTATTAATACGGGCCTAAGTCTCAACTGCATCAAATCAAGCCAACGGCCCTTATAAGGGCCAAAACGACGACCCGCAATGGTCAATTGAGGGTGGTATTGTCAAGACTTGAGCGCCTAAAATGCCTTGCAGATAATCCCCCTGAAAGACTCAGCATTATTGACCTCTACTTTGTGTAGTTTGTGTTTTAATGTTGTCACTTTTCTCAATTTCGTAGCAATATTATTGAAGGTGTAACGTGACTGCAGCGCTCATTTTCAGTGACGATGCTATTTTGTATTCTAAAAAAATCGTTTTAGGAGTTCACAATGCCAACCACGGACCACTTACCCAATAGACATGAATGACAATGCCCGATTCTGCCCCACCATCAACCGCATAATGAAAAAGATAACGAATAAATGTAAAAATATCTCCGTTTTTTATTAAAATTATTGGTTTAAAATAATGTTTTGTACATCAAGCGAGTCGAAAAAAACAGCTTAATTAAGAATTCAGAAAATAGTAAGAAATCGAAAATTCATTGTTTTTGTTATTCTTCTATAGGAGTTGCGAGAGTAGTAGAAAATGATACTGATTATGATTATGCAATATGAAACCTGTAATAAGTCCCCAACAAAATGATAGGTACAGCCTATGGTCACGTAGTTTTATAGGTGGGGCAAAGCTCCATTGAAATAAGGCAATGTCATTTGCAAGCGAGAAATTATGTCAACGATGAGCGCATAGAGACGAAGCGGGGGACAGGGGTGCTTAAAGAGATGCGTCCATGTCCATAATATCTCTAGGTGCCAATGTTGCGCTCATGTGCGGGCAGACACGGGCGCCCTGTTACAGGTCTATGGGGTAAGTTGGTCTGTGATGCCAACAATTGGATGGAATGGAAAGCTCGACGGCTAGTAAACGCCTATTTTAAGTGCCCCTGCCCCCGGGTGCTCCGCTAGAGACGGGAGGTCTTTACGACCGACAACCGGTGGTATAAAAATACGGGTTTTCCGATCAACTTGCCAGTTTACGGCCTATTCGGCGCGAATGGCGGCCGGACTCATATTCCGACAAAATTAGTTGCGTTGTAAAAAGGTTTTCGGCGCTTATGCCCTGATCCTGTGCATTGTTTGAACTATATTGAATTCATGAGATAAATAAATAGATTTTATTGCACAAAAGGATACATAAATAAAATGAAAGAAATGAAAAATATTTATTACACATATAAGGCGACCTTATTTATACACTTAGAGCTTATTCAAGTAAGATTACAAACAAATATAATAAAACTAAACCACTTAAAAATTATAATATTAACCTAGAAAATATAAACTAAACTAAAAACTATATATACAATAGGTCGGTTGAACTATCTGAATGGCTTAGCATTACAGATAGTTCAACCGATCCCCGTTGTCCGGCAACGTGCACAAAATGCTGGCTACGTCCCGTTTCGACAACTTCCCATTTCGACAACCTCATATTATACCTACCAAAAAGTAGCGTTTCGACAACTTTTTATGTTCCATACATTGAGTCCCGTTTCGACAACTTTTGAGTAATAACATACTTTGCTTTCCCGTTTCGACAACTTTTATTTGAAGTGAGTACAGTCAGGTAAACAAATGATATCCTGTTTTATTTATAAAAAACAAGTAATCTATCATGGGCGGCTAATGGGGTTCGGAACCGTTCGAAAAATCATATTATTGAAGATTTCATTTTAGAACAGCAAATTACCAGGAGACCAGAATTTTAAAGAGGTGGGCATGGTGATTATTTGGTCGGGCGCGTTTGAAAACCCTAATTGAAGAATTTCATTGTAGAGTAACAAAGTACCAGGAGACCAGGTGTCTCGAAGAGGTGTACTGTTTGTAATTAGGTGATCGTGCCATAGCTTTCTAAGGTTTACAACTAATAGTTAATATATTTTTAATCATAGGTAGAATAGTCGGATTTGACTGTAAGATAAGCAGATAAATCAGATTATGAGTGTAATATATTCGTATAAACGTTTAGCAATGCCTCTCAGTAAAATGTATGAAAGGTTTCTAAAAAAAATCAAAGTACAAACAGTATTTATATAATATATAATTGTAAATTAAACGAACTTACCTGTTGTGAAGTTCAATTATAATTGTATATCTTAGTCACGAATGCTATTTATTTACTTGTAGTAGACCGATCTATCGCGTCTCTGCTCGCAAATTTCAGAGTCCATAAAAAAAGAAAAAAAAAAGAAGTGTCAAGTTCCGCCGCCCCACCCAAACGGCCATTGTAGTTCAAAGTATAAGTATAACTGTTTCATGACAAGTTACTAGGGAGTGTTAGTGGTGGGTGGGACTATTCATATCGTGACTAAGATATACAATTATAATTGAACTTCACAACAGGTAAGTTCGTTTAATTTACAATTGTATATCTTAGTCACGAATGCTATTTATTTACTTGTAGATGTTGAAAGTGTCATCTATCATGAAACAGGATAAATATTCTAGGGCAACTATGTTGTTTTAATTAAGTATTTGCTATATTTACTTCTTCCAACATAATGCAATATGGTCGTTGACGACACAAAAGTTATGAATTATTATTACATGAATGTATGTCCATTTGCACATCAATCAATCTACGTTATCGTTATTAATTGATAGGTATGAACCCCGTAAATTCCAATTTTGTAGTGTACAACATTTGACGGCATGAAGTCACTGAACCATTTAATATGATATTGTGCTGATCAGGTAGGACCTAGTGCAGTAGCATTGTGTATAAGCTAAGGTGGGATTGACAAGCTCTGGCAATTTGAATTATTGGAGTGCAATACGTCTCCATCATAAAATTTAGTGAATGTGTGTGTGATGAATCTACATAATCATTAATTTTAATAAGTTATGATCTAATTGAATATATTGATGTCAAGCCATTTCGCAGCTGATGTATCAGCATGTCTAATGCTTTGAGCAGTAAATATAGATCAGTTCACACCCCCAAGGTATATTTGATCTGCTAACAGATTATGAACCCTATGCCTATCAAGGTCTCTTGTGACTTATTGTTAGTACAGTATCAATTTACTTGCGAATTAAACGCGTTTAGTTGAGATAGGTACGCAATGACTATACCTAATAGGTATGTAAGCAATATATAATATTAGCAATATTCTGGATTAAAATGAAAAATTAAATAAATTAAATTTAAATGAGGTTAAGTATATTGTTATAGGAGTGGAACTATTTCTTAACCATTGGTTAGGCAGGGTTTCAATAATTCACACCTTTATTAAGGTCTGCACCTGGAGTGCAAAAACTATAAGGAGTATAGTATAAATAAAAACTACTGATTTTTTGCAAGAATCTCCAAAGGTCTCCTTAGAAAGAAGAAACAAACAACCAAAAAATTAATGTTTCAAGCCTGTGACTGGATTCTGGATCCCAGGCAATATGTTGTTAGGTAAAGGCGACATACTGAAGAATCAATCCTAAAGAATTACTTGATCAAGTCGCTATCGTTATTAATTTGAGGGCGTGGTAATTTGGGTAGTGCTGATTTGGCACAATTTAATGAGCTAAGCATAATGGGCTGAGCAAACATACAGCATATTCAATAGTGATCTGTGAAATAGAGGTATCACATGAATGTATCCTCATAAATACAACATCACAAGCCGCTTGTCAGAGGCATGTATTGTACTGTTTTGTACATATATTGTACTGCTTTGCTCAAACTAAATCCTGAACTATGTGAAGTACTTGGCCGATTAATTCCCATCAGCGCACCCCTGGTTATGGTTAATCCAAGGTTATGGGTAACCACTGGGTCAATAAAATCACTTTTCATAAATTAATAATTAACAAATAATCAATAATTGATAAATTAATAATTAGTCTGGGCATTAGCACTTAACGCCTTGTATGTACCACATGCATGAGGCAATAAATTGATTTGATTAGAAATCCCTGGAAACAGAGTTTGTTCTGAAATCATATTTTGATTGTTACCTAAATTGAAAATAACGATAATAAACGTAGTGGAAATGTACATAATAAAATCCCATTTCGCATTGTTTTGACTGGCAAGTCTACGAATCCGGTTCGGCGTGCCTGTTTTCGGTTGGATTCGGGGTCTGATTAAATATTTTCTTCTGATGACATTATATATATGTATGTCACACTACACCTTTGTGGCCGCTGTGACCCTTTGGCTTCTACCAATACCTCAATATCAAATAATAATGTATGTAATATATATGTCACTATATAGTTGCCACAGTAGTTTAATAATGTGATTAAATGTGGGTAGGTCCCTAATTGTGTACCTCCCATATAAGGCTCTGGCATGCTATGGTAAAGGTATTGTGAACATTATTTTCATCTAGACATGTGTCCAGCATACGTTTTTATAGCAAGAAAGTTTGAAAGGATTTAAAATACTTAATTGTTGTTTTTAAATTCTTCCCAGAGGGAAAGGCAAGGCCAACTAGGGCCTACAGCCTGGTCTGATGTAAATAGAATGTCTTGGAAATCGCGTAAATACGCGGGCCTCACCGTAGCAACCCTAGGTCGTTTAATTTTTAAAATATTTAATAGGCACAGAACTTCTTCTGATGATCACTGACCTATCTATTCAAGTGAGTTACTAGTCGAAATCATCTTGTAACTTATGTGGTATTTATATACCTAATTATCTGATAATTATCTTTATTTTATAAGAGTCTATTGTGCTTGGCCCATTCAAATATCTTTGTATATAGCCAACCAACCTTAATAATTTTGCAATGCATGCAACGGTTAATGGTCCCAGTCAGAGGGCCAAAATCTCATATTTTGCATTTATTTTGGTTATAAACCCATTATAACATTATGCCAGTAATTTTAGCCATTTTCCTTGTGGAAAGCTAGTGTGGAATCACCTCTGATACAGGGTTATGCTTAAGGGCGGAACAGTTTTTGAAGCCATGAAACATCAATTGTTTGCATTAATACATAATAAAGCCAATTTTCATAATGCTTAAGCTGTCAGGGTAGCTTTATTCAAATATTCTGCACATAAGCATCCAAATATTTGAGTTTTAGTTTGTTTAAAATTGCATACATAATGTCAAAATGTATGTTGATTAATTATTAGGTATTTTTATATAACATACACAACACACAGCACGGCCCAGCGATATGAAATGATATAAGCATTTCATAAAATTACAATAAGGGAAAGTCATTTAAGATTCCAAATAAACTGTAGAGATAGTGATAGTGATCCTAGGTAACATATCACTCATTACATAATTTTGGGCCCCCTCAAGACACTGTATTTGAAACTGAAGGAATTTCCGGTGTCTTTTAAATATTTAAGTGTATGCACGCTATAATACAATGTCTATTAGCTTTACAAGTATGTATCAAATTATTTGAGATACCTATTTATTTATATGAATTAATTAAGGCATTTAAAGTGAAGTATCTTAGAAGAATAGGTTTACCCTTTCTCTATTAGATTTGGTATTAACGAAATGAAGGAAAAAATTTGGCCCGGAGTTGGCCTATGCAACTTGTACGGCCGGGGAGTAATTGCCCCATCAGTTGAAAGTTATCCTATATGCAGGTGAATTTCACACCTCGCATACGAAACGTTTGTATGAAACGACTTGCATACCTAGCGGATATGCAAGAAAAAATCAAATGAATAATTTCACATGTTTTTGATTTATTGACATTTAAATATGTATTATTGATATTTAAGTATGTATGCATGGCAGATTCATCTGTGATACCTGCTGTTTAAGGGGTATTTTATAATCCTCAAGTCATGACAAGGCCGTCTTGTCATTAATAATAATAATATATTGTATAAATCATGTATATAACAGGCACATATACCCGTGAGCCTACCTTTGGGCTAATGCGGGTAGGACTGGTCTGGTGCCGTCCTTGCTGCTGTGTGTTCCATCCAATACTGGTGGTAATACAGGCTTGCTGGTCGTCGTGCTAGGCTGTTCTGGTGTGCCTAGGTTCCACAGAAGATTTTAACAGATTCTTGTTGAATTTGTTGGCTAGGTATAAGCAGGTCACGGAAATTGAAAAGTTTTGATATTGGTATAGCCAATATGCTGTTTCTTTAGAAATGTTCGCACAATTGCTTGCATTCATTCAATTTATCAGACAAGTTATATTGCAATGATATTTATCAACTGCATCGGTGGTATAAGCGTCTAGACTAGACACATTTTGTAAGTGTTATCGGTATAACAGTCAGCCAGCATCACTGATACAATAGTGTTCAGGACATAATCGTTCCTATTAGGAAGAGATTAAGAGCAGTATCCACTGCAAAAGACAACACAGACCATATGTTTCTGCTTTATTAAATCATCATCAGTCTATTTAGGTATATGTCTCCATGCTCGGGCACAGACCTTCCCTCACATTGCAGGATATTTATTAAATAATTAGTCAAAATTAAAATGTACATATTTTATTTCTGACATCACAGCCTTAGTATTTGAGTTGGAAATAGGAACAATGTATGGCAAGTATAACATTTCTCTGGATCAGGACATCTTGTTTCATTTCTTTATCTAGTGGCCGAGGTATTTTTCCCCATGGGCACCGCTGCGACTGTCTACAGGGTCTGTCTGTTGTTGGCGTTGTTCAAGAATGGACTGTGACATGTCGTCCAGTATGTATTGTAAGAAGGTACATAGTCATACGATCTACTGTACTTTGCCTTTCTATGATTCATTTTAGGTTAGGTTATGTTAACACACTAAACGCCAGACGTGACCTGCCTGAGGCAATACATATCGATTGTTCGCATGTATATCGTGAAAGGAGCCCAGGCTCTCAATACAGCCTCTCGCTGGGAGTGATAGATACGCATCAAATTGTTTGCACGTATGGTCGTGGTGGAAATATCATATATATTCCTCACCCGAGTTTGGACGTTAGACGTCACAACTATCACTCCAAATTACAACCCATCGCATGGGTGTACACTGTACAAGCATCACTAGAAGAAACAACTCTTCGTCACTCAGGTTATTCGTAAACTTCACTTAACCTCACGGCATTTGTTCGATATCTTCCTCTCATCTTCCCCAGGCGATATCAAGCCATTCTAACCAGTTCTAATAACTGATCGAGTACGAAATTTTTCGTTTTCAGCATAATTTTCCATAAATTGTAGGAAAAACACTCACGCGGCATCGACGCAAAGATTAGCAATGGCCGTTTGGGTGGGGCGGCGGAACTTGACACTTCTTTTTTTTTTCTTTTTTTATGGACTCTGAAATTTGCGAGCAGAGACGCGATAGATCGGTCTACTACAAGTAAATAAATAGCATTCGTGACTAAGATATACAATACGTTTTATATCGGATGGTTCCCGTTTGTGAGACAAAACCTCAGAAAATACTATGGTTCCCGTTTGTGCCGGTAGCCATGTTGAACGGAGTTTGACCAAAGAGGACGTGTGTTAGTTTGTGTGTATATGTCGATTCCCATCTAGCTCCAAAATAGCTGAACAAATTTCTATGCGGAATTTAACAGTGCTCTAAAAGTGATATTACTAAATTTATATTGAAGGACCTGTGATTGTGTTTACAAAAGTTAACGAGATTATATGTACAATATTTATGTGCATTGAAATTATTATTAGGGAATTATCTGTGGTTTGTTACAAAATTGTATATCACACAGGAATTATGACTTAATCCACCTTTGTATACAAGAAATACCACACATACAAAACAGTCGAATTTGGTCACCCAGCAAGATAAAAACGTCTCCTTTAACGTTAAGTAGGATCTCGAGAGTTTTTTCATTGACTGTACCGTACAAAAATAACAATAATATTAAAGTTGTCCAAACGGGAATAAATGTATGAAGAAATAAAAAGTTGTCGAAACGCTACTTTTTGGTAGGTGTAATATGAGCTTGTCGAAACGGGACGTAGCCAAAATGCTGGCGGCATTTCCCCTCTGGATCGCTAGGCTGATCCTTTGGGCGAAATACAGGCACTTTGGTCACGCGTGGACTCCACGAGAGAGCTAACTTAAAATAACATGCGTAAAAGGACTGTGATCAGCTGAAATGCTACATACATTAATACATACATTTTACCTGATAGATAGATACATTAGATACATTAATTTTACCTGTTTGGATGCATACTCTCAATCAATCAATCAATCAATCAATACATTTATTTGTTAGAATACACAGAATACGAGATGCTATACAATTTACTAATAAAGTCATGGTATTCAGCCTGTTAAGAGGCGTACAAATGTTATACACACTGATGACGGTCACTGAACTCCTTGACACTGTAAAACATATTTTGTAAGAGCCACCTAGACAACTCCGTTTTAAATGGCCTGCCTTCTAACAACCTCATCGTCTGAGGAAGTTTGTTATATATAAAAATTGACATGTTATACACATTTTTCTTGTAAATATAAGTACGACATAGGGGGCTTTATCCTGCACTGGTGTACTATAAATATATTGTACTGTAAAACTGGAAGGAACTGACTCTCAAAACACAGGTTATCCTAATTTGATAGTTTGTGCCACTATCAACTGTGTAATGTACCCATAATTGATCTAAATAAACTATTTCTATTTCTATAGTTATCATACTTACCTAACTCATACAATTTTATACAACATGGTCTTATCGCTGAGAGCAATCTCTTCCAGACAACCTTCAGGTAGAGAATTTATTATTTTATGAGAGGCAGCTTGTACAATTATAATTAATATATACACTATGATTTGATAACTTTAATAAATAACACTAATAAGTAAGGGAAACTAACATTTTCGTGAGATGGTAATTTAAGGGTAGTTGACTTGCGCTTTGTGAAAGGCCTATGTCCAGCAGTGGACTGATACGGGCTGATGATGAGGATATACATGGTGTATCGGAAAGGGTATATGAAGCCTAAGGGAGGGTGATCTGTATCGATATCTGAACAAAAAATAAAAATAAATTGATGTCTCATACAAATCAGCTCGGTACGAAATGTATGAAAAGTCAAAAAAAAAATCAGGAAAATCGAAAAGTCGTAGAACGAAACTTGTTCAGTTAACGATACTGAACACCCTCCCTTCGTCTTCATATACCCTTTACGTTACACCCTGTATAACAGTCATAGGAAATAGGCATAGTCTATATATTTCAATTGGTTCTCTTGAAAATGGCGGGAAGCGACGGTTGCGAAATTATTTGATAATTTTCCTTTTAGTGTCTACACTACAGGGACTATTTTGTGTTTAATATCACGTTAAATTAATCAGAAAATATTCGCGAATGACAGTACGGTGAAGTTAATGGATTATTTATGCAAGATCTGAAGTTTCAAGCTTTTATCAAGAGTTCCCGCTACAAGCTCGGGAGTGAACGTGACTGTCGAGCTGCTTCGTCCAGGGTGATTTATTTATTATTTTTTTATTTATTCAAAAAAAGTACAGCATTACAGTCAAACACCAATGCACTATACAATTCATGGTCAATTCATTATTAATAAAATTATTATTAATCAGATGTCATAAAAAAAAGAACATAAATAATAATACAAATAATTTAAAAGTCAGTCAAGATTACAGTTATGTTATAATAATATATAAGATTACATTACATTGTGAATTAATAAGTCATTCATCCATCATTCTCACAAAATAAGTGATGACGCTACGGCGGCGTCTCCTCTGGATGAAGACATGAAGACGCGGCTACCCAGGGTGAAGACGCTACTGCGACTCCCCTAGAGGAAGATAGAAGACTATTGAATATATTGAATTTTCTGTAACATGATATTGGCAAATGACGAACCGTCGAGTCCATTAATAAAATAAATAAATAAATATATTTCAATTCTTTATTATCCGCGGGGTGAGTGACTGCTCGAGGCTCTAGCGAAGTGTCTCGTAAAAGTAATTATGTTATATTTTTCTTATTCGCTCGTTATTTGTAACAAAAGCAATGTAACTTCCCCCTTTATATTTATTTTGTCGTAAAATTGTTATTTCATCTCAGTTATTACGGGGCGGGGGTTGGGTCGGGGGGCGGGGGAGACGTAATGAGAAAAGAGTTTATTTTGGACTCGTTTTATTTTCAGTTCAATGGTATCTATTGATGATCGATAAAAACTGTTAAATTATGGTTTATTTCGCAGTTGATGAACCACCGATTTTGAATGGCGAAATCCAGCGAATAATTTACCGCCTACCTTTAAGTCGTGTTTATCGCTAAGGGTCTAAGGTTTGTAGCGATAATATATGTCTTAAAGTCTCCTACCTTTAAGTCGCGTTTATCGCTAAGGGTCTAAGGTTTGTAGCGATAATATAGGTATGTCTTAAAGTCGCCTACCTTTATGTCGCGTTTATCGCTAAGGGTCTAAGGTTTGTAGCGATAATATAGGTATGTCTTATAGTCGCCTACCTTTATGTCGCGTTTATCGCTAAGGGTCTAAGGTTTAAGATAAGATAAACACACTTTATTGCACCATAATACAGTATTAATTACATTATTGAGAAGAATGTACAATTTTGGCGGTCTTATCGCTAAAAGCGATTTCTTCCAGACCACAAGGTAACATATAACATATTTATCGCTACAAACCTCAGACCCTTAGCGATAAACGTTTATCTTAAAGTTTTGCATCAAAATCGATGCACAGCACTGCAACTGTCAGTTAAGCCATATTTAGCAGTTTTTATCGCTATCGTTACGAGTCACTATTTACTATTATAGCACATTCCATAAAGCATTGACACCCCGGAACCCTGTTGTATAAACACCAAATCAGATCATCCCCCTGATATCCTAATAACGTCCTTATTCACCGGTAACAGTGATCTAATTAGGGCTATTCGTAAGAATATATTAGGCAAGCAATGCAAAAACAAGAGACAATCTACAATTTTTGTAAAGGATTCTAGTCTCTACGGCGAAGGAATAAAAGCGACAGTTACAGTAGAAAGTAAGTGTAAATAGGGATGTACCTAATGGTAATAGTCGCGAAGTCGCCAGCGATAGCGATCTCTTTGTAGTGAGTAGGGTTGCCACAGGCGATGTTTGCGACAAGGAAACCACTAAGTATTTACTTTGTATTTTATGTCAATACAAAGTGGGCTATTTTCGCATGAAGAAAATAAGTATTGATACCTACTTACGGTACGGTACTTATCGATACTTTTTCATGCGATAATGAGTACTATCAGCTCAACTATTTAGTTTCTTCAGGGCCGTATAATTTTCTTTTGCAATGGTTTTATTATTAGTTTTGCTAACCTAGATCTACTAAGAAAATACAATCTCTATTATGGTCCAAGCTAGAATTCCCTGCTCTGCAGTATTTAGGGAAAAGAGTACAGTCGAAGACAGAGATAAGTATACAGGGGGCCTCAATCAGTAAGGTTGAGATTTTCTCAAAAACCACTGGACCGAATTTAATAATTATTTTACAGTTACATAGTTTTAATTTTTATCTATCAAACAGTGAAAGAATTTTAGCAATAGGTCAAGTAGTTAAATACACATCTGTATACCTTTCTCTGTGTTCCACCGTACCAACGTCATGAAGATATAGGGTTACACTTGGTTGAAATCGGTATTTAGACCGACAGTTGAAATTGACCAGCGAATGCACCAAATCATTACACGCACCGCGGACGGTGCCGGTACTAACCGTTCGCACTGCGCTTTACAGCGTAGTGCAAGACGAGACGCCACAAAATTACAAGGATTCAATAGTTGATAGTAGGGTCTTATACACTATGTGTATATTAGTAACTGACCTAATAAGACATGCAATATAACATATTTTTATTATGTTATGTCAATCATATCATATTAATAAGTATATATTTTATTTAATGCGAAAAGCTATCAAGTGAACGCAGCAACGGAACCCAACTTTGCAGACAGACTCCCCCGGGGCAGTAAAAAGTCCGCAGACACTTCCGGAGCAATGTTTTATGTCGCAATTCCAAACTATATAACAGTCAATTCAATAGCTCTTTATGGAAAACGAACTTTAAATGACTATTTTCGAAGCTTTGATCAGGTCGGTGGATTTTTATTGGACATAAACTTCTTCTTGGCCATCTGTTTCTACTGTATGTCATTAGATCACTGCTTCCCAGTAACTATATCGATAAGCCACATACCAATGAGCCATTGGTCTTTCAAGTATCACACTTAAGTTGCAAGTTCTAAGGCCAATCTTCATAGACTTGAGTGCGAGCACAGTTTAAGTTCTGCCTTACAACAACAAAAGTTCAACATGCAGGTTTCATCGCGAAGTTTTCTTCATTGTTTTGAGAGGATTCGGTAAATGTACGTAAACTATTTTATCTTGAAAAAAAACCTGTTTTTTTGGTATTTGGCTGGCATGACCGGGACGCCACTGAGGAACCCTGGCACGCCACCGGGCTCTCTTATCTATACATATAATAAGACTGTAAAAAAGTTGTGTCTGTACATTGGATGTTTTTTTGAATTGATGCCAAAAACTAATTTTTAGAATTTTTGTCTGTTTGTCTGTGACTTTGTGCAAGTATCACGCCATAACTACTGAAGGGATTTTGATGGGAGTTTCACTAAGAGATAGCTGAAATATCTGGACAGCTCATAGGCTATAAGCCATGGCGGTATGTGATGTGGAAACAAGGATCCAGGGAGGAAGATCTGCCTCCTGATCTCCTCCACCCTCTCCATCCTCCTCCTCTACGCAAACGAAGTTGCGGGGTACAGCTAGTCAGTAATTTATTTATTTATTCAATTATAACTGACTGGTTTACAGATATCACCAAAGCACCGAGTCAGTGAATACAATAATTCATTACAATAATTCTTAAAATAATAATTTATACAATGAAATTAGAAATTAGAGTTACTATTAAGATAGGTATATATTTTTATACAGAGAACACCAATAATAAATAGTAATAAATCTATTTCATTTAAACATTGTTTGTCTGTGGCAGCCCTGTCTTAGGGCAAAAGAGCAAATGGCGCTACTTTGCGCTAATCCCGCGCATTTGAACCCGATCACGACCCGATGCCGGAAACACTAGCTTGCAGTTCCGGTTCGCTTTATTAGCTTTCACCCGGGGGTGATGTGAAATGAAAATTTTGTATATTTCGTAAAAATGCAATGATTAGGTACTGTGAATCCCTACAATATCTATATTTCAATCATAATATCACTATTCTTATTGCCATAGAATATAACTTTATTAAAACGTTTGTGATTTATTATAAGTACTTTAAAAAATAAACTACTGCTTATATGGACTCAATATGTACTCTATATCCTGATATCCTGTGCTTTAAAATAAATACTTAAGGCACTGACATGAGCCAACTAGCGCCGCCAATCTTAAAAAAATCATATCTTCCAATATAATCAATTTTATTAAAAAAGCTACGTTCACATTGTTTATTGCTATAAATATTATTTTTTAAATGCTTATTTGTAACGTGATTCAATGTAGGTAAGTTGTAGTTCACATAATTGCGAAAAACGGCCGTTTCTGGCACATTTGTGAACTACAACTTACCTACATTGAATCACGTTACAAATAAGCATTTAAAAAATTGTAAGAGCGTTTGACAATTGTAAAGCCACATATACACAGGCGGCGTGCACGCGGCCTGCGGCCAGTTGAATCGTATGCCCCGCCCCCTTTTCTGCTAGTTTTCGGTAGTGATCTGGGGCCTAGGCCTCAGATGTGTTAAAATCGCTGAAATAGATACAATATTGGCGTAAAAACGTAGGTTTTGGGTGATAATTCTGAAAACATCCATCGGGTTATATTAAATCTGATACCTTGTATAAAAAAGGTATTTAATTTATTCATAAAACAATAAAAATTAATATAATATTAACCTAGAAAATATAAACTAAACTAAAAACTATCATCATCATCATCACCAGTCTATTTATATTGCCCCACTGCTCGGGCACAGACCTTCCCTTACATAGAGGGAGCTATCATGATCATGGGATCATGGTAGCTCCCTCTATGGTGGATCATGGCCATGATCCACCACGCGGGCCCACAGCGGATTGGCGGATTTCACATGCCTTAGATTTTTATTCTTATACGGCATGCAGGTTTCATCACGATGTTTTCCTTCACCGTTTTGAGAGCACTCGGTAAATGTACGTAAGTTTGCCGTCGAAAAAACCGAGGATAACTCGTTGGTACATGGCTGCCCTGGCTGGGAATCAAACTAAAAACTATACCTATATACAATAGGTCGGTTGACTCTACCTTGTATTAGGTGGGTCTAGTTCACGACATTAAGTATAAGATTGATCTCAAACTAAACTCACACTTAACTGTCTATGACGATCGACCTAAGCTCTCGCTCAAACAAAACCCTTCGAATCTCGTCACAAGACACATTCCTTAGCCCGCGTGGTCACCCCCCGCACAGCAGCGCCCCACTTGCCCGGCCGTTGACCCGCTCCCATTAATTTCATTCAACTCATTAATTTGCCACACGTCCTCCACTGGCTGGCGGCTTCTCCCGCTGCCTCCCAAGGACGTTGGAGCAATGCGGTTTACTTACACTGCTCTTGTTATGGGGACGAACAATCTTTTTGCTGATTTCTGTGATCCTTGAAGTTGTTGAAATGAATTTTCAGTAATTGATGCCAAAGTTCAACTTTGCATTACATTGCAACAGTGTGAATTCGCTCTTATAGCTGATTTATTTATTTTATTATTGGACTCGACAGTTCGTCATTTGCCAATGTCATGTTACAGAATATTCAAAAATCATATAGTCTTCTCTTTATTAAGTTAAGGCGCCGTAGCGTAACATGTCAAATACAATTTTGATGAACATTTAATGACAGAACTGAAACATCCTATAGCTCGCCTAACAGCCATTGACCTTCACAATAAACCTATTATACTACACGTGGTTCCAAAAATACAAACAAAATTACAATAATTCGATCGTAACTCACATCAGGAAAGGGAAAGTTGCGGGAAGTTTTCGCAAAGATTCCGGCAACAATGTCGGGGGTTCCGGAATCCGGACAGTCGGTAATTGCCGGAATTGTTCCGGCCGGGTGTCCGGGTCGGCCGGCAACGGGTTATAATTAAGGCTGAAACACATTTAACCATGGGATCTTTAAGGCAAGAGTGAATAGGCATTTACTGATCCCGCATTATCATCGGCCTTATCGTCACTGACCCTCAGCTGAGATTGAAGGCAAGCGCGGGTTTGGTTTATTATAACATTAAAAAAAAACGGAAAGGCCAAGGCAGCAGCACTAGCTGTAATGTATGAAAGTATATGAAAGATCTCAGACTGAACGCCGCGCGGTTGCAGCTCCTTTGCTTTGCCGCTGACGCTCCGTTGCTGCGTTCAGTTTGTCTTTCATAGAGTTTTATACATTACAGCTACTGCCGCTGCCGCTGCTTTTTAGGGTCCCGTACTTCAAGAGAAAAATGGGAACCCTTATAGGATCACTTTACTGTACGTCTGTCAAGAATTTTTTCTCAAAAATGCGTGGACAGATCAAGTTGAAATTAATACCAAATACTCAGTTCTGAAACCTCATACAACCGTGAAAATATCGACCTTCTACGTTAACGCAATCAAAAGATATGACCGTTTATGTCGAATTTTGGCGCATATTTGTATGATAACGCAAAAAACGTAAAACCTATAGGGTACTTCCCGTTGACCTAGAATCATGAAATTTGGCAAGAAGCTAGGCTAAGCTCTTACAGCATCATATTTGCAGATGATCAGGAGTATGTCTATGTAATATTTAGATAACGGCAAAGATAAGTCTCTAAATCTAGTTTATGTTGTCGTTAGAGCAAAGTTACGGGGTTAAGTTGAGTTGCACTGAAGCCTCGGGGCGCGAGGCCGACTCGCACTTGGCCGTTTTTTTAAATGTGTTTCAACCTTAAGATTACTCTGTGTTTTGGTCTCCATGGCCGACAAGTTAAGTCGCCATGAATTAATTCGTTCGCTCAACGCCACTTGAGATCTGATGAGTTTCTGAAGCCTGCTCCGGGGAAAAACAAGGGGTTTCAAAGAAATCTTATTAATTTTAATCGGGTTTAAATAACGTTCTGAATTCTTTAGCAAAGATCAAGTTTTTCATCGAATCTTTTTTTTATTCCGAGATTATTATAAGCAACTGATGATTTTCCGTAGAGTAATATGTAAATTTTATTTACAATAATACGACGTGAAATTTTTGGTATTTATTTTCCACAGTTAGATAATTTTGTCTCGGTAGTACAGTCGACAGCAGATCAATGATAACACTTGCAGTACGATTTCAAGTCTTGCGATGCAAATAATAAGAACTGTCAAAAGTAAAAAGTGTTACTATTGATCTGCTGTCGACTGTACTATAGATTTATATATATATATTTTTGTTATGCATAAAAAACGACCATATTAACACCTGGATATCGCAGTGTGGCAACAGTGCGTTGTATTTTCGCACGTCAACATTTTTTAGAATTCACATTACACCACTTTACAAGAAGAGGTGTCAAACTCATAGAACAAAAATGACACAAAACTCTTTTATTGTTATCTTAAAACTTCGGTGATATAGGACAAGACGGCGACTTTTGAAAATGGCGGGAAACGACGGTTGCGAAATTATCTGAAAATGTTCGCGAATTATTGGAGGATTCATGCAGGATCTGAAGTTTGGCGCTATGGTTAAGAGTCCCGCTACAAGCTCGGGAGCGAACGTGACTGTCGAGCTGCTTCGTCCAGAGTGATGACGCTACCGGCGGCTTATCTTAATAAAGAGAAGACTATGATTTTTGAATATTCTGTAACATGACATTGGCAAATGACGAACTGTCTAGTCCATTAATAAAATAAATAGGACAAGCCAAACCTATGCCGTATAATATATTCGCAAATCTGTTATAATGTTGTAGACGTATGGTATGGCGTATGGGGAGATTCCCCGAGATATCCCCAAAGCCCCATGTCGTCGGCCGCCATAAGTCACTGTGCGGGGACATTTCTCAACACAGAAATTGTTGGCAACTATGCCCCGACTATAACGTTGGGACGAACGACTCATGCAAAAGAGGCAACGCATTAATTCTACCTAAAACCTCACTGAGAAGTTGTTTATTATTTAGAGTATAATTACTTAATTAGATCCTGCCTTACGATGACGTACTTAAAGTAACGTCGGACGTCATGGTACGAAATAATAAAGTATTATTGAAATAATCCTGCTATAAGAGTTCATGGTACTATTTGGTTTAATTTTTTGCAATGCTCTTCCTTAAATATGATGTGATTTTCGTTGCTACATGACTGTTAATTGGAATGTTCATTTATTTTACAAATTAGACATAGTACAAACATTTTGAGGGTTCCGTGCCTCAAAGGGAAAAAAAGGAACCCTTATAGGATCACTTTGTTGTCCGTCTGTCGGTCCGTCTGTCTGTGTGTCTTGTCAAGACCTATAATATCTCAGAAACGCGTGGACGGATCAAGTTGAAATGGAGCTCGGTGGCTCAGTGGTTAGGTCAATGGACTTGCAATATGGAGGTCCCAGGTTCGATTCCCAGCTAGGGCAGCCATGTACCAATGAGTTATCCTCGGTTTTTTCGACGGAAAAACTCACGTACATTTACCGAGTGCTCTCAAAAACGGTGAAGGAAAACATCGTGATGAAACCTGCATGTCGTAGAAGAAGAAAAAATCTAAGGCATGTGAAATCCGCCAACCCGCACTGGGCCCGCGTGGTGGATCATGGCCCGAGCTCCCTCGATGTAAGGGAAGGTCTGTGTCCGAGCAGTTAGGCAATATAAATAGACTGATGATGATGATGATGATCACGAAATAATTTGTTTTTGGTAATTACAAGGTTATATTTGCAGTTGACGCCTGGTATGACGATGTATGGAGTTATCAGTTTCGAAAACGCAAAGATAAGTTTGTCCCTAGTTTAGCTTATCGTTAGAGCAAATATTATGGTGCAGTTGCACGGAACCCTCGGTTTTCTATTCCCCATTTCGATATCCCAATCTGCAAAACGTAGACCTATTTCTAAGCTGTAAAAGGACGACTTAGTTATTTGTTGTGTCAGTTATCCTTCGCTATGATCTTCTAAAACTTAATTAATATGTGAATTAATTAAGATGGGGCGGCCTTTGGTATGGGACGCAACTTGCGTCGATACCTTAGCGCCGTCCCATCTTCCAGGGACTGTTAATAAGGTCGGTTATGCGGCAGAATCTGCTGAAAGCCTCAAACGGCGCAAATACGCAGGCATCGGCGATAACTACGTATTTGTGCCGTTTGGGGTTGAGACGCTGGGACCATGGGGGCCGGGAGCACACCGCCTAATGAAGCAAATCTCCCGGCGCCTGGTCGAGGCCACGCGTGACCAAAAGGCTGGCGGCTACTTTGCCCAACGTGTTAGCCTCGCTATACAGCGGGGCAACGCCGCCAGCCTTTTGGGCACATTGCCAATTGTGGGGGACTTGGCGCAGGTTTTTTTACATGTTAGGTAGGTTTAGGTAGTTTAGATTTAATTTGTATTTATTTGTAAATATTATTTCCTAATTTTAAATAAATAAAAAAAATATGCGAATAACCTAGTTAAATGTATAACGTTCAATGTCGATTATTATGAGCCATAATCGAATTATAAAAGCTGTACACCAACCTCAATCCCTGTAAAAGCCAATTAGAGGTCCTTTGATAGCTGTGTAGCGAAGCGGCTCCGTCTTACTTTAACCACTTTGTTAACCACATTCGTAATAAAACGGCTTTATTCTAGAGTTGCCACGAATACTGATTTGGCCGAATACCGAATATTCGGCAACGCTGTCGGTCGAAGCGCCGAATATTCGGCATAAAATACATACTTGTCGAGCAACAAGTCAGCAAACGAATATCCAAACCTCTCGGCTAAAGGTTATCTTTCGTCTCCCAGGAGTAGCGTGTATCTGTATAGTGAGAGGTTATTTTTTGAAGCTGGTATCATTTACGACGAAAAGCGTAATCGTTTGCTACCGACAAATGCTGAAAAGCTTGTTTTTATCCATCACAACTTACCACTGATAAATTTTACTTACTAAAGTATTGTAATTCGGTGATGAATACATATAATCTTGAGTAATACAAATAATATTTTAGTAAGTACTTTTATTTTTAGTTTAATATGTAAGTTTAGTAAGTTAGTTTATATTTTTAGTTATTTGAATAAATGATATCTTGAGTAATATGACGTGTCTTTTTTCATGATTTGGTATTCGGTATTCGGCCGAATAGTACGCATTATTTGGCCGAATACCGAATACCGAAAAAGTGTCCGAATAGAATACTCGTGGCATCTCTACTTTATTCATTTCGTCCATTCATCATCATAATGTAGGACGCTCATTATTCATTCACCAAAAGCTTTTTTGGCCAAGACTTTATCCTAACCTATTTGTAACGGAGGGAGGCCGGTGACCGCATTTTCAAGGTTGACGGATGTTCCTTTTCGGTGAACATTCGCCAAATCCAAATTTACTTAAGACGAAGCCTTAAGTAAAGGATTTATTCTGCTGTAACGTTCTTCACGACTATTCTTAAGGCTTCGTATGCGCGTATTTTCAGTTTTTCTACGAAGGCTACGGCACTAACTACTAAAATTAAACGTCTGAAAAAAATATAGAGCAATCTTGTGGTGTCTATTTAGAGACTGATGAATACCGATACACGATTGGACAAACTTCGCTCGATAGAAAAAAATCGCAAACATACTTCCATGTCTTTTAAAATGAAAAGTATCTAAACCGAAATAGTTATTCCAACAAAATATATATCAAAATGTAGCGTACTATAAGTAAGAGAGCTTGTTTTAAAAAACTTAGCTCATTTTTTTTTAAATATTTTTAAATATTAATATAAGTCAAAGTTAAATATTAATGTAAGTCTACAGCTACTTAATACAGTTTATTGCCTAGGGGGCACGTCTTCTTTTTTATTTTTTTGTTAACCTATATATTGTCCCACTGCTGGGCAAAGGTCTCCCCCCCTCCTCTTCCATCCATCCCTGTCCTGAGCCTCTTCCAGCCACCCATCCCTGTATCTAACGATATCGTCTCTCCACCTACGCCGAGGTCTGCCCCGACGCCGGCGCCCGTCGAATGGCACCCATTCTGTGGCAGTCCGGGCCCATCGATCCGGCTGCATGCGGCACACGGGGCCCGCACAGTTCCACTTTAATGTGGCTGCTTTGCGGGCCACGTCTGCTACGACAGTTACCGATCGCAGTGTTGTGTTTCGGACACGGTACGTTCTCCTCACGCCCAATATGCTGCGTTCCATTGCGCGTTGGCAGACCGTCTTCTTTTACTAATTGTTTTTTTACTGTGGAATTTTTTAAAAGATTACACTAGTGCTAAGCACTACTCAGTATTTCAGTACATAGGTATGTCAATATTTTCTCTGCCCCGGGCGCCGCCGCCGCCGCCCCGACCCAGCCCGGAAGCTCCGTGGAAGAAGCCTTCTTGGGTTACTAACATGATACCAGGAAATGGGATTTGCGACTAAACTTGTTCACGGCAACGGCTTCGCAAATAGACACACTAGGCGGAATAAACGCGACGATTGTTACCGGAGGACAGGTGGAAAATTAATGGTGCCTATGCTCTTGGGAAGGTTAAGAAAGCATCTTATTAAGTTCGTATGGTGTTATTCTAAAATAACCACACAAGAATCGCCACAATTTTGTTAATTAAACTTGTTTGGTCTTGCGAGGCAAAAAACAAATCGGCAAGACTTTTATGTTATTGATACTAAGATCTCGAACTACGACTGTCAAAAGGTGTATGTGACACTAATCTTACGCTCAAAATGGCCTAGATTTATAGACAGTTTTGAGCATCAGCTTAGCATGATCTTGCTCTTACAACTGTCAAAGGTCTATGAAATTGCCGTAAGTGAGTGAGGTCTCACGGTGAAAATTGCCTCTGAATCTCAGCCCGTCGAGAACTGTTATAAATATATTTAAAAACGCTCGTTCCACCCGCCGCGTGTCTGCCGCCCGGTGCACCGGCTGTCACCGCTCGCCGCCGCAGAATGTTTGCACAAACACAGCACCACAAACCGCCCACCTCAACACAAATCGCTGCCTGCTCGAAGATGTTCTTTTCAAAGCCGCTCGTTCCACCCGCCGCGTTTCCGCCGCCTCGTGCATCCCCCGGCCGTTACCGCCGCGGGGTATTTGCGGCGCGCTGTGCACCGCAACCCCGGCGGATCGCGAACTAATTGAATCCGTCGCTACCCTTCATTACCAGCACTTCACTGCCGGGAACTTGCATTTTCAGCACGCGATTACCTTGATTTCCTGTTACCTGCTTAAGCTTCTCTTTAGAATTTCTGCTAGAAGTTTTGTTTGTGAATGAAACTAGAGCAAAGCAACTGGTCTATTCTCGATTTAGTAGATAGATTGAGCGCGAACTTTTGCTCTTTAGCTATTCACACACACACACACACAGAGAGATTGTGTATATATTACAGGATTATTATATATAAACGGATATCACTCACTTATATTGTTAAAGTCGGCAATTAGACCGACAGTTTCGACCGATTTCGACGGTCTTTTTCAAGGTGAGCGCGCCACGCCCGCGTCGCCGGTGACGTTTCTTCGCGCACTCACATATAAGTGAGTGATATCCGTTTATATATAATAATTTGTAGTAATGGCTCACTATAGTTTTAATTCTGATATTACAGGATTATTTATGACCTATAACCAGATTTATTTCATGCGGACTATAGGCGAAGTTAGTTTTGATTGGGCCATACCAGTTTATCCTGGAGGGTGCGTATTCTTATTAGGACGAACTAGTTTGACCTAGACTTTACCGGTTTATCCTATCGCGTATAGGCAGAATTATTCGCCATAGGATATACCGTCCTTTGTCCTGAAATCAGGTTTGTCAGGTAACACATACCTACACTATGACCAGTGTATACAATTTTGACGTTGGTAAGTCGTAGTCGCATTGATCTCATATATACAACTAGATACACGGTCTAATTCTAAAACTTCTAGACTTATTATATCCGTGTAGTGTAGGTAGGTACAGTCGACAGCAGATCAATGGTAACACTTGCAGTACGATATCAATTCTTACGACGCAAATAATAAGAACTGTCTAAAGTAAAAAGTGTTACCATTGATCTGCTGTCGACTGTACTACGAGAATTTTAAGTAACATAATTCTTTTCTGTTGAATATTTTGACCTAGCTGATAAAGGGCCTAAATCACTAATTTACATATTTTAATATCTAATTTGTAATTCCAGCGGGTCTTCACAAGTACTAAGTCTAATGAAGTATTCATGCGGAATGCTAATTAGTTGCCTATCAAAATTTGATAGGCTCTACAGTTAATGTGGAGCTCTACATTTAATGTAGAGCCTTATAATTTGGGTCGCCGGCAAACAAGACAGGCTGCCTCCCAATAGGGATGTTGTATATTTTAGGCTTCCGTACCTTCAAAAGGAAAAAGGAACCCTTATAGGATCACTTTGTTGTCCGTCTGTCTATCAAGACCTATATCTCAGAAACGCTTGGACGGATCAAGTTGAAATTAATACCAAATACTCAGGTCTGCAACCTCATGCAGCTGTGAAAAAATCAAACTTCTACGTCAACCCAATCAAAAGATATGGCCGCTTGTGTCGTTTTTTCCCGCATATTTTATGAAAACGCGAGAAACTCTAAACATATATGGTACTTCCCGTTGACCTAGAATCATGAAATTTGGCAAGAAGCTAGGTCTTACTACGAACCACGGACCTGCTCGGGTGTCCGAGTGGGCGGAGAGGTGTACTTCGACGTGGCGCGTCCCCAGGTGGCGGATAGGGGAATGCCCGCCTCGCGGCGGGTAGGAGCTTGCTCCCGCGGACCAAACACTATTAGGGGGGTTCCTCCGCGTGTCCCTCTGATTAGCAGAGGGCAGTGCGGATGGAACCAGGGGGGAAGAAGGTGTGGCCGAAATGGACCACTGGGTCCTACCAGGACCGAGGCAGGGCAAACCCGCAACCCAACCCGCAGGCGTTGGGATTGGAGGACGTCACCACTGTAGGTGGGGAGGAAGGCAACCTCTATTAAAAAGCCCCGAATCCTAAGCGGCCGGTGCAGCGTGATGGGATGAATGGCTGAACGGATTTCAGTCGCTACTGTACCACCGTCGAACTCTGGACACTAAACAGAGTCGTCAAGCTCTAGACGTTAAACGGACAGTAATGGCGGAACTAAAAAATATACTACCCCAGGTCGGTACCCGAAAGGGAGAATCCGACCCTCCTTCGGGAGGCAGCCCCTCGTATTCTGGGGAGGGCACAACCCGCTACGCGGAGACCGGACCGATCCCCCCGGTCCCGCGAACCAACGGACGTAAGGCACCGGCGACTGGCACGGTTGGCGAGGAGTCTGATACTTCCTCCCTGCTGACCGTGTCCAGTACTGGTAGCCGTGGCTTAGAAATGGACGCCGAAATGCCTAGTGACGTGGATGGAGGGCGCCAGTTAAGGCGCAAGCGGCTGAGACCGCAGAGGAGATCAGGCGCGGGCAAGGGCAAGAGCGCAAGCTCTGGGTCTGGGTCGGATGAGAGCTTTATCCCGCCCCGGACGAAGCAACCCAAAGGCCCTGGGAAAGGACGTGGTCGGCCACCCGCGGCCGGCAGGGCCGAGTACATGAAGCTCAGGCGTGAGGAGCTGGCGCTCGAAGGAGAGGAGGAGATGACCGAACTAAGTCGGCGAGCCCGAGACCTCAGGGCTCAACGTCTCTCGGCGGCATCGCTGGCCGGCGGCGACCAAAATGAAAAGTCCGCGTACTTGCTGAGGGCCGAGCTCCTCAGCCACGCGGACGTCATTTCGGGAGTCGCCTCAAAGTCGAAAAACCTAAAAGGCACTCTTCAGCGAGAGCTAAGGGAGTCGGCAAAGGCCGTACGAGAGGCGGCAGAGGCCATGCATGGCCGCACAGTCTCAAACGAGACGAGAAGGCTGCAGGCGGATAACCTCCGCCTGCAAAATGAGATCAACGACCTCCGCAAGGAGCTAGCAGAGCTCAGAGTGGATCTGCAGCGGCAGCCGCAGCCAGGCAGCAACTCAGAGGTGCTGCGCTCGCCTACAGCCGCCCCGTTCGACATGGATGCATTTGCTCGCAGTATCATAGAACAAAATGGATCCATGATCAACGCGCGCTTGGCGGCTATTGAGGATAGGCTCCTCCCGGAGCGTCGCTTGCGCCCCCCGCTGGCAGCAGACCGACGCGCGAAGCAGGCCACTGCCGAACCCCTAGCGGAGGAGGCGCGGTCGAAGAAAGCCCCGGCCAAGACATCCGCCAAGGTTAATGCGCCTGCCCCTACCAAACCCCGACAGGGCAAAGGTAAGGGGGCAAAGAAGAGCAATGTGCCTGGTGCCGCCGCGGCGAATCCCGCTGCACCAACACTGGCGCGCCTACTACCGCCGTCGCCTACCTCAATGGACGAGGCCTGGAATGTGGTTGCTGGCCGCGGAGCGAGGAAGGCCACGGGCGCGCCCAAACAGTTGCCCCCAAAGCAGAAGCCGGTGAAACTTCGTACCCCGCGCTCCGCAGCAGTGCTGCTAACGCTGACACAGGAGGCGCAGGAGAAGGGGGTGACGTATAATGCGGTCCTCGCCCGGGCGAAGGATCGTATTAAACTGTCCGAACTGGGCATCGAAGGCGGTGTGCGATTTAGGACGGCAGCCACCGGCGCCCGAGTCCTAGAGGTGCCAGGTGCTACGAGCGCCGCGATGGCCGACTCCCTCGCAGAAAAGCTGAGGGAAGTCTTGGGCACGGAAGACGTCCGAGTGACCAGGCCCGTGAGGTGCGCAGAGATGCGGGTCACGGGCCTCGACGACTCGACGTCTGTTGAAGAGGTGACCGCGGCAGTCGCGAAAGCCGGGGGCTGTGTGTCCTCGGATATAAAAGCCGGCGAAATCATCCGGGGTCCCGCCGGTCTGGGAACATTGTGGATGCGGTGCCCAGTTGTGGCTGCCAAAAAGGTGGTGCAGGGTGGCCGCATCCTGGTGGGCTGGGTTTCAGCCCAAGTCAAGATACTTGAGCCGAGACCGACCAGGTGCTACAGGTGCCTTGAATTGGGGCACCTAGGAGCCAAGTGCTCGGCCGAGGTTGACCGCAGTGGATTATGTTATCGCTGTGGACAACCCGGCCACAAGTCCAGGGAGTGCTCTGCTACGCCGCACTGCGTTATTTGTGCGGCAGCAAAGAAACCGGCGGAACACTCGGTGGGGGCAAAAACTTGCTCCGTCGGAGCGGCTCCTCGAAAGGGTGGGCGTCGGAGAGACGCCAAAACCAGAGGACGAAAGAGGGTAGACGGCAGTGATGGCCCTATGGCCTCCTCGCTGCCGTCCCAGGGGATCGAAACCGAATCTCGCGGGGAGGACCCCATGGACACCGCCCAATAAATGGCGCTCCGTGTATTGCAGGCGAACATCAACCACTCTGCCAGAGCTCAGGACCTTTTGCTCCAGACTATGGCAGAGTGGTCGATTTCTGTGGCCGTAGTAACCGAGCCCTACTGTGTTCCCCCCCGGGATAACTGGGTGGGGGACCGGGAGGAATCCGTGACCATCATCGCCGCCCAGTCAGCCACTGGCTCCCCGCCCTTCGATAAAGTAGCGTCGGGACGAGGATGCGTGTCAGCCGTCGTGGGCGGTGTTGCAGTGGTCGGGGTGTATGCGTCGCCAAACAGGGCCATCGCCGACCTGGAACAAACGCTCGCTGATGTTGGAACTTTGATGGTAGGAATGCACCCCGCCCCCGTGCTGGTGGTCGGCGATTTTAACGCCAAGTCAGTAGCGTGGGGTTCTCCGGCTACAAATGCGCGTGGGGTCGTGCTGGAGGAATGGGCGATGTCCATGGGGTTATCTGTTCTCAACCGGGGATCGGAAAATACATGCGTGCGACGACAGGGCGGTTCAATTGTAGATGTTGCGTTCGCAGATGCCGCCCTAGTTCGTCGTGTGCATGATTGGAGAGTCGAGGTAGGGGTGGAAACACTATCGGACCACCTGTATATACGGTTCGATGTGTCCACCTCCGCCATCGCCCCAGGGGGAGGTAACCGATCCCCGGTTGCGGAGAGAATCCGATGGGTTCTTGGAAGGCTCGACCGCGAGGTCGCTAAGGAGGCCGCCTTGGTGGAAGCCTGGTCGATGGACTCCGGTCTCGGACACCAGGACGAGGAGGTGGACGCAGTGGCGGATCGGCTCGGTGAGGCCCTAGCCCGCGTCTGTGATGCGGCCATGCCTAGAGCCGGACCGGTCCCTCCTAGGCGTAAGGTGTATTGGTGGCGCCCGCAGCTCCGCGAATTGCGACAGACCTGTGTGGCAGCACGCCGCCGATACACCAGGAGTAGGAGGAGGCGTGTCCGAGACCTGACTCTCGAAGACGAACTCTATGCGACGTACAGAGCCGCGTGTACGGTCCTCCAGGAATCCATCAAGGTAGCAAAGAAAGAGGCATGGGACGAGTGGCTCGAAACGCTCAACAGAGATCCGTGGGGGCGCCCCTATAAGGCCGTGACAAAAAAGCTCCGACCATGGGCCCCCCCACTGACCACAAGCCTCGAGCCACGCTTTGTGGAAGAGGTCGTGGGAACCCTCTTTCCACAAAGCGGAGAGCGGTGGGTTCCTCCGCGAATGGGTCAGCCGGAGGTGCTCACCGAAGATGAAGAAGTGCCGCCCGTGTCGGAGGCGGAGCTTGGGGTAGCGGTGCTGAAGCTTCGTGCTAAAAAGACCGCACCCGGACTGGACGGGGTTCCGGGCCGTGTCTTGGCGCTGGCCTCCGTGGAGTTGGAGGCCCAGTTCTTGCGCCACTTCACGGCCTGTTTGCGGGCAGGACGGTTTCCGGCAAAGTACAAGACCGGGGGTCTCGTCCTCCTGCGCAAAGCGGGTCGTCCGGCCGAACAGGCTTCAGCCTACCGGCCGATTGTGCTGCTTGGCGAGACGAGCAAGCTGTTCGAGCGTATTGTCGCTGCCCGTCTCGTCAAGCACCTCGAGGAGGTGGGGCCGAACCTCTGTGACCGCCAATTCGGTTTTCGCAGGGGGCGGTCGACCGTCGACGCCATCTCGGCGGTGATGGCGACCGCGAAGGAGCAGGTGGCCCGGCGGGGGGTGTTGATGGCGGTATCTCTAGATATCAAGAATGCTTTCAACACCCTTCCCTGGCCCACAATCAAGGAGGCACTAGTCTTCCACCGCGTCCCACAATACTTGCGAGACGTGGTGGCGGACTATTTCGCCAACCGGGCGATAGAGTACCCGACCAGTGGCGGCTGGGCGAGAAAGGCGATGGCGTGCGGTGTTCCGCAGGGGTCGGTCCTAGGTCCGCTCCTGTGGAACATCGGTTACGACTGGGTGCTGCGCGGCGATAATCTCCGGGGGGTCGACGTAACTTGTTACGCAGACGACACCCTCGTGACCGCTCGCGGCAGCACTCACAGGGAGGCGGCCATTCTCGCCACGGCGGGAGTCGCGCACGTGGTGCGGCGTATCTCGGCGCTAGGGTTAGAGGTTGCGCTGCACAAATCCGAGGCCCTAACATTTCATGAACCTCGGAACGCACCTCCAACTGAGGCGCAAATTGTTGTTGGGGGGACCTCCATTGCCGTCGGCAAGGCGATGCGATACCTGGGCGTCGTCCTAGACGGGCGGTGGAGGTTCGACGAGCATTTCCGGCGACTGTCACCAAAGCTGGTGGCCTTCGCCGGAATGCTCGGGGCGCTGCTCCCCAACATCGGGGGCCCGAGCGGAGCTTGCCGCCGTTTGTATGACGGTGTGGTTCGCTCCATGGCACTCTACGGAGCGCCAATATGGGCGGACTCCCTGAGTGCCCGAACAACGGTCCTGCTGCGACGCCCGCAGCGGGCCATAGCGCTCAGGGCGGCCCGAGCGTACCGCACTGTCTCCGGAGAGGCGGCATGCGTGTTGGCCGGTAGCCCGCCGTGGGACCTAGAAGCCGGGGTCCTGCAGACGGTCTACCGGCGCTGCGCGGAAGCGCGTGAGGAGGGTTCTCCCCCACTCCCGGAGGAGGTTAAACGCTGGCGCGAGTTGGCGCGCGATGACCTCTTCCGCGACTGGGCAGAGAGAATGGACGACCCGGTGGTGAGCCGGGAACTTTTGGAGGCCGTTCGACCTGTACTTCGCCCATGGGTCGAACGGAAGTTCGGGTCGATGACCTACCACCTCGCGCAGGTCCTGACGGGGCACGGTTGCTTCGGAAAGTACCTGTGCGAGGTGCTGGGTCGAGAGCCGGACCCCCGGTGTCACCACTGTGGTGCCGACGTGGACACGGCGCATCACACCCGCGCCGTGTGCCCCGCATGGGCCGAGCCGCGGCGAGCCATTGCGGCCGCCACTGGAGGCGACCTCTCGCTGCCCGCCATCGTGCGAGCAATGGGCAGCGAGGAAGGGTGGAAGATGGTGGCGGGTTTCTGCGCCACCATCATGACGGCGAAAGAGTCGTCGGAGCGGGAGCGCGAGAATGACCCCCTCTCGCTCCCGATCCGCCGACGGCGAGCGGGCCGCAGGCGACGGGCGTATGTCCGCCGCCTGCCGCCCTAACGGGGACTTGCGGGCGTCGGGTCGGGGGGTCCGGCGCCCGCTTAGAGGTCCCGAGCTGTAAGGCGTCTCGTCCTGTGTTCCGAGGCGCCTTAAGCGGAGGTATAGGGGTAGACCCCCGAGAAGGGCCCACGCGGGCGGCCGCGGACGAGGTTGTGGTATTAGGCGCTGCGTTCCCACAACCTCGTTCCAAACGCGATGCGTTGAACACCTTGGGGTTTTAGTGGGTATAGGACCGTATTCTGGCGGGAGTCCCACATACTCACCGCGCGCCCCTCCTCATCGGCGCGGTGAGATGCGAAAAGCATTTCCCCAAGTAAAAAAAAAAAAAAAAAAAAAGGTCTTACTACGAAAACTGTAAAAAACATTGCCACATTTCAATGGAGCTTTGCCCCACCTACAAAATTACGTGACCATTTAAGCTGTACCTATCGTTTTGTTGGGGACTTATTACAGGTTTCATATGTATAACAAAAACAATGAATAATTCGCTTCGACTTCTTACTATTTTCTGAATTCTTAATTAAGCTGTTTCTTTCGAATCGCAACTCGTACAAAACTTTATTTTAACCAATAATTTTAATAAAAGACGGAGATATTTTTACATTTATTCGTTATCTTGTACAACTTGCGGTTGATGGTAGGGCAGAATCTGGCATTGTCATTTTGAAATTACATCTCCCAAAAAATATTTATTATTACTATTACAAACTTATATTTGCATATGATGAATTAATCAGGAGTATATCGATGTATGGACATAAAATTTTGATAATGGCAAAGATAAGTTGGTCTCTAAATATAGTTCATCTTTTCGTTAGAGCAACGTTACGGGGTTAAGTTGCGTTGCACGGAAGCCTCGGGGCGCGAGGCGGACTCGCACTTAGCCGTTTTATTAATTTATTATTAGTAGTATTAACGCTGGAGTACCTACTTCTAAATCTAACTAACACACTTAGTAGGTAGGTACGTATTAAGTTACTAAGATCATGCCTACTGAATTATCAATGTTATGTACACAGCTGTCTGTTATTGATTTATTTATTTATTTTATTAATGGACTCGACAGTTCGTCATTTGCCAATGTCATGTTTCAGAAAATTCTATATGTAATAGTCTTCTATCTTCCTCCAGGGGAGTCGCAGTAGCGTCTTCACCCTGGGCAGCCGCGTCTTCTTGTCTTCATCCAGAGGAGACGCCGTAGCGTCATCACTCTGGACGAAGCAGCTCGACAGTCGCGTTCACTCCCGAGCTCGTAGCGGGAACTCTTCTGTTATTGATTAAACGCTTCCAATTCGCATTGAGAAACAATTGAATGAATATGGAATAAAATCACTCGTAAATATTTAATGCTCTTTCGTTTAACTCTCACAATCTGCTAAATTACATTTTGACAATGTCGCTGGCAAAGTATTTATCCGGCATTCTGTAAACGAGCTCACCACGTAATGGTTGTCTCACTGGAGTTATAAGATTCGGTCCCAGGTTCGATCCCCTGTCAGTTCAGTCATAGTCTACCTACCAGCTCAAAAGTCAATCAAAGTCAAATTTCTTTATTGCAAGTAAGCACGTTGTGTACATTTTGCACGTCAATATATTTTTGAATTTACATTTACACCACTTTGCAAGGAAAAGGTGCCAACGCTGAGGAGAAAAAGTGGCAAAAAACTCTCAGCAGCACATCTTTTAAAATAATATAATAATAAACAATTACTTAATAACTATTACTATTGTTAGTAATCTAGACTTTATCCCTCATGCGGAACCGGCGACATACACCATGCAATCTTGAGAACGATTTCAAGATGGCGTTCCGATTAATAAACGTAACTTGGTGCGCGTTTAGGAATCTGGTATCACGTGAGTACTCGAGAGAACTGTCAAACTCACACTTGAGAACGTATTTGCTGATTGCAGACGAAACGCGACTTGAAAAAGACATCACGTGATACGCCCTCAAGATTGGTTTATTAATAAATGGCATGCCTACTTGAGATGGTGATCACATCTTGAGAGTGTATCAGCTGAATTCGCTCTTGCGGGCTTGAGCTCAGACTACTAATACGGGCCTTACAATCTGTCCGGTAGTTCTTGAAACAATCTCAACCCTTGTACACTTTTATTCATCTGAGTTTTCTCGATTTTTTCGAATGAAAAAATCGAGATGGTGAAATAGGATGAGGTGAAAGAAAACGGTGATGAAAAAAAAGACATTGCCACATTTCAATGGAGCTTTGCCCCACCTACAAAACTACGTGACCATTTAAACTGTACCTATCATTTTGTTGGGGACTTATTACAGGTTTCATATTGCATAATCATAATCAGTATCATTTTCTACTACTCTCGCAACTCCTATAGAAGAATAACAAAAACAATGAATAATTCGCTTCGATTTCTTACTATTTTCTGAATTATTAATTAAGCTGTTTTTATCGACTCACTAGATGTACAAAACTTTATTTTAAACCAATAATTTTAATAAAAAACGGAGATATTTTTACATTTATTCGTTATCTTGTACATCTAGCGGTTGACGGTGGGGTTTGCCCCATCTGTCAATCTGGCATTGTCATTTAAAAAGTGTGTAATCCGTAGAGGACCCACGGTGGATCGGATTGTCGATGAAATAGAAAGAAAGAAAACAGATTTATTTAACACCACAAATTACAGAAGCACATTAACAGAAGAAGAACACACACAAATAGTAAAGGACAAATACAAATAGATATAGGTGGTACAAATATATGTTTGTTGTTGTGGTGTTAAATGGGCATCAGCTCAGCTAGTGCTGCGGCCTGACATAACAGGCCACAGCGCTGGTTTTCAGCTGACCCCATAGTGACAAAATGGAGAATCTCCTTCTGGAAGTCGTTTAAAACCAACGATTTCTACTTTGCCTGCGACATACGAGTATTTATGCGTTTACTGGAGTCAAGGGGAGCCTAACGAAGTAAGAAATGCTTATTTTTATATTCCGAATGTAGCGGCGCAACAAAAATGCCTAATTACCTGTCTTCAAATGGAATTAAATGATTTAATGAGATATTCCTCGCTTTGTTACGCTTTAGTTCTCGACTTGTTAAATTAAACGCTCGTTATTAAAACGACTGCGTTAGCTCATTTATCTGTGTGGCAGCTTGATAAAGTTAGCTTTTAGTGACGACGTCACCTTATTCTTTTTGCTTTAACATATGTAAGAAATTTTGATACTCTTCTTTTTATAGTGCCGTCTTCTTACGAAGGTTGGCGATCATTATGGCAATCTGCACTCAGCATGCCTAAGTTAAGATTAATTTGTTAAACTTACCTCATGTTTTATTTTATTTTTTCATTACCAATGCTTGCTGTTTCGGAACCGATGTACGGTGGAACACAGAGAAAGGTGTACAGGAGAGTTTTTAAGGTTGAGATTTTCTCAAAAACTACTTGACCTATTGCAAAAATTATTTTACTGCTAGATAGATAAAAGTTAAACTATGTAACTGTAAAAGAATTATTAAATTCGGTCCAGTAGTTTTTTTGAAAATCTCGACCTTATTGAGGCTCCCTGTATACTTATCTCTGTCTTCGACTGTACCAGTTTTAAGTTAACTAGACCTAAGAAAGAGTGGGCGGGCCCTCCTGACACAGGTGATTTTTTTTTCCTCCTAGGGGACGCGTTCTATAGAGCTAAAGTAGACTCCCCCGAGAATAGGTGTATCCGTCATTGTAAACTTCAAATAAAACTTTTAATTCTTATACAAAGGCCTGTCGGGGCGGCTCGTGGAGTCCCCACGTGATCAAAATGCTGGCCTATATTTCGCCCAAAGGGTCAGCCTAGCGACCCAGAGGGGAAATGCCGCCAGCATTTTGGGCACGTTGACGGACAACGGGGATCGGTTGAACTATGTGTGATGCTAAGCCATTCAGATAGTTCAACCGACCTATTGTACATATAGTTTTTAGTTTAGTTTATATATTGTTTTAGGTTAATATTATAACAGTTATTCAGAATTAGAATTACGCAATATCCATGCTCGGTGAATAAATTAGAACATGATGAAAAAATTCTTGCCGTGGGCAGGACTTGTCATTCCGTGTCACGCTCTTACCAACTGAGCACGGCAATAATTTTTTCATCGTGTTCTAATAATAGTTATTTTTAATTTTTACTATTTTGATATGAATAAAGTTTACTTACTGAAAAAAAAACCTTTCATATAGGTATCTTGTACCGATCAGCTAAACGAATTTAGTATCTTATAGATTTTGTATGAAACCTAAAAAATAAATTAAGGTTTCATACATGGACCATATCAAAACAACATGCGTGACTTATGTTGAGCAGTTAACGGGTTACTATTGCGTATAAAATAAAATATATCTCGAGTCGCTTTATTTTCTAGTCACAGTTTTAGTACCGTGTCGGTGACGTCGCGTCCCCGGCGCCGTGTCGTGTCGTAAACGCGCAACCCCAAATTGGTTTCAGATCTATTTGAGATATGGTCTTGGCTAATTTTATAACGGGCGTTAGTCACTTGACTGTTTATTTAGCTGATAAAATAAATACAAACATTTGTGGTGATTCCAGAATACATCGCTAAATCTTCTTCCTTATGAGAATCAGAACCATTTATCATTATTGCAAAGGTTTGTTTTAGCGTTCCGTGCTTCAAAAGGAATAAAAAGAACCCTTATAGTATCACTTTGTTGTCTGTCTGTCCGTCAAGACCCAAGGGCGTCGCCAGCCGATGGCCCAGAGGGGTGCAAGCTGATATAAATTACAGCTCTGTGTGAGAACAGGCGACGACGCGGCCGCGTGGACGGAATAGGAGAGACAGTAGCACTCTCCTCTCCCCGCTCGCTCTCGCCTTATCGCTTTCCAATGCCTGACTAAGGACTTTGCATTGGGCTGGATATTTTTTCTAATCTCTAGGGGGGGGGGGGGGGGCAGCTGCCCCTACCTGCCCCCCCCTTGGCGATGCCCTTGTCAAGACCTATATCTCAGAAACGCGTGGACGGATCAAGTTCATAGATCATACTCAGGTCTGCAACCCCATGCAGCTGCCAGCAGGCACGACGCCGTCCGCCGGTGACTTGCGCCGTCCGACGCTTCCAAAGGCTGAAAGATGCCAATGCTTTTCGAATTATGGACAAAGTTATGGAAATTGTGTACAGGTAGCAACGGTTGGCTTTTGAAAACTTTAAAAGAATTTTCATTTTTCATGTTTTTTATTTTTGTAACTATGTGTTATTTGTAACATAATAGACGTTACACTTACGCCCACGTCAGAGCCTTCATATCGCGTCAAAGCGTAGTAATTAACAAGTGTAATTAATAGCACGATTAGATAATGTTAACTAGCTAGACTGTTTGTTAATTATCTCAACTCCCATATTTACATTCATCCTATATTTGAGTAGGTAATCTCGACATTAAACAGGAGTAAACATCAAAGGTATACAAGATTACATTCTCTAGGATTATGGGACCCCTTTATGATGTCAATACCTACCTTTTGACTATAACAATATCCTCATTTTACACCACTAAGTCGGTAATCCGTCTTCGCTCCGACGACGAGAGACTATTTTTTCAACGTCATCTTGATTCCTGAAACGATTCGTCCAGTGTAAGTTGACCTTTTGAAAGGACAATAGGGTTGACAAGTATTGGCAAAAATCATTAATTTTTAGGGTTCCGCACCTCAACAGGAAAAAGGAACCCTTATAGGATCACTTTGTTGTCCGACAGACGTCAATACCTATATCTGAGAAACGCGTGGACGGATCAAGTTGAAATTAATACCAAATACTCAAGTCTGGGTTCTCTTGAAAATGGCGGGAAACGACGGTTGCGAAATTATTTGATAATTTTCCTTTTAAAGTCTACAGGGACTATTTTGTGTTTAATATCACGTTAAATTAATCAGAAAATGTTCGCGAATGACAGTACGGTGAAGTTATTGGATTATTTATGCAAGATCTGAAGTTTCAAGCTTTTATCAAGAGTTCCCGCTACAAGCTCGGGAGTGAACGTGACTGTCGAGCTGCTTCGTCCAGAGTGATGACGCTACGGCGTCTCCTCTGGATGAAGACATGAAGACGCGGCTACCCAGGGTGACGACGCTACGGCGACTCCCCTGGAAGAAGATAGAAGACTATTATACATTGAATTTTCTGTAACATGACATTGGCAAATGACGAACTGTCGAGTCCATTAATAAAATAAATAAATAAATATGCGTGTATTTTCAGTTTTTCTACGAAGGCTACGGAATTAACTACTAAAATTAGACGTCTGAATTTTTTTTTAGCAATCTTGGGGTGTTTATTTAGAGACCGATACACGATTGGACAAACTTCTGAAATAGTTATTCATACAAAATATATATCAAAATGTAGGGTACTATAAAAACGAGAGCTTGTTTTAAAAAATCTGATTTTCGTTAGCGTATTTTTATTTCCCTGCCAAAATTCATGCGCCGTGCTCTTCACTCCGCCGCTTGTCTCACTCTTGCTTTTGACAACCATAACCTTAAAATCTGTCTACGTTAAGAGGTATAGTTATATTTGTCGATAAGTGCTACTACATAGAGTTTACTCTCGTATAGATGTATGTTTGGGCAAGTGTGCGGCGGCCGCTAATGGGTCTTTCTTTTGGCAAATTGTTTTTTCTCAACAATGTCTGAGAGGATAGCGATGTTACGATGGGTTCTCTATGGACCGATAATGATTCGTAAATTGGTCGCTGCACGGATAAAAAAGAATGCTTAGATTGATCTGACTCTGCAATAGTCGATTTCTCAGACACTGGACCGGCCTTCACGCACCAGTATGTACTAACATAGTTATTTAAGTATTTACTAACAAAATATGGATGTAAAAAAAGGGTCTGAAATAATTTATTTATTTATTTATGTTTGGAATAGATATTATTTGATTCAATTCGCGTAAAGTACCTAATTGTCAGCAACCGTGCCATTTGCCGTGTGGGGCCGAGCGAAAGTAGGTCAACGCGGGCGGCGGGGGTGAAGAGCAGCGCTCGGTAGCCGAGCATGGTTTCTCGCGCGTTTGCTTTTAGTGTAAATTTGACACCGGTTTTGGCTTGGTTGTTTTTGCTTGCGCGAACGCAGCATAATTGTTTTGAATGATAATCGGCCATTGATTTTGCTTCCGATATTGTTATTTTCGCGTACGGATAGATCCGTTTTTTGGCTGTTTTTGTTTTGTTTATTGGACGCGAATCACGTTTTTTGGTTGTGCGGCGGAACCGATTTTTGGTGATAATAACTCGTTATCTCGATTGTGCCGTGTAGACTATACATACGTAACAAGTTGTTGGTTGGGTCGTGCGCCGAATGTCAAGACGTCGAGCCACATGTTCCTGTGCGTACGTACAGGCCTCCGAAGACCGCGCACGACAATTTAACTTTGTATTTGGAACAATAAGGTTAGTTGTTAGTTTGATTATTGCCCTGTGTATCGCAGGCTAACTTGACGGTACCGATCCATGCAACAACTCTTCTAATTTGACACGCTTCCACTGTGCTTTTGCGTTGCATGGGTTGGTACCGAACAAGCGTTCGGTAGCAGAGCGTGGTTAGTGATACACATTTTGGTTGTGTTGCTGAGCACCTCGCGACCACTGTTAGGGCCGGAGTTAGGCAGGTAATTGATCCTACAGTGCATTTTTAATTTGGATTTGTTTTTTGGTTGTTTGATTGACCACTGTTAGGGCCGGAGTTAGGCAGGTAATTGATCCTACAGTGCATTTTTAATTTGGATTTGTTTTTTGGTTGTTTGATTTTTGTTGTGTTTATTGAATTATCGTAAACTATGTCTTATTCACACGCGGCAAGACAGATACAATCTCAGTTGCGATGGTTGTCCACGGCTGTAGCTTTGATAGACAGGCCAGACCGTGAAGAGGCGCTTTTAGTGAGATACGCCGATTTGACAGAGCGTACCTCTGACGTACACACGTACTATACTTCGTTTTTGGAGCTGGCACCTGATGATTTGGATCCGCAACGGAAAGACCAGGTGGAGAATGACATCCAGCAGTATTATGAAATGGTTGATCAGTTGGTGCAGGCGGCCTGCATTGTTGAGAAGCGACGCCAACGAGGTTTGAGTGCTTCGAGTAGGGGCCCCACGGCGTCCGCCACGCCGGCGGGATTGTTGTCACGCCTCCCTACCTTGACCATCCCCACCTTTCAGGGTGATTTGAAGGGATGGGCCGCATTTTGGGATATGTTCCAGAACCTGGTCGATAAACGCCAGGATTTGTCCCCCGCTGAGAAGCTCGCGTATTTGATGTCCTCCTTAGACGGAGAGGCCCGCGGTCAGGTTCAGCATCTGACCATGACGGATGAGAACTACGCGGTTGCGAAGGACCTATTGACACGTCGGTACCAAAATAACCGACGCTTGGCAGACGCGCACGTGGCGACTATATTGGGACTGCCAAGGGTCCAGGGGGTTGCGCACTTGCGCACGCAGTTGTTGAATCCACTGTTGGTGGCCACTAATTCTTTGAAGAATTTTGATCTCCCGGTGGACGAGTGGTCATTTTTGCTTTTCCACCTTGTCATGACCAAGCTCCCGGGAGACATGAGGGCTCGCGTTGAGGAAAAACACGGATTTGAGAGTCGTGAGGAGAAACACGACGTCACTAAGCTGCACCTTCCTAAGTACTCGGAACTTGTGGAATTTTTGGAGGAAGAGTGCCGTCGGGCCGATGTTTCGGGACAGGCCGCTCCAGCAGTGGTTGGGGTAATTCCTGTGCCCAAGCGGCAGGACACACGCCGACACCCTGCGACATTCACGAAGAAGTACGCAGCGGCAGTCGTTGGAGATTCGTGCGTGTATTGTAAGAAACCGGGCCACCGAGTTGTTGCATGCCCGGAGTTCATGGCCATTCACGTGAAAGGCAGGCGACGTGTCGCTTTGGAACGCCGTTGGTGTTTTGGTTGTTTAGGCGGGCACTTCCAACGCGAGTGCCAGAGTTTCACCCCTTGCGCTAGTTGCGGAGGCAACCACCACCGGGTGTTGTGCGCCAATATGAATGGGGAAAGGAACCATGATTGGTCCCCTCCTGTAGCAAGGCCAGTGGTTGGCCACGGCCAGCAGCGAGCTCGTGGAGGGACTGCCTCTCCGCCGTCTGGCAGCCGGCGGACGAACAGGCAAGATTGTTTGTCGCCTCAACGTCTCAATGGTGAGACCCGCGCTCAGGAACGACGTGGGGAACAGCGCCCTACGGGCGGGTGCCCCCCCTCCCCACGCCAAGATTGGGAGCGCCCTGCGGAGTACAATTTCCTTGCAAGACCCTCGAGACAGTTTTCGCCGCCATTGTCTGTCCATGCGAGACTGCAGAGGGCTCCGCAGAAGTTGGACCGAGGTGGAGCTCACAGCCCCCCTCCGAGGACCTGGGTGAACTCGAGACGCAGACAGGCGTCATTTGAGCAGTATGAGTCCCCAAGGTACACCGATTGGGGTCAGCGCTCCGAGGAGCGCACCGAATAGGTATTTGCTCCCCACTCCCAGCCCAATGCTGCTCGTGCTCGGTCAGAAACCGTTTTGTTGCCGACAGCATTGGTGAGAGTCTGGGGCCCGCATGGCAACCATGTTGACGTAAGGGCCATGTTGGATTCGGGCTCCCAGGGTTGTATACTCTCTACGCGATTAGTGGGGAAATTAAAATTGGGTTTGGAGCCTTACGAGGACTATGTGAGGGGTATTGGCCATACTAAAATTTGTAGTGTTGTGGGTCAAGTGCGGTTTGATTTCTCCCCTGTCTCCCCTACGGTCCCGAGGCTAACAACTTCAGCGATTGTTTTTGAAAATGTCCTGGGGGACATGCCTCAGGTAAAATTGCCATCCTCGGTGATGGATTTGACGTCGGGCTTAACCCTGGCAGACCCTGCTTTCCACACACCCGGACCTATTGATGTCCTTCTAGGTGCCGATGTTTTGGGGGTATTGATGTGTGGAAGCCTCACGATCTTGCAGCCAGGAGGCTTGGTGGCCCAGCCGACGATATTTGGGCAAGTTTTGTTTGGGCCTATCTCGGCTGGATCTTTGGATGTGCCTGTCCACGTTGCTGGGTTGTCTCTATCTGACGCTCTTCAGCGTTTTTGGGAAATTGAAGAGCCCCCTACCAAGACACTTGTGAATCCGGAGCATAAGGAGTGCGAGATGTT